>CM062818.1:1395315500-1395639134 GCA_031772625.1 Pinus tabuliformis | reverse complement strand
CAAAAAAAGGAAAAAAAATCATCCCTGGAAAATAGGGATTCACTAATTAGTTTCTCAAAGGTGGCACACTTACTATTTTTAGAACTTTCAGCCAAGTGTCCCTTTTTCTTTGATTTTAAGCATGCATGTCATAAACCCTAATCTGTCTAAATCTATATAATGGACACCCATAAAGTGTATTTGTACATTCAATCTCGGAGCTCTAGCATTCCCAAGGATATCAAGGAGCCTTTGGTGGAGTTTGCAACCATTTTCTGGGAGACTTTTGCTTTTATCTTCTTTTATCTCTTTTTCTATCACTTTTTTTCATTGCAATTATGTGATGTTGTTTTTCTTGTTTATTTTCATGTTCACTAGTGTTTTAATGTATATTACCTTTTAAAATTGTTGTTTGAGTCTGTTGTTCACCTTTCACAAGTGTCACATTATCTTTCATGCCTTTTCCCATTAGTGGTCATTGTTGTGGCTACTCTCCATGCATTTTGTTTCTCCTTTTGCATGTTGATATAGCATAATTTTTTTGCACTAATCTATCCATATTTAGTCATATATACACTATTTTAACATCCACTATCACTTAGATTTTGTTTTTTTCCGCACCCAATACGGGTAGAGTTTCCCTTCTGTTAACCATGCATCACATTGTCTAGTTAGGAATTATGCAAGTCTAAGGCTCAAGCTCTCATCTTGGCCTCTCAGACTACACAATGGACAATGCCAACTGGACCCAATTGTGTGTTACACAATTCTAAGGCTCATTCCCTCACCCTTAGCCATTGAGACTACACAATACGTAACCACCACCTCAATCTTCCCAAGCAGAATTGCACATTCTGCAGTCCCTAGCATTAGGTTGCATCACTAGCTACTGAGACTACACAATGCATAGTTTTCTCATCTAGTCTCTCTCCCTCACCTCATAAATTGTGCAATTTTTCCCAATGAATTTATGTGGTTGTTGCTTGATATTTCTTTGTAGGCTGATTTGCTGAAGCTAATAAATGGATTCCATGAGTGCATGTTCCTCCAAAAGGTATTGCAGGTGTTGAGCACTTCTCTTCATCATTCACTGTTGTAATGGAACCCAAGAGAACTACTTTAGAGGATACCACAAAGAGCGTCACTGAGGAGGTAGTTAACAGTACTCTAGTTTACTCAGACACTCGACTATTTGTAGAAAATAAATCATATATAACATGGGAGGACGTGAATGAAATTTTCCTAGCAAGAACCTTCAAAGAAGATCTGGAATACTGAAAATTGTATGTCAATGTCCAAAAGTCAGTGTTACACAGGATTGCATGCATATATCTAGATTTTCCATGTGTAGACGTTGTTAGCTAGATACTATCCCATACATATCCAGGGACTATGACCCTCAATAGTCTGAGTGGACAGAGGCTTGTTCTTTTCTAGAACCAAACTATCATCTCATGTACCATTTTCCTCAGCTAGAATCACTCATGGATTCATAATTCTATGTGGAAAACAACTACTTGAGAACTAAGGACACTGTTACAAGTTGGGTGAAATATCCAAAACGGTTTTTCCAAACAACCACCAAACATGTACAAGTCAAAATCGCTTAGGAGGGCCTATCGACTCTTGATAGTTTTATGTTGCAGAATCTACAACTAGCAAAGCACCGACTCCTTTCCTAAAGGGTGGGATTTCTTACTGGACCAAGTTGTGAATGAAGGTAAATCATTCAACTAATAAGAGTTTTTGGCTCAGTAGCTGCAGGTACATGTATTTAATTCCCTTAGACACCCCAAGGGTAAGCAAGCTAGATTTTACATGTATGCCTATCTACTGGATGCAATCTACACACATAATGCATTCTCTGGCATTAATTGGACTTGGACACCATGGGAGCCTATTGTGTATCTTTATTGCAAACTTCTTTCAGAGTGAAACCATAGAGGAGTAATGGAGAATCTAACTGACCACTTCCTCATTCCATTTTACAAGTTGATCTTTGAGGAAGACCCACCTTGCATGTCACATGGGTCAATGGAAGCAGTGTCAGAGATAGAATATTGGTTTTCCAACCCGAATGACACTTTCCTTAGGGTGTTCAGTAGATAGAAGTCTCTGCGTATTTTACTAAGGAATTCCACTCATACATTAGTCATGAAAAAGTTGAGTCTCATCTCTCCAAAGGGTTATCAACAACTTTGCACAGGAAGAAGAAATCACCTTGACCAACTCTTCATATGCAAATCGGATTGTACGAGATCAAGAATCTGAAATTCATTGATACCGAAGGAAAGGATATAGAAAATTTTTCATTCATTACTATGGACTTTAATCCATATGATCCACATAATTTTTGTAGAGACCATTATGTTAAGATCCATTTTTAGTGGCTAAGTGGGATGTTTCACTCACCAGAGGGGGAACCATGGAAGAATTGTTACAATGCCTCCAAGTCCCATGATCCAGTCATTTTTGTAGGAACTTCAAAGGCTTCTCCATAACAAGAAGCCACTCTAGAGGAAACACTAGTGGAAGAGCACAACCCAGTGTGCGAGAAGGGAAGGAGGTGTGGATAGTCCAGGGAGAGAGAAAAGCCGCAAGTTGAAAAATGATCCAGTCATTATGAGAGTAGCAATAACAGTGGAGAAGAAGAAGAAACATGTCTAGTCAATTTAACTTCTTAAATTGCCCTACATAAATTGTCAATCCGGGTATCGTAAACTGATGAAGTGTGGTGCACCATATGTGCTTAGTTAACCTTTTTTCTTACTTCATTGTTTTATAGTTTATGTTCTTTTGGGTTTTTTGTTCTTGTTGGTATCCTAAAGTGTTTAATGAGAATGAAAATCCTAGTCTAAGGTTTTAAGAATACTTTTAAAGAGCAAGTATGGATATAGAATTGAAGACAAGGTTTATGCCTCTTATGGTAGCTTCCAAAACTTAGCACTTCAAAAGATCTCAAAACATGCTATTGATAAAATCAGTACTTGAACAAAAGTGTAAGTATGCAGCTACCCAAATAAAGCAAAAGATGAAGTGCTGATCATGAAGTTATTGTCTCTGCTGTCCATCTAATTACATAAATAAAATCTAAACTACTACACTTAAAACCAAAAATTGCAGACTACTGAAAACAAAATCAAATTACTTCACTTATAATCTGATAGCTCGCCAATTAACCTTTTGGGTTAAGCCATGGCACCGGAGATAACGTCAAATAACATGAAGAATTGATATCTAAATTACCTACTTGCAGATTAATGAAAGCAAAATCAAATTACTTCACTTATGATCTGATAGCTCGCCAATTAAATTCTCGAGTTAAGCCATGGCATCAGAGATAACATCAAATAACATGAAGAATTGATATCTAAACTACCTACTTATAGATTAATGAAAGCAAAATCAAATTACTTCACTTATAATCTAATAGCCCACCAATTAACTTTTCGGGTTAAGCCATGGCACTGGAGATAATGTCAAATAACATGAAGAACTTGATATTTAAACTAGCTAATAGCAGCAAACAAATCTCCCTAGAATCAAAGCATAACAACTGAAATTTAAAAGCTAAAAAGTTCAGCAGAGAAGCAAATCTCATATCACTACTTGATGTAAAAAATACATTAAAAATCTCGAGCAAAAACTAATAAGAAAATACAAGAACATGTAAAGAAAAACTAATCTACAATCAATCGGTTGAACACACTTGCGTGAATTAAAATTGCATGAATGGAAAATCTAAACTATCAAAATTGAAAGCAATAAAATGACATACTTAAATGAAATCAAAGCAAAACTACAAAGCAAAATCTACTCTACTTTACATTCTAATATGATCCATGACATCTACTTCACATCTCCTTCCATGTTGAGAACATCAAAGCTTTATTCAAATTCTTCAAAATTACAAAGTACAACAAAGCTCTCTAAAGCTTTCCAAAGCCATCAAGGAAGAACCACAAACTCCAAGCTAAAGAACTAAAAAGCCAAGCTAACAAATGAAGGAGAGAGATCTCCTATTTATACAAAAAGATGAGAAGCCATTTCATTAATGAAAGTCCATGAATCTCTCCCTCTACCTCTAGAGTCCTAATCAAAATAGGAACTGATAAGACACATGTCTTCCTAGAGTTTCAATACAGTTAGGAAATATGACACATATCCTCATCATCCCATGATTCTCTCCACTCAAATTCGAATTTGGCCTTAGGGTGCCACATAAAGATCTTCTACAAGCCTCCTTATAGCCTACACATGTCAACAATCTCAACCCACTTGTCAGGCATAAGCATGTGCACATTATTTTCTAATTTTAACCACAAATTCACTTAAAAAGGCTAAGAATTAATAAAGTTTGGAAAAAAATAAATGTGGCCCAATGATAATCAATGTGAGATGAATGTAGTGATATAGTAGTGAAATTGAAGTGAAATGGAGGTGATATAATGGACATAATAGTGAAAGTGTAATGGAAATGAATGACATTTTCAAGACTCAACATACCCCCAGCTGAAGTTATTGCATGTCCTCATGCAATATATATTACATTAACTCTTTTGATCCTTGAGCTTTGGCTTAACTTTGCATGATATCATTTGATAACTTCATATTTTTGCAAAGTGTTTTACTTGAATTGCAACATGGTTGGTTCTTGTGTTACAACCATTTTTTTTTATTTTTTTTGTTGTTGCATTCTATTTTGATCTTTGAACTTTGCATAATTATATTTTGGTTATTGTTGCAAAGTATATATTTATTGGATTGCATGATAGTTAGTTCTTGTGTGACAACCATGATTTTGTTTGTATCTAATTTGTCATTTAAGCCGTTTTTGAAATTCCATTGTACGCTCATAATAACAATGTAATAGTTAATATATGTTGGAAGTATGTGGGTTCCTGAGTATGATATGGACATGGAAAGATATGAATATGAATGTATTCCCCCCACAACTGATGGTATTGGCAATTTTATGTAATGAGGAAGAGAAATGTTTTTCCAACAATTATCATTCTAGCTTTTTATGGAATTCTATGGTCAAAAGTTAGAAAATTACATACCTTAACTTACCCTTTGGAATGGATGAGTTGTATGTGTGGTGGCTACAAAATTCTAGTCATATTCTTCTTCAAGTGGCTGAACAAGAAGAGTCATGGGTAAAGAGTTAAGATGACTTTTTATTGCTTCTACTAAAACTTGTTGAATCTGCTCCAAAATGCTGAAAATAATAGTCTTCATGTCTTAAAAACTCATTGGCACAATTCCTACTATGTGAAAAGATGTTCTGATGTTGAACATAGCAGGAAATTGTTGACTTAGTGACCATCAATGGATGCCTCTAGTCAACATGAGAACCCTCACCATTGATGACAATGAGAATCAAGATGCCCAAACACATCTTGCTAGGTACGAATAGTTTTGCCGATGTCAAGTCACCTAGAAGATCTGATGAACAAGGGACATTAATGTATTCCCATTGTTTGTTAACATGAGGACTTGCCATTAAGGCATGCAAGCCTCAAGGTGTTTTTACAAAGAACTTAGACTCAAAGGACTATGGACTCAATAATTTGCATTAAAGTAGGGCTTATTTGCGAAATGAAAATGACAGGAAATGAAAGATGAAAATGGAAGATGGCAATGGAGAGAAAAAATGGAAATGGGCAATAAGCATGTGAATGAGCCTCTTGCTTTTATTTGTGGTTTATGAATGGAGAAAAAGTAATGGAAAGTGGATGTGAATGTAAATGGAAAATATGGAGGAAAATGAGGTGAATGGTTTATTATGAGGTATGGACGTGATGGAGACAATAGTATCTGAAAGTTTTTAAATGTTTGGATCTAATTTTGCATCAACATATTTCCTCTTTATTTTTTATCATCCTCTTATGGAACAAATTGGTCTCTTAGAGAGACACCATTCACTTGCAGTCATTTGTCCTTCCTCCTGGAACCTGCAAAAAAAATAATACTTCTTTTGCAATGGAATGTGAGATTATCAAAGAAGAGAGATGGCAAATCTCTCTACTTATGATATTTACACACAAAACTAAGAATTTGTATTAATGAAACAAGTTCTAAAAGGAAAAATCAAAAGAATTTATACTTGTTTTGGAATTAGCGCCTCAAGTTGATGTTGCTTCTTTTTAGCAATTTATTTCATTATTTATTGTTTCAAACTCTAATGATGGATTTCTCATTGTGTAGATCTTGTCAAGATCTTTCCAATGACACTTGAATCATCAAAATCTGATTTTGTATGAGAAAGTTAGGCTGATTTGAACAATAAGGTTTTTCAGCTGCAAATTGATGTTTAGCTACAGAATTGGACTTTAGCTGTGGAATGTGCACAGTTTCTATAACTAAAAATATTGAATAAAATGTTAGCCATTCATCTTTCATCATCAGTCCAAAATTAATCAATACCTTCAGAAAAGTGAGCAAATAACTTATTCATTTCATTGATTCAAAATTGTTCTTTTTCTTCTTGACATGCAGCGACTTAGTGTGGTGACTTAGTGATAACACACACCTTGAAATCCCTTTGATCGGGGCCTTTTTCATTGATTTGGATCAAATGGATAGGACACCATCCATGTACTGACATTTTCCCAGCTACCCATGTGGTTCGTTTCGTCTCTTGACACCTATAACCTATAAAAGCATGAAAGTGGTTGAGGAATTGCAAGTTAGCTGTGGAATCAGGTTACATTCCATAGCTAAAAGACAACCAACCATCAGTTTTTGATTTAAGTTATTGGAAAAGAGATTTTATGTAGCTAAGTACCAGGGAGAGAGAGCCTAAGATCATAGTTGGTGCACAAGACCAATTATTCATGGTCTACTATATTTTTTTAATTTTCTTCACTATCTACCTAAAAAATAAAAAATTTGTAAATGGTATATGAAGAAAAATAGTTTTAGTGATGAAAATATATCAGAGTAATGGAAACGTATGATCTTTTCAACAGCTTTGATGACTCCTACAGCAACTTTCTGATGTATATCCCTAACTGCAAAAAGACCCAATGGAGGATACTCAACAAAGGATTTGAAAATCAACAAACTTGAGAGCAATGTGGAAAGTGTGGAAATGTTTTTGAACCACCTTTCTCCATGCTTTGGTAGTTCTGTTATTGCTGCAATAGACGTCTCAATCACTGAAAACTTTACATCCCATTGTTTACTTCACTCAACCCACAAACCACATGAAATAGAATTCAAAGAAGTGCATATGGGTGGATCTGGAGATTATTTCTAACCTAACAAAAAAATGTTTGAGATCAGCATTAACAATTACCCAGGAAGCTGCTCGTCTACACAACTCTGCACAAAACTCATTTCTGGAACTAATTGAGAGTGATCTAGGCATGTCTATGATGTTCTCTTCCTTCAACTAATTGATACACAGGTACCCTTTATCAGTCCAAATAACTAGTCCATGTAGGTGAAAGTCGATGAGAAATTCCCAAGTTTCAATCAATGATGATAATCATGGAAATCAGCTCCTCCATACTATGGGAATAGTTTTGAAATTCTCTAAGGAAATCAGCTCCTCCACAGTTTCCAATACTCGCAAACTCATCCATATACAGAGATTACAGTCATAATATATAGAGCTGCAAGAGATTCAACCAAATAGACCACGACATCCACGAAGTATGAGTTAAAAATGGAAGGCATTAAGTCGGGAGCAATAACAACACAGCCGGACCTGATCCAACCTCTGCAATGTGTAAATAATTCAAGAGTCATGTGATTTTTGGATATGTAATGTAATCAACCGTAAACTGAAATACCGTCACGGAGGTTGTTGCATGAGATTGTTAGTAATTAAAGATGTGTAAAATAACATTGAATTCCAACACATACTAGGTTCCAAAATTGGAATTCCCTACCCCAGATAGCGGAATTAAATCAAACTATCAGTTCATTAATTGAAATTCCATTTTTTCCTCTCGCAGCCTGCAAAAATTGGCTTCAAATAACTGACGAGATATCGCAAACCACTTTGAATTCCTTAAAGTGATTTATGTGTTATCTAACTAACCCTATTATAAAAAAAACCCATGTTTTATTTTTCCCAAATTCGTCTCCATTTGGCTGGTTTGTGCAGTTGAAGTTTGATGTTTTTTTTGTTTTGCGTTTTCCTGAATTATTGTTTTTACTGTTTTGCATTTTATGAATTGCTGCATTCATTTTTTTTTGTTTGATTTGCAATTTGAACACAGCGAAATAACAAATGAATAGTGTTGAAATTTTCAATGACACCCGAATAAGTATTTTGCATATGTTCTCGCTTTCTGGCTCCAGTATTTTTTTTCAGGTTTGCAATATTTACAATAACCAATGGCAACAATTTTCTTCAAGTTTGAAATATCTACAGTAACCAATGGTAGCAAGTAAACATCAATGGATGAACCCCATGGGACACAATCCCCTCTGCTCAACACAATAAACTACTTCGACCTGGTTATCGACCTAGTTATCTGTTACCTATTCCAGCTGTTTGCTAGCGGTCAGACTCTTATTATATCATGCGAATTAGGTGTTTCTTTCACCTATTCTCTTATAGGTCGCATAGAGAAGTAAACTAGTCTATCATGGTTTGTCATTACAGTAGTTCAAGTGCTAGACACAATGAGATCTTCATTTTGAAGCTCAGCAGGAGAAGGGGTTAGCTGAACCTTGATTCATCTACAGTTGTTGGCTTCAGTTGCTGATTTTTGTGCATGTTTGACAAAAGTTGTGAAAGTGATGATCTACTTTTTGATTTCTTTTGCTCTTCACAACTCAGAATAATCCCACAACTTTCAAATTTGAGGTTAAAGCCATAGAACAGAGGATATTTCAAGCTACAATAAAAATGGGAGAATTGTTTACATTGCAGGTTTATTTTTATAATTTTTTTTTATGATTTTGCAGGTTTGTTTTAAGGCCAAAGCTTGAACAATAATGTAGATTTTCTACTGAGGCCACAGTGAAATCTAGGATTGAAGATAGCCATAGGTTGTTTTCTTTCTTTTTCTTCTCTGAAATTCTGAAATTTTATAAGAATGATTAATGATTTTCAATTTCAGGTAGCAAAGACTTCAAGGTAAATATGCTATAAACAAGACTTTGACTGAGGTCTTAAGCCAATTTTTTTATGAATCTGGGCTGGGTGACTAGGATAGGATCCATGTCGGGATGATTCTTGAGATTCCCATGTGGTCAGTTTCTTCATTGGATGCCTGTAACTTACTAAACCTTGGAATTAGCTATGAAATTCATAGTTAGCTGCGGAATCAGGCTACATGCCACAACTAATTTGCATAATCTTATTAAAAGAGGACATAGTGTTTTGAGGACCACTACAAACCATAACTAGTCAATCTTGGATAGTTGAACCTATCAAAGAAGTTGGGTTTCATTTTCTTTCTATTTATTTATTTTTGTTTTTTTTGTTTTTTATTGAATCAAATGAAATTATGAAGTTTATTTTGTCCCCTTTTTCTCTCTTTCTTTTTATTTTTATTTTTTAACATAACAATTCTTTTTCTGATTCTCTAGATCACACAAAGTGCAGGAGGAGAGCATACTCAAGAAATTATTATTATTTTTTTTAGATGTAAGAAATAAGGTCTCCTAATTACACTTTCCCGACAATGGTGCCAAAATGTCTAGTCAATTTAACGTCTTAAATTGCTCTACATAAACTATCAATCTGAGTATCATAAACTGATGAAGTGTGGTGCACCATATGTGCTTAGTTAACCTTTTTTCTTACTTCGTTTTTTTATAGTTTATGTTGTTTTGGGGTTTTTTTTCTTGTTGGTATCCTAAAGTGTTTAATGCAAATGAAAATACTATTCTAAGGTTTTAAGAATACTTTTAAAAATCAAGTATGGATATAGAATTGAAGACAAGGTTTATGCCTCTTATGGCAACTTCCAAAACTTAGCACTTCAAAAGATCTCAAAACATGCTATTGATAAAATCAGTACTTGAACAAAAGTGTAAATATGTAGCTACTTAAATTAAGCAAAAGATGAAGTGCTAATCATAAAGTTATTCTCTGCTATCCAGCTAATTACAGAAATAAAATCTAAACTACTGCACTCAAAACCAAAAATTGTAGACTAATGAAAAAAAAATCAAACTACTTCACTTATAATCCAATAGCTCGCCAATTAAATTTTCGAGTTAAGCCATGGCACCAGAGATAACATCAAATAACATGAATAATTGATGTCTAAATTACCTACTTGTAGATTAACGAAAGCAAAATCAAATTACTTCACTTATAATCCGATAGCTTGCCAATTAACTTCTCGGGTTAAGCCATGGCATCAGAGATAACATCAAATAACATGAAGAATTGATATCTAAATTACCTACTTGCAGATTAGTGAAAGAAAAATCAAATTACTTCACTTATAATCTGATAACTCGCTAATTAACTTTTCGGCTTAAGCCATGGCACCGGAGATAACGTCAAATAAGATGAAGAACTTGATATCTAAACTAGCAAATAGTAGAAAACAAATCTCACTAGAATCAAAGCATAACAACTGAAATTTAAAAGCTAAAAAGTTCAGCAGAGAAGCAAATCTCAGATCACTACTTGATGCAAAAACTACATTAAAAAGCTTGAGTAAAAACTAATAAGAGAATAAAAGAACAGGTAAAGAAAAACTAATCTACAATCAACTGGTTGAACACACTTGCATGAATGGAAAATCTAAACTATCAAACTTGAAAGCAATAAAATGACATACTTGTATGAAATCAAAGCAAAACTACAAAGAAAAATCTACTCTACCTTACATTGTAATATGCTCCATGACATCTACTTCACATCTCCTTCCATGTTGATAACATCAAAGCTTTATTCAAATTCTTCAAAATTACAAAGTACAACAAGGCTCTCCAAAGCTTTCCAAAGCCATCAAGGAAGAACTACAAACTCCAAGCTAAAGAACTAAAAATCCAAGCTAACAAATGAAGAAGAGAGATCTCCTATTTATACAAAAAGATGAGAAGTCATCTCATTAATGAGAGTCCATGAATCTCCTCTACCTCTGGAGTCTTAATCAAAATAGGAATTGATAAGACACATGTCTTCTTAGAGTTTCAATACAATTAGGAAATGTGACACATATCCCCATGATCCCATGATTCTCTCCACTCAAATTCGAATTTTGCCTTAGGGTGCCACATAAAGGTCTTCTAGAAGCCTCCTTTTAACCTACACATGTCAACAATCTCAACCCACTTGTTAGGCATAAGCATGTGCACATTATTTTCTAATTTTAACCACAAATTTACTTAAAAAGGATAAGAAATAATAAAGTTTGGAAAAACATAAATGTGGCCCAATGATAATGAAAGTGGGATGAATGTAGTGATATAGTAGTGAAATGGAGGTGAAATGGAGGTGATATAATGGACATAATAGTGAAAGTTTAATGGAAATGAATGACATTTTCAAGACCCAACAAAACAAAGGGTGTACGAAGTAGAAAGAAGGTAGAGGGAAGAATGAGAGGGTAAGAGATTGGAGGAAGAAAGGTAGAAGCAGGAATAAGAAGAAAGAAAAAAATTAATAACAAAAGAAACAACGCGAAGACACGCTGCAAAAGAAGAAAAAAATCAGAAGCTAGAGGAGGAGAGGAAACAAATGCAGGAAAAGGATTTCTTTTGAGAGATAGAGGAGTTGATTGAAATCCAAGAAATGGATGAGGGACCGGAGCCACATAATGAAGATGTTGATCTGATGCGAAGTACATAAAAGGTCACCATTGAATCTCCCCATCCTACGACAGAGTAATCTCTAAGCGAGGAAAAGGAAATCATTCCTTTTGATGATTTTACTGTTATGGAAACATATAATCAAACTTATGACAAGATTTATAAAAATATTGTACAATCAAAGAAGAAACATTTTCTGGACAACCATGCATCTCCTGCATTCATCAAAGAACGGGTGATCATGATAGACACCAGAAGAAATCTAGGTGCCATTGCTAAAACCAAATTGGCCTTCATATGTGATTCATAATCAAATATGGGTTGTTTCACAATTGGACTAGCTCACAATTGGAAAATAACTTGCAGTCTCCTAGGTGAGAGGTTGAACAACTCTAAGGTGAGTGAAAAAATGCAACTCTATTAATTAAGGTTGTCATTGATCTCAATATGGCATTATTTGGATGGAAAATATTCTTGTGATGCATAATATGATGATGTCCTTTCTCATGATGACAAGTCTCTCTTGTTTGATAAGGATTTCATTAATGAATATCTCAAGATGTTAATGTTTCCATTATTATGTTAAGCCACTAAGAAGATGTCTTATCCTAGATGCTTGAACTAACCATGAAGACACCATAACCTCATGTATCCTTGATCTTAATGAATAAGACCTTGCCCTAGTGTCCATGAAAAGCCTTAGAGAATTGATGACGAAGCCTTAAATGAATATGCCCATGATACCTTTAAATAACCCTTAATTCTAATCAGCTTGATGACCTAATTCTATAAAGAAGGAGCCCTAAACATTGGATGCTGAAAACTAAAATCCTAATGGCGGCCATAAATAAAATAATAATGAAAATCTCACAAAATTAGTTTTATTGGTGATAAAATGACCCTATCTAAGGATTGTATTGGCGTAGGAGTGTACAGGATTTTCCCTCTTTCTAAAGAGCTATTACACACCCCCCAAATTTGTTACTATTGAAGAGAAATCAATTTTTGAAATCAGCATATGTTAAAAATTGTCAAACTGTCCAAGGCGACTTGAGTAGGCTCATAACCCTTGGAAAAGAGATGTGTCCCTTCAGAATATGGAAAAACCACTATAAATATAAACCTAAATTCATCCATTCAAGCTCGGATTTCTTGGTTGAGACAAGGAAAGAGGTAGGGAAGGAGTCACAACCTAGAAAATAAAGGAAGACAAGTTTGTGGAATTAATCTTGGGTTAAATAATCTCCCTTCGAGCTAGGAGCAGAGAAGTTGTCATAGTTGTCATGGTCAAAGTTTCCACAGTTTCTATCATCGAAGCTTTCGTACTTTCTGTGGTCAAAATTGACGTAGTTTTCATGGTCGAAGCTGTCATACTTGCCATGCTTGTAGCTATCGTAGTTGTCGTGGTTGAAGCTACCCTAGTTGAAGTTGCCACACTTTCAATGTTAGAAGTTGTCGAAACTTCCATAGTTGAAGTTGCCATATTTTTCATGGTTGAAGTTGTCACAGCTGCAGTAGTAGAAGTTGTCGTAGTTGTCATGGTCGAAGTTTTCGCATCTGTCATAGTTACCATGGTTGAAGTTACCGTGGTCGAATTTGTTGTAGTTTCTATGGTTGGAGTTGTTGTGGTCAATGTTTTCATAGTTGTTGTGTTCAGAGTGTTGATTTATTGGGATCGAACAAATATAGGTTGTTGAAGCATTCTCTTGAGAACATAATAGGGAAGAGTAGGAGAATTTTTTTGAAGAAGCATATTGAAGATTTGTGGAGATCATTGAATACCATGATGCATTGAAGCCATCATGAGGTAACCTTGGAATTTTGTCTGGGTTACATGAAGAGTAGTGGTGGTACCTTATAAGAAGACAAGGTTGTCATTGATGACATGACATGGAGACTAAGGGAAGCCATAGCTGAAGATTGACAAGGCTTGTTGAACAAGACATTAGGAGTCATTAAGTACAACCAAATAATTCTTGACGAAGTAAAGTAAGGGTTAGAGCCCAAGAGGTTGGAGCCTCGAAAAGACAAGGTTGGTTCCTTGGAGGATAGGGTTGGAGCCCAGGAGGTTGGAGCCTCAAAAAGACAAGGTTGGTTCCTTGGAGGATAGGGTTGGAGCCATAGTGGATCGAAGTCCTCAAGAAACTAGGTTGGAGCCTGAACCAGATATAAGGTTGGTGCCTCAAAATTGACAATGTTGGAGCCTTGGAAATCCAAGTCGATGCTTGGAAAATAGAGTTTGGAGCCTAGGATATTGAAGATTGGTGTCTTCATATAGGGTTGGAGACCTACATATATTATACTTAATTTATTGTAAATAAGAAATTAATAAAAACATTGGCTATTATTGGTCATTTTGTGTTCTAAATATAAGTGATCTAACTGGTAAAAGTAACAATTAAAAATAAATATTGATTCAACCCCCCCTTAGTATTTCCAACACTCCAGAGGTTTATCTGGAAGAATTGAAGGTAGTGATACTCAGTGAAGTATTGACACTGGGAGAGAGCATGTAGAGTATTTATGAGGATCTTGTTACCATGCATAAGGTAGTTATCCACTTGCATGGGTTGTAGCAGAAGCGTAAATATTATGTCAAAACTTTCAAGGTTTTGCAATCAACTATTGTTGTTGTGGCCTGAATGGTCAATTCCATACAAAGGGGCATCGCTTGAATTGGTAAAGAAGAGAAGGAAAGAGCAAATTTGGAGAAGGAAAAGGTGTAGATGCTCATTTAGAATAAAAAACAACTTGCCTCATTCATTGCCAACACTCAGGCATCATATGCATTTTTGTACGACCTCGACTTCTTAGCAAAATCACACAGGATCCCATAAGTCGGATCACTCATTGAGATCAAGGGCAGGAATCAGGTCAAGTAGGAGATTGAAGAATACTTGCAACATTTGTAACAGGTAGCCGTCAAGGAAGATAGTGAAGTAATTAGACAAAATATGCACAAGTACATCAGTTGCCTTGTTCAAATCAACATGATGTTGCTCATACTCATGAAGAAAACACAAACTAGTTCCAAGTTAGTGTACTCGGATTCCATGGAGGCTAGAGTCTCTTCTAGCCTAACACCATCACACAGTTTAGTGATGTCATCATGCAGTACAAATATTGGCACCAATATGTAATCGAGAAACATCAAGTGGAGCTTACTGAGATGGAGTTTCCCCAAACTCAAACTTAATTGTTTTATCTTATTAAGTTGTCTAGCTAGTTCTACCCAATTTTGTCTTATATGGGTACGAGTGTATTATAATATTCTATTGTAATTAATTTGTAAGTGGAATTCCAAATATCAATATTGGAATGTCAAGAGTCATGATGTAGTGAATTTAATGAGTCATTTTGTAAATAAGTTGAAGAGTCATGAGATATGTCCAATAATCACAAGGGGAAGTGAATAGTCACCATTTTTTTTATAAATAGACCCTCATAACTCATGTAAAGGACCTTTAGGAGCCAAGCTTTTAGCTAGGCTTAGGCTAAGAATTAGGAGTTTGGGATTTTGTGAGAGCCTTGGATGCTCCGTAGCATAGAGGGAGTATATTTCTTTGGAGGAACAAGTGTTGACTTCATGTTTGACTATTGGGGCTAGTTCTCTATCAATGGTAAATGTATGATTGGAACTTTCACTTAATAAAATCTCAGTGCAGATACTTTTTCATGCATATGTTGTGAATCTAGTAGGACTATTCTTGTTATGTTTGCAATGTATGTTATTTAAATTACACTTATGCTTATGAAATATTTCATTTGCAATGGTACAAATCTTGTTGAACGCATGTTATTGTATTCTTCTATCACTATTAACTTGTGAACTATTTCACAGATTAGGTTGTGATGTCTTTATGCTCATGTGTTCGTTTCAAGTTGCGTACTATTATAGGCTTCTAAGGGACTCATTCATTTCCCCTTCATGTGTTAAAACCTTCATGCATTTCACTTCAATTTACAAAGAGTCACACACTTATTCCCACCAAATTCACCATACACCACTCTATGTGTTATTGCAGCCAAGGCACATCATTCAAACCCAATACATCTGCAACCGGGATGTATTCTAGATGGGACTCCTACACCAAACATTGTGAAGTATAATTGGGACTTTATATTTGGGAGATCCCATAAATGTTGGTGGGTCCAACACCATCAACATTTCTAGAACTAGAAGGATGGCCAGATGAGAAAATGAGACCATGAGTCTATTTGAACTTTCTGCATCTCTAATGTCTTATTCTGAAATCTTAACCCGAACATATTTTTCTAGAACCGAAAAATTTGAATGTGCTTTCAGGGATAATCAATGACTTGTCACATCTAAACTTTATTGTGTTGGTGAAACAATCATTCTCGAGTGTACCACTCACTTTATTGAATTCTACACTAAACACAATATTCAATGTGAGGATGATGCTAGCAGGTTGTTGATTGGCACATTCTAAGCACGCGTCAAATAATGGTGTTACAGATTTCCAACCACTTCCATTCACTCTTTCGAACATCTTGTGAAGGATATTTACTTGCCTTTGGCATGTATGACTATAAATCTATTTTCAAGAGAATCGGATGATTTCAAAAAGCACCTAATTAATCTCTTGATGATTTTCACAATAAATTCTTTTTTTGTTTTGAAATTTCTAAAGATCATATTGATTGGAATTTGATGAAAGAGAAATTATTTAAATTTCTTGTTCATATTTTGATGAATCCAAAAGAATATGAGTCTTTCAAAAGCCTCCTCACATACCTTAGTTGTAGACATTCTAAATCTGTGACAAATGAAGTTGTTTTTCCAAGTGACTCTTCGTCTTCCCGTCATATAACAACTCCATTTCTATTAGTTGAGGTATGAGAACTTGAGATTTCATCTGTTGATTTATGTCCATCTTCTTTGACCCCACATACTCAAAATTTTAGTGTATGTTTTGATTGTGAATCTGATCTTTGTGATGATGTGTTATCTACTCATCCTCCATTTGTTGATTCATTTGGTCCTCCTGATTGGGAGTTGTTTGGTTGATCTATTTCAACTATTTTTTTTGGTGTTCATGAGGATCAATTTAAGGATGGAATTAGTGTTGAGTAGCAAATGTGATATATCATTTATGATGAATATGTTTGGGTGTCTATCTATAGACAAGACTCTGCGATAAAGGTTTGTTTTCTCCTTCCACACCTCTCCCTTATTATCCTGACATATTCCATGATTCTGTCATTCCTATCAAATCTTTCAAAGAATCAGTTTCTGATCATTTTTTTTTATCACACTCATAACTCATGGGATCTCAGTTTTACATCCGAATGTGAAGAGGAAAAACCTTCTATTCTTGACCTCTCCAATCCGTCATCTGATCATTGTGAAAAATTAGAGGGTGAAGTTTCTTGTTTTCAATCTTCCCCACTTAATGATTAATCAGATCACGATGATGTCTTTGTTTTTTATCTTGAACTTTCTAATCAAGGATGTCATGATATCTTCATTCATTCATCTCATCATGACTCTGATATTTCAATGGTTGATCTTTCTAAGCCACCAATTTTTAATGATCTATCTTCTGATGTTTTGGAACTTCTGCAAGTTGTCGAGGCACTTTAGCCTGAGCTGATGGTTGTGTGAGGTTCTCGCAATATTGAGGCCAATTCCAATTGTGATTGTAACAATGATTTATCTTTCAAGGCTCCTCATTACTCCCCAAAAATTGAGAATCAGTCTGTATCTCAAAATTTTCATCCTCCAGTTGTTTTTCATGATCCCATCACTCAATCATTGGAGGAGTCATACCTAGCAAACTATATTTTGAAATGAAAGTTTTCTACCTTCTTTGTGTTCACCCGAGATTTAGAAGTTCGAAAAATTATGTTAGTGTGTCATATTTTCGTGGTGTGTTCAAACACCATAATTCTTCGTCAGAGTGTCTTCCTTGCGCTTTTGTTTTGTATTTCTCTATGTGTATTTTCAAATTTCAAATGTTTCGATATGCATCACTTTATCTTTCTTGTTTGTTATTTTTGAATATATTTCTTGATCTACATTCCCTCACCCATATAATTCACTTGATGTGTTAGTGGTCATACTAGAATTGTCATTTTATGTAGGTATTGCCTATTCTTGGTTAGTGTAGGAGTAGGGGTAGTTTATTATTTTCTTTTGTTCTTTTTTTTGTTTTTTTGTTTTTCTTGTTCTTTTTTTTTTTTATTTACTTTCTACCTTGCTATTTTTCTTCTTTTCAATTGTAGGATAGCTTCCACATGAGACCATGTTTGGTTTCCGAGGCAAGCATGGTGAAGTATAAGAGGAATTTCTACTACTATCAATGCTTGGTTATCAGGTTATTCCCTCTCTTTGATTGAATCTTGCATTATTTTAGTCAATGATATCCTAAAGGAAAATATGTTCTTTCTTGGAGAAAACTATAATGGAATCATGATGCTTTAAATCTATACATAGTAGCACCTACTCTAATCGGTCTTTTATAATTTTTGTTTCCTTGTTCTCTGAGTCGAGTAGAGTAAGAATGAGAGGAAAATTTAACAAGTATGTTAGAGGTATATAAATATCCTTGTCTGAAGGGACAACCTCTTCTACTCTCAATAAGTCAAGATTGCTCTTTCACCTCATGAAATTAATAAGTTCCTATGAACATTTCATTGAAAAAATGAAAAAATGAAGAAAATTAAATAAAATGTGAAAGAAAATGAATGATTCCTGCACAGAGAAATGAAGAAAGAAACTCCATTAGGGTACTATTCAGACTCACTGGCAGCAGAGAAATGTTCGTGTACTTGAAGTGACTCTGTCGAGGTACTGTCTAGGCCTGCTGGTAGCAGAGAAATATCAAAATGAAAACTAAGACTCTGACAACTATTTTCACTTGTGTATATTTAGATTCCTCATCCCAATTAAAAAAACCAAGTTTGAATTAGCTTGATTAAGTGCGCTACTGATGAAGAGAATGGTAGGGACTATATCTTGAACGTAAGCTAAGTGAAGAAGCTACAACGATAAACAAACTGAAGAATACTTCCTCAAGAGTTAGACCTATTTTTCAAGAGCTAAGATCCATATAGAGAGTTGAGGTTCTAGTAGCGTGTCACCAGGTGTTATAGCTTCTATAAACAACCTCCAAAATTTTTCTCATATTTTGATTTTGGAGACTTCCTTCTATCCATGGGAGTTTATCATTTACTTTTGTCAAGTATTCATGTTATGATAAAGACTTATGTTATCATGCTTTTCTTGTGATGTATTGATCTCAGTTTCATATCTATCAAGCACAAGCTAACTCTTGACTTGACCTTGTAGCATTGCTGGGCTTGCCTCTAGAAACTGCACAATCTTGGAAGGAATACCACCTTTGCTCTAGAAACTATGAAATTCTTCTTTGTAGACCAGCCTTGAGCATAAAAACTGCCATGGTGATGGAAATTGCACAAAGCATCCCTTGAGCTCCGAAAATACGTAATTCACTGAGTCAAGAAGTTGCCTAATCCTCGGGAATTGTGCAGTACTTCTTGGCAGTTTGCAAGAAACTTTCCTGAAAAAAGTAAAAAGAAAATGGAAAAAAAGAAAAAATCATCCCTAGAAAATAATGATTCACTAATTAGTTTCCCGAAGGTGGCACACTTACTATTTTGGATTTGTCTCCCAAGCGTCGCCTTTTCCTTGATTTTAGGCATGTGTGTCAAAAACAATAATTGATCTAGATAATTATAATGTATTCCCCTAGAGATCATTTGTATATTGAATCTTGAAGCTTTATCATTCCCAAGGAGATCAAGGAGCCTTCGGTGGAGTTTGCAGTGCTTTTTCTATCGTTTTTTGTCATTTGGATTCTATGAGTTCTATTTTTTTTATTTCCTTTCATGGTTGGTGGTGTTTTAATGTATATTAGCTTGTACAAGTGTTGGTTTCATTTTTCGTTCACCTTTCACAGGTGTCACAATAGTTTTCCTGATTTTTCCCATTAGTGGTCGTTGTTGCGACTGCTCTCCATGCATGTTTGTTTTTCCTTTTGCATGTTGATCTTCCTCACTTTTTTTGCACCGATATATCCATACTTAGTTAGATATTCACTTTAACATGCACTATCACTCAAATATGCTTGTTTCCCACACTCAATTTGTGTAGATCTACCCTTCCATTGGCCATGCATCAACTTGTCTAGCTGGGCATTGCGCAAGTATGAGGCTAAAACACTTAGCTTGGACTTTTAGACTACATAATGCACAGCACTAGGCTGACCCAAATATGTATTGTGCATTTCCAAGGCTCAATCCATCACCCTTGGCCACTGAGATTGTGCAATGCATCATGTATACCTCAGTCTGCCGAGGAAGAACTATGCATTACGTAGTATCTAGCCTCAGGCAACGTCTTTGGCTATTGAGACTACATAATTTGTAGTTCCCTTATGCAGTCTCTCTCCCTCACCTCAGAAGTTGTACAATTTTTACCAGTCAGTCCATGTGGTTATTTCTTAATCTTTCTTTGTAAGTTGATTTACTAAAGCTAATTTATTACAGCTATGAGTGCATGTTCCTACCACAAGTATTAAATGTGTTGACCACTTCTCTTCATCAGTCATTGTTATCATGGCACCTAAAAGAACTGCTTCAGAGGATACCACAATGAGTAGCACCAGGGAGCTAATTGAGAGTACACCATTTACTATCCATTCTACACAAATACTCAACTGTTTCTAAAAAATGAATCAGATATCACATGGTAGAAGGTGAACAAAATTTTCTCAGCAAGAACACTCAAACCAGACTTGGAAGACTGATAGGTGTATGACAATGTCCAAGAGTTTAGGTTACACAAGATTACATGCAGATATTCGGCTTTTCCATGCACAAACATTGTCAACTGGATACTATTCCATATAGATCCAAAGACTATGACACTCAATAGAGCTAGGGGATAGAGGCTTGCTCCATTTTTGGCAACTGACTACCATCTCATGTACCATTTTCCTGAGCTTGAATCACTCGTGGATTCATACTTCTATGTGAAAACTAACTACTTGAGCACCAATGAGATTGTTAAAGGCTAGGTGAAAGAGCCAACAATGTTTTTTCAGACATCCACCAACACATATAATGTTGGGTTGTGTTATATTCTTTGGGGGCCTCGGGAAAAAACTATTTTGGACCCTATATTAGGTTGGGTGGACCTACCTATGGTTTTGTGCATGGTTTTCGCACATGGTTTTGGACACAATGGTTTTTGGTCCATGCTTTTGGACGTGATGGTTTTCGGTCCATGGTTTTGGATGCCTCGACATGTATAAATATGTATTGTAACATTGAAAGGAACATAATGAAAAATCAAGCTAGTAGTCCTGGTTTTGGATCTAGTGGAAAATCTCTGTGTATATGTGTTACGCTCTCGCATTGTTTTTTTTCTTTGTTTTAGAATTTGTATGCAGGTAACTTTTGTATAGGATTAAAACCTACGTTTAGTATAAGAGCTATTTTGGCTTCAAGGGGACGCCTTTGTCATTGAGGGGTTTCACTCGAGCCTGTGGTAGACCCTGTTCAGTGGGAGATCTCCAGGATCGATTCTGGCGGTGAAAAAAGATAGCAAGCAGTGGAAAGATAGAGATCGATAATTTTAATGGTCAGAGTTTTGAGTTGTGGAAACTCAATATGGTGGATATGTTGGTGGATAAAGATCAGTGGATCACGATAGATTCGGGTACTAAACCAACAACAGTGTCTGATGAAGAATGGAAGAAGTTGGATCGAAAGGAAAAGAGCACAATATGATTATGTGTCTCAAATTCAGTATTGTTGAATGTATGAGGGGAAGCTACGACTAAGGCTTTGTGGGACAAGTTAGGGACTTTGTACCAATCTAAGTCTCTGGTAAATAAATTGTTCCTACGAAAAAAGTTGTATAACCGGAGGATGAAAGATGGAGACTTGGTGACAGAGCATCTAAACACATTTAATACTATGATAAGTCAATTATTATTTATTGATATTAAAATTTCAGGTGAAGATAAGTGCATCATTTTGTTATGTTCGGTACCAAATTCGTAGCATAGTTTGGTTATTGCAATAGGTAGTAATGCAACTTCCTTGCAGTTTGATGAAATAGTCACATCCTTGCTGATGGAGGAGATGAGACAGAAAAATATGGAGAGCCAGAATGGTGATGCCTTGTCTGTATGAGGATGGTCCCAGGGCAGAAACAAAAATAATCCATCGAGTGGGAGATCTAATTCTAGAGGGAGATCTAAATCTCTAGGAAAACCTGTAAAGGTGGTTTGCTGGAAATGTGGAAAGGAAGGGCACTACAAAAGGGACTGTAAATCTAAAGCTCTTAACAAAGGAAAGGGATCTGATGATGCTCCTTCTCTAGAGGAGAAAACCACCTCTGATGAAGGTGGGGATGTGTACTTGGCTTTTTCAAGTACACATGTAGATCACGAGGCATGGTTGATTGACTTAGGTGCATCCTTTCACTTCACTCCCCATAGAGAGTGGTTTTGTGAGTATGATAAATACGATGGTGGTGATTTCTTCTTAGGGGATAATAGGAAGGCTAGAATCGTTGGTCATGGAAAAGTAAAGTTAAAGTTGCAAGGTGGAAGGGTTATAACACTTCCAGGTGTTCTGCATATTCCTATATCGGCCAGAAATATAATTTCTGTAAGCAAGCTAGATGATGCATGTGTATAAACAATGTTTGAGAAGGATACCTGCAAGATGGTTTAGGGAGCACTGGTATTGATGCAGGGAGTTCGTATTGTAACTCTGTACAAGCTGCAAGGTAGCATTATTGTTGATGGGTGCAATAATTTTGTGGTTCCTGAAAGTGGAGCAAAAAATCTAGTGGTCTCCAGAGAGAAGACCATGTTTTGGCATCAAAGGCTTGGACATATTGGAGGGAAGGGCCTTTGAATACTTCATGGTAAAGGTATGGTAGAAGTTTTGAGTAATAGCTCTCTGGATTTTGATTTTTGTGAAAATTTTGTATATGGGAAGTAGAATCAGGTATATTAGAACTTATGCCTAGTGATGTGTTTGGACCTGTGAAGGTTCCATCAATGGGTAAGTTTGTGTACTATGTATCATTTATAAATGAATTCTCAAGGAATACATGGATATATTTCCTTAAGAATAAATCAAAATTCTTTGATAGGTTTAAAGAATTTAAGGCTCTCGTGGAAAACCAGACAGAGAAGAAGATAAATGTGGAGAGTTTTGCGTCAATCAATTTGAAGAATTTTGTAAGAAGTGTGGTACAACACAGCAGAAGACTTCTCCATACACACCTAAGAAAAATGGAGCTACAAAAGGAATGAAAAAGACATTGATGGAAAGGGAAAGAAGCATGCTCATTGGTGCCTAGTTAGGATAGGAATTCTAGGCAGAGGCGGTGGAGATAACATTTTACCTGGTCAACAGATCACCTTCATCAGCATTAGAGGATAAGAATCCACAAGAGGTATGGACTGGTAAGAAGCCCTCTCTTTCACATTTGAGGGTATTTGGATGTGATACATATGTACATGTTCCAAAGGAGAAAAGAACCAAGTTGGATAGTAAATCTGAAAAGGGCATCTTTATTGGATATAAGGATGGTTTAAAGGGTTATAAGCTTTGGAACCCAGTAACAAGGAACATTATGTATATCCAACATGTGGTTTTCAGAGAGGTGAAAGATGTTATTAAACATGAAGTCCAACCAAAGGAACCTGAGAAGATAGAGTTTGATCTTAAGAAGGAAGAATTAGACCCTACAACAGAGGAGGAATCAAAAGATGAAGAGCTACAAACTCCGAGTGTGAGAATATCAGTTCAAGAAGGAAGGCAGCCAAAAAGGTATAGTCCATCTACTTTCTGTTCAAAATTTTCTTTATCTATTACTGATGATGATCCTAGAACTGTGAAGGAAGCAATAGATTCAGAGGATGGAAAAGTCTGGAAAGAGGCCATGGTTTATGAAATGGCATCTATGCACAAAAATGAAGCTTGGGATCTAGTGGAGTTGCCAGCTGGAAGGAAACCCATTGGCAGCAAATGGGTGTTCAAGAAGAAGATAAATTTAGAAGGAAAGGCAGAGAAATACAAAGATCGGTTGGTACCAAAAGGTTATTCCCAGGTGTCAAGAATTGATTTTGGTGATATTTTTTCTCCCTTTTCCAAGGTAGCTTCTATTAGATTTCTTTTATCTGTTGTTGTTGATTTTGATTTTGAGGTAGAACAGATGGATGTGAAGACAACATTTCTTCACGGGGATCTAAAAGAGGAGATCTACATGAAGAAACATGAAGGCTTTGTGGTGAAGGGTAAGAAATAACTGGCATGCAAGTTAAAGAAGTCTATATATGGGTTAAAACAGTCACCAAGGATGTGGTATCAGAAATTTTATACATTTATATGGGGACTTGGCTTCACCAGAAGCAAAGCAGATCATTGTGTGTATTTTAAATTAATCGGTGACCATGTTATTTATCTGGTCTTGTATGTGGATGATATGTTGCTTGTTCGAAATGACAAAGACATTTTCAAGGATTTGAAGACCCAATTGTCCTCCAAATTCGACATGAAATATCTTGGTGCTGCAAACTATATTTTTGGCATGGAAATTAAAAAAGATCGAGCAAATAGGAAGCTCTAGTTAAACCAGAGGAAGTATGTCAAGACAATATTGCCTAGGTTTAATATGCAGGATAGTAAATCGGTGAAGGTTCCTATTCCTGTAGGTGTAAAGTTATCTGCTGAACAGTGTCCCAAGACACAAGAAGAGGAAGAGGACGTGTCCCGTGTTGTATATGCAATTGTAGTCGGTAGCCTGATGTATGCAATGGTCTGTACTAGATGAGACATTGCACATGCAATGGGAGTATTGAGCAGGTTTATGTCAAAACCAGCAATAGAGCACTAGACAACAGTGAAGCGGGTTTTCAAGTATTTTTGTGGCACTAGTGATTATGGCTTGTGCTACCAAGGAAGACCAAGACTGGACAGAGTGTTAGATATTCATGGCTTTGTTGATGCAGACTAGGCTGGAGATCTGGATGAGAGAAGATCTACAAGTGGGTATGTGTTTAACCTATTTGGAGGTGCATTCAATTGAAAGAGTAAGAAACAATCTGTAGTGGATCAACTATAGAGGCAGAATACATGGTAGCCACTCATGCAAGCAAGGAAGCAGTTTGGTTTTAGAGATTGTGTTCAAGTATGGGGTTAGTACAGGGAGCTATAAGGATAGACTATGACAGCCAAAGTGCAATTTTCTTGGCAAAGAACCCTGCTTATCATTCAAAGACAAAGCACATTGATGTTCAGTATCACTTTGTGAGGGATATGATAGAAGGCAAAAAGGTGTTGCTGGTAAAGGTGGACATTTTGAAGAATATTGCAGATGCATTGACAAAATTTGTGAGCTCTAAGAAGTTCTCTTGGTGTAGAGAAACAATGGCCATTGTAGGTCTAGATGAATGGCTAAGCTCTCCTATGGCCCCTTGTGGAAGGAAAACAACAAGTGGGAGAATGTTGGGTTGTGTTATATTCATTGGGATCCCTACGAAAAAAAACATTGTACCTTATATTAGGTTGGGTGGACCTAGATATGGTTTTGTGCATGGTTTTCGCACATGGTTTTGGATGTGATGGTTTTCGATCCATTGTTTTGGATGAGATGGTTTTCAGTCCATGGTACTGGATGCTTTAACATGTACAAATATGTATTGTAACACTGAAAGGAACATAATGAAAAATCTAGATGGTAGTCCTCGTTTTCGGATCCATGGGAAAATCTTTATGTATATGTGTTTTATGTGTTATGCTCTCGCATTTTTTATTTTTTGTGTTTTAGAATTCATATGCAGGTAATTTCCATACGGAGTTAAAACATACATACAAGAAAAAATCTCTCAAGAGTTCCTATCAGTTCTTGATAGTTTTATCTTGCAAAATCTACAACTAGCTGAGCACCAAGATCTTTCTTAAAGGGTGGGATTTCTTACTGGGCCAGGATGTGAATGAATGTAAACTATTAGATTGGTAAGATTTGTTGGCTCAACAACTGTAGATCCATTTATCAAATGCCCTTACTCCCCCCAAGTGTGGGAATCCAAATTTTATATGTCTTCCTATCTACTGGATGCAATCCACACACACAAAGTATTATGTCGCATGAATTGGAATTGGACACCATGCTAGCCTACCGTGTATGTTTACTACAAGATGCTTTCGGAGTGCCTCCACAGAGTAATGGAGAAGCTAATTAACAACTTCCTCATTCTGTTGTACAAGTTGATCTTTGAGTTAGAGCCACCTTACATGTCACATGGGGAAATGGAAGCGGTGTCGAAGATATAAGATTGGTTTGCCTCACTAGATGGCACTTTCCTTAGGGTTTTTTGCAGACAAAAGTCTATACATATTTTGTCATTGTATGCCACTGATAATTTAGTCATGCAATAATTTTCATATCATCTCTCCAAAGAATTATCAACAACTTTTCACAGGAAGAAGAAAGCACCTTGGCCAACTCTTCCTATGCAAATTAGAATGTATGAGATTAAGAATCTGAAGGTTGTAGATACTAAAGGAAAGGTGATAGAAAAGCTTGCATTTAGTACATGGGAATTCAATATGTATGATCCCTAGAATGTTTTCCATGCCACTATGGGAGGATCCATTCCAATCGCTAAGCGTGAACTTTCACTGGCCGAAGGAGGAACCATGAAAGAATTGTTACAATGCGTCCAAGTCCCGCGAGTTGGTAATTTTTGCATGAACTTCATAGGTTTCTCCACAGCAGGAAGTCACTCTTGAGGTAACACCAACAAATGAGTGTAACCCATTGCGCGAGAAGGGAAAGAGGAAGGTTGTGATTAGTCTAGGGGAGAGCGAAGCTAGAAGATGGAAGCAGATCCAATCATTATGAGACTGGTAATAGAAGTGAAGAATAAGAGGAAAAAAATGGTGCAGGAAGTTGAATGGAAGTAGAGGGAAGAATGAGAGAATAAGATATTGGAGGAAGAAAGGCAGAAGTAGGAAGAAGAAGAAAGGAAAAAATTAATAGTAGAAGAAACAATGCAAAGACAAGATGAAGAAGAAGAACATCATCAAAAACTAGCGGAGGAGAGAAAATAGATGTAGTACAAGGAGCTCTCGAGAGAGATAAGAATTTTATTGAAATCCAAGAAAGGGAGGAGGGACTAGAGCCACAAAATCAAGATGTTAAATTGATGCTAAGTACACAGTAGGCCACCATTCAATCTCCATCCACCGGTAGAGTGAGATCTAAGCGAGGAAGAGGAAATTATTCCTCTTGATGAGAGTTTGGTTATGGACACGTACAATCTAACTTATGACGAGCATAAGAAAAATTTTGTACAAGAAAGGAAGAAAAATCTTCCTGGCAACCTCATGTCTCCTGCATTAATCAGAGAAAGGGCGATCATGACAGACACCAAAAAAATTTAGTTTCCATTATTGTAGCCAACTTAGCCTTCGCAGGTGCTTCAAGGTCAAATAGAGACTATTTGATTTCTAAGAATAAGTAATTGGAAAATAAATTGAACATTTCTAGGCAAGAGGTTAAACAACTTCACTAAGAGTTATAGAACGTAACTCCCATAGAGGTCTATCTGGAAGAACTAATGGCAATGATACCCGGTGAAGTATCGACACTGGGAGAGACTATGCAGAGTCTTTATGAGGAGCTTGTTGTCATGCATAAGGTATTTTTCCACTTTCATGGGTCATAGCAGAAGTCTAAATATTATCTTAAAACTCTCAAGGATGTGCAATCAATTATTTCTTTAGTGCGTAAATGGTCAATGCAATACAGAGGGGCACCACTTGAATTAAGAGAAGACAAGGAAAGATGCAGAGTTGCAGAAGGAAAAAGTGTGGATGCTCATCCAGAATAACAAATAGCTCACCTCGTTCATTGGAAACACTCAAGCCTCATATACACATTTGTACAACAACCTGGAAGTATTGTTGAAATCACACGAGATCCCATCAATCGACTCATTCACAAAGATCAAGCACAAGGATCAGGTTAGATAGGAGATTGAAGAATACTTGGAAAAATTAAGATAGGTAGCCATCAAGGAAGATCTTGAAGTAAACAAATAGAATATGCACTAGTACATTGATGGCCCTATCCAAATAAATACGAAGTTTCTCCTGCTCAAGAAGGAAACATAAACAGCTTCCAAGTCAGTGTACCTAGATGCCATGGAGGCTAGAGTTCCCTTCTAGCTTGACCCCATTACAAAATTTGGAGACGTCATCGTGTAGTACAAAGCATGGCACTACTACATAACTAAGAAACATCAAGTGGAAGTTGTTAAGCTAGAGATTCTGCAAACTCAAGCTTAACTATTTTATCTTATTAGGTTGTCTAGATGGCTCTATCTAACTTCATATTATATGGGTACAAATGTATTATGATATTATTTTGTAATTAATTTGTAAGTGAAATTCCAAGTGTCAATATTAGAATGTGACTATTCATGATGCAATGAATGTAATGAGTCAATTTGTAAAGAAGTTGAAGAGTGATGAGGGAATTCCAAGAGTCATAAGGGGAAGTTAATAGTTACCCTCTTTGTTATAAATACACCCTCATAACTCATGTAAATGGCTTTTTGGAGCCAAGATTTTGGCTATGCTTAGGCTTAGAATCAGGGGTTTGGGAGTTTATGAGACCATTGGCTTCATTTTAGCATAGAGGGAGTATCTTTCTTTGGAGGAGCAGGTGATGACTTCATGTTCCACTATTGTGGCTAGTGTTCCATCAGTGGTCTATGTATGATTGGAACTTTCACTTAATAAAATCTCAAAGTCGACATATTTTCATGCATACATTATGAATATATAAGGACTATTCATGTTATGTTTTTAATGTATGTTATTTTACTTATGCTTATGCTTATGAACTATTTTGTTTGCATTGGTACAAATATTCTTGAATGCGTGCTTTTGTATTCCTCCATCATTTTTAACTTGTAAACTATTTCACAGATTAGCTTGTGATGTCTTTATGCTCATGTGTTCCTTTCAAGCTGTGTAATATCACAAACTTCTAAGGGACTCACTCATTTACCCTTCATGTGTTAGAAACTTCATGCATTACGCTCGACATTCTACAGAGTCACACACTTGTTCCCACCATGGTCACCATACACCACTCTATGCGTTATTGTAGCCAAGGCACATCATTCAAACCCATTGCATCGACAACTGAGTTGTGTTCCTGATGGGACTCCTACAAGAAACGATGTCAGATCTAATTGGGAATTTATATCAGGGAGATCCCCTGAATGTTCACAGGTCTAGCACCATCAACAGGTACATATTTATTTAACAAGGAAATATGAAATACATTGTGCACCTTAATGTGAGAAGGTAATGATTATTGATATGTTACTAGGCCAACTCTAGCGAAGATCTCAAATGGCCTACAATATTGAAGAGATAAATTTGAAAAAATCCCTAATTTTAAAGAGCTTCACTTAGGTTGAACCTTTACACACATCTGTTCCCCTACCTAGAATTCTTTGGGGATTCTTTTCTTATTAGTATAATGATTTTGTGAGTCTACAGCCAGTTTTAAATTCTATCTTAATTTTTTTACAATTTGTTCCTTTTCTTGAAGTACATCAGGCCCCAACACTAGTCTATATTCAATTAAACTCCAAATCAAAGGTATTTGACACCTTCTTCCATACAATGCTTCAAAAGGGCTCATTTTTAATGATGTCAGGTAGCTATTATTATACGCAAATTCCATTAAGTGGATGAAATTTTCCCACTTCTTGGGATGATTCATACAATACATGTACGTAACATTTCTTCTATAATTTGATTCTATTTCTATTCTCCCATCTTCCTAGTGTGATAGAATGTAATGAATTTTAACAGAGTTCCTAAACTAGTGAAAAATGACCTACAAAAGTTGGAGCTAAACTTTGGGTCTCTATTTGAGATAACCACTTTAGGTAC
The DNA here is from genome assembly GCA_031772625.1 of Pinus tabuliformis. Classification (NCBI taxonomy): domain Eukaryota; kingdom Viridiplantae; phylum Streptophyta; class Pinopsida; order Pinales; family Pinaceae; genus Pinus; species Pinus tabuliformis. Next base: position 1,395,609,425 of record CM062818.1, on the reverse strand, counting down.
CCCATGTAGCTTAAAATTTCCCCCCATAAATACATTTGCTACATGTGGATCCTCGAAAGTGGACTATATTGGTCTGAAATATGTAAATTTAATCAATTTGTTGACTACCACCTTTATGGTGTCATGCTACTTCCAAGTTCGTGCCAATCTGATGATAAATTCCAAAGTAATCACCTCCAATTTCCATTCAAGTATGGGTAAGAGGTTTAGAAACCCCACAGGATGATTATGTTAAACCTTAACCAATTATAATTCGTGACACTTGGTCAAATACTTTTCCACCTCATTGTTCATTATTGGCCAGAAGAATTCCTTCCTCAAGGATGTGATCATTTTTTGGTAACCAGGGTGAACTACATAAGGTTTCTGATGATGCTCATCCATAATCGTTCTAATTTCCTCTTGATTGGGTATATAAAATATCCCTTTAAAATTTAACAATTGTTTATCATTAATAGCATATCTTTCCCACTTTTCCAGATCAATCCCTTCTTCCAGATTTTCATATATCATCCTATATTTCAGATCTCCCACAGTGGTGTCTTTAGCTAAATTTTAGAGATCCGTTTCCCTTCGACTTACTGTCATTTCATTATCTTTCTTTAAACTTCAACTTAAGGTATTTAGTACCTTATTTTCCTTACCCTTACTATGCTTAATCTCAAAATTCTATTCACTAAGGAAAGTGATCCATCTTGCTTGTCTGGCATTTAAATATGATTGGGTAACGAAGTACTTGAGATTCAAATGGTCTGTAACTAGGGTAAATTTCCTTCAAATCAAATCATACCGCCACATTTTGAGGGCATGAACCATTATTGCTACATCCAAGTCATAAACTAAATAATTCCTTTTGTGCTCTTTTAACTTTCATGACTTATATTCCACAACATGACCCTCTTGCATTAATACCCCACCTAAACCTTCTAAGCATGAATTTGTACGAATTGAAAAATCCTTTTCTAAATATGATATTCTTAGTACCATTGCCATAGTAAGAAAATGTTTCATCTTTTCAAAGATTTCTTAGCATTGTGGGGTCCATTCAAATCTTACGTCCTTTTTCTGTAGGGAATTTGTAGGGTAAGCCAACCTATAATCCTTCTATATTCCAGTAATAATAAACAAATATTCTCATAAAATACCTAATATCAACTACTTACTTTGGAACTGGTCATTCAAGTATGGAATTTACCTTCTCCAAGTCCACTGCAATCCCTTCCTGAGAAATTATGTGACCCAAATATTGCATTTTATTCTAATAAAATTCACATTTGGAAAATTTCACATAAAACTGATTTTCCATTATATTTTTTAGAAATATATCCAAATTTTGTTTATGCTCCTCATGTTTCTTAGAATATATCAGTATGTCATCAATGAAAATTAATATAAAGTTTTCTAGGAATTTGCTGAATATGCCACTCATTAAACACATAAACATAGCTAGTGCATTGATTAGACCAAAAGGAGTTATTGTGAAGCCATGATGAGCATAATGAGTTATAAACACTATCTTTGGTGTATCTCCTTATCCAATTCTTAATTGATGGCACCTTGATCTGAGATTGATCTTGGAAAACACAATACCACCTTTAATTGATCAAAGAGGTCATCAAGTATGGGAAAAGGGTACTTTTTTTTACTCCCAATTTATTTAACTATCTATAGTCAATGCATAACCTAAAAGTTCCATGTTTATTTTAGACAAAAATAATTGGTGCACCCCATGGGGACACACTAGGTCTAATATTACCTTTCAGCCAACAACTCCTGCAACTAAATTTTTAATTCCATTAATTCAGTTACTATCATTCTATATGGAGCCTTGGAAACTGGGGCAACTCTGGTCACCAATTCTATACATAAATCTATATCCTTTTAGGTGGTAATCCTCTAATTTCCTTCGAAATCACATTAGGAAAATTCTTAACCACCACTATTTCTTCCAACCTTTCTACCTAATTTTTTGTTTGTTCCTCTATATTAATAGAAAAAATCTAAAAACCCATTGTCACTGCCTTCTTTAGCTGTGTTGTAGTGGCTATAACACCCTCCAAAATTTTGGCCTACATTCAATTTCAAAGCCTTCCTTGGGTTTCTCCTTGAGGTTTCCAAGCACTCGGCCTCATCCCATGATCTCGTTTTGAGTCTTTGCACCCTCATCGCTTGACCGTTCAATGGAAAACTTTTTGCATGTTCGTCAAAATGTCACGATTGAAACCATGTTCTCACCATGCAAAAGGTCCCACTTCATGTGTACAAGTTGTATTTGCTATGTAAACATGCATCGCACTCACACACGAAGTTGTATTCAATGTTATGCAAGCATCGTCGCGGTCATTCAATGATCTATCATAAGTGTTGAGCTTGTCACTCACACCATCACTCAGTCACACCGATCATATGTTTTGTTGATTTTGAGGCATCTTGTTGTCATGTCATGTTGAGTGTGTTTTCGCAAGGTCGTGTATCCACAATTTCACTCACTCACACACTTAGCTATTTTTCAGAAGTTCTAATGATCGGATTAGCGTCCAACAGTCAGACCCTTGATGAGACGAATTGCGCAGATTTAGCCCTCAATGAACATGTATTGCTGACAAGAATTGCACAGAGCTTGAGAATTGACTATTACCTAGAACAACACAGAAGTTTCTCAGTAAGTAATCTCAATCTGCGCTGCCACAAGCAAATCAACTAGCCCTCCAGTTGGTCAATTGTTGAGTTTGACTGGGAAGTGACCTCGAGATTCACTCCCCCAAAAAGCTATGCAAAAGCTGCAAAACGTTCCTGCTCCATTGACTGAAGAAATTGTGCAGAAATGTCGAACAGACACATAGTGTCTATCATTCTCCCTCAACAAATTGCGCAGTTTTTCTAGCTAGTCACCTAGTCAGCTGGCATGCTGCTCACCCAAAAAACTACGCAAATTTCATGATCAGTCCTCAAGCTGCCCAACATCCCACTCAGCTCAAAAACTATGCATGGATGTTCAACAAGCCGACCTCCTAGTAACTGTGAAGTTTTTTCCAATAGCACTCCAACAACCCGCTGCCATCTCCCTAAAAAAATGTGCATTTTTTCCCAGCAAGCCTCCTGCAGTTTGCTGCCAGCTCTGGAGGAATTATGTAGTTTTTACTACCAAGCTCATCTACTTCCTGCACTACTTTTCTCAAAAAATTGCACAGATATACTTGCTATCCAAGCCAAATCTTGTGGATAGTCACTGTTGCTCTAGATTGTCCATCTCAATCTCCCAATGATTTCTATGCAATTTTCACTGGCAATGCTTGAAGCTCGCATCCCAATTTGAAATCTTCCAGGTGTGGTTTCATAACCTTGTCCTCTCTCCAAGTTACCTACATCTGAAAGTGAACGATAATGTATCATAGTAATCTAGGAAATTCATGGATTTGATGTAATCCCCTCATGATTGATTACAGATACTGGTACATGGATGAGACATGACGTGATGACGAATGTGAAGAACAAGGAAAGCACATGTGAGGAGTTTTTTTCATGAACAAATGAATGAAGAATGCATGTGAGGATATTTTTTTGTGAATGGACAATGCATGCAAGAATATTTTTTCATGAATAGACAATGCATGTGAGGATATTTTTTTGCAAAAGGACAATGCATGCGAGGATATTTTTTCACAAATGACCAATGTATGTGAGGATAGTTTCTCACAAATGAACAATGAATTTTAGGATAATTTTTCGTGAACGGATGAACACGTGAAGCATGCCAAAGTACAAGCAAAGGAGCAATGTGCACATGAAACTTAAATAAAACACCAAGACCATTGAAGACTCCTCACACCTTGCCATGTAGGGGTGAAGCTATGATACACCAAGAGCACAGGGGTGAAGCTATGATACACCAAGAGCGCAGGGGTGAAGCTATGATACACCAAAAGAACATACATCACTTAGCAACACTGTAGCTCAACATGAACAACACTAGCAACATGAACATGCTAGCACTGTCGTATCGAGTCGTATCATGAGTCATGTCGGCCACATCACTATTGTGGGCCATACTTTTGTAAATCAATGTAATGTAACGCGGAAGTCCAGGAGACCCACATGTGATATGAAGAGCCATGTAAAGTTGAAAAGTCATGAAATTCAAACAGTCATGAGGGAATTCAAAGGTCACAAGGGACAATTTTACCCTTGGCTATAAATACACCTCATTTGTACATGTAAAGGGATTTTTCACCTTGGCTCATCCTACATAGTCTTAAGAGTTTGTAATCTTTTCTTTGAGGAGTGAGCAGTGGCTCCAATGCTCCGCTTACTGGGTTAGTGATGTATGGTGTACTAATGTGTCTTAGAAATTTTTCTTAATTTAGAAGCCTAATAATAGGCTAGCACATTTTCAAACATGTATTGTAATTTTCCGTGAGACTAATATTGGAGCACTTGTAATGCATGTTGCTTTAGCTTGTGTTAAAACAATTGAACTATTTCAGTTTCTCTAATACATATGTTTATGAAAATGTGATGTATAAGTTGTTAACATTGTCTTTCCTGCATGGGCTACCTCACAGGATATCATACAAAACCTTTCCCACAAAATTTCTATAACGATCATCGCACTCACGTAGACTACTCCATTGAGTGTTGTATGTGCTATCCCTTCTTTTGTGTGGTGATTGCCACATTTGTGTGGACAACTCCTCTAGAAGTTGCGCATGTCCTATCATTTTGTGTGTCTCTGACAGAGTTTGGACTCTTCCCTTTTGACTAGAGACTCACTTCCACCCTCTTCATTTGCGGTGAAATAACCTTGACCCAAGTAACACTAGCACTCACCAGGCACGTGAACCTCATTGTTTGAAGACAAAGCAAACCACTCTCACGTGTTGATAAGCAAGATCTAAGGAATATATTTAAGATAATGGCAACTAGGCCATCATACCAGATGGGACACCTACATAAAATGGTGTGAGGTCTAGTTGGGACTTCAGGCCGGGGAGATCCCCTGAATGTTGGTGGGTCCAACACCATCAACATTCTGGCACTATAAGGAGGACTAGATGACAAGTTGATCCTGTTACATCTTGTTTGAATCTCTTACCAAATGGATCATACACAATTCATGCTCTTGAAATGTTTCGCTCATTTCTCCCTTGATTAACTATCAATCCTAGATGAGCTTCTCGATCACTTGTCCTTGTTAATGTTCGACGGTGAGGACAGAACGTCCGTAACTAAGCACATTTATGATTTTCTTTATTTATGCAAATCTCATGAAATCGATAGTGATGATATTTTTTAAGTACTTTTCTTCCTCACCCTTGAAGGTCATGCTAATTGGTGGTGTCATACCTTGCAACCTACTTCTCTCTATTCCCTTCTCACTCTCCTCAAGGAGTTCCATTAAGCCTTCGATAAGTGTAACCACCAAGATGAATAAGAAGGAATATCTCATTTAAGAATGAAGCCTAGAGAATCAGTTGAGGAATTTTCTACCTTCTTTCTTCCCCTCTGTCATGAAATTCTTGAACGTTTGTGGACCTTGACTTCATGAGCCAAGAGCTGAAATGCTTGGTTCATGTCTTCCGAATCTGTGAATCTCCTAATTTCCCTTCTTCCTCGAATTTTTTTGATCACGAGACCCATCATGTCTCGAATAGGGTGCCCCCTCACAGTGAACAAAAAACTAAGAAATATGTGCAATGGGTACCCACTCACAGTGATTGCAAAGCAGAGAAATTTGTACAACATTTTCCCAACCCATCTTTTCAATTGTCTCTCGCTCCAAGGGAGGAAATTCCAAAATCACTTAGAAAGCCTATCGTGAAGACTCATTCATCCATTCTACAAGAGGACATCACAATTTGTAACCCAAGTCTCAATTCTAATCTACATCTCTTCCATCCTCCATTATTTACAATCCATGACTCCTTGTACCATGAGTTGCTTGAACCATCTGCTTCACAAGCTAGCTACGTGCACCCTCTTGATTCTCAAGCTGCTGGCTCAAATTGTGGTCATGTGGAAGGTAGTCTCATTATACAGGCGGAGGATCAGGAAGGTGAATAAACAATCAATTACTCTTCTATGTTTAAAAATGGTTTGCATCAAAACATTGAGCTTCCATTCTTGATCGATTCTCAGTCTGCGAATCTTAGTCAAACAGCATGCACAATTAATTCTTTCGATCAACCTCCAATATTGGGTTGTCATCACTCCCATGCTTTTGTATGTTGTGATGGACACCCAAGCACATCATGTGATCTGTTGTTCTCTCATGTACACTCTAACTCAGATATGGAATATGCACCAGTCAAAGGAGGCATCCATATCGAAACTTACTTTGCACCTCACTTGCCCTTGTGTCCTACCATTCATAGCGCATTTGCATGCAACAAAGATTGCCCCTATTCTCTTGCTTCTTGATCTTATGAGTTATCACCTCGATCGACACAAGTCAGTGAGGTTATCCATGATGAAAATAGTCTCAACACATAGGACTTTTCCCACTCGTCATCATCTTGTATGTTGTATCAAGACAACTCATGAAGTCATCTTGCTAAAAAATTTGATGAAGCTTATGATAGAGATGGATTTTATCCTAAGAACAATTTTGAAATAAAAAAAACACCCATCCTAAAGCCATGCATGATCCGGTTCACATCTCAAAATGCAATTTTTCAATCTCAGAAAGTTTCGGGACATGCTAGGGAGTCGAGCCACTTTAATGCCCGTTGATGGTTATGTGAGGACCTCACGACTCTAGTAAGATCCTCAAACCAAATCAGATATTTTTTCTCATGAAAACCCATCTATCTTCATGGTTTCACTCGACATGAAGACATGTGTAAAAAATATTTACCATTCCGGGTATCATATTTCGAAATTTCAAATTTTCACTAATGATCGAATCCATGAGTCTGTTATAATATGCCCTTCTTCATGAACGTCTCTTACATCTAACTTGAGTTGGAAGAGTTCGTCCCTCATGTAATCATGTAACAATGAAGTTGATCATATCCAAGACTATATTTGTCCAGAATTATACTTATTAGGTGTTCTCTCTCATAATCAACTCCTTGGTCTTCTTGCTTGTTAATCACATAAAATGTGCTAGCTCATCACACCAGAAATCTCCATGTGTAATCGCATGTGCACAACCTATGACACGAATTAAGTTACTCTCATTTCACCATACCCCAACTGGTTCCACACATTTAGATTGCTATCATCCTTTCTACATTTTTGTGATGACCATGATGCATGCACAATTTTTCACCAGTTACATGTGAGTGTTTTGTCATATATAGAACACAACGAACTTGGTTCCCTCATTTAGAGCATTCGCAAGGTTGTTCAATATTCTTTTGTTCATGTCAAACTGGGAATTTGGCATTTTGATGAACTAGTCTGATTTTTGTTCTATCTTGGGTGGTTTTCATGCAGTTTATCATTTTCCCAATAGTACATCTAATGATAGTCCCTTTTCAGACTATGATCATCACTGTGTAACATCTTTCTCCTCATAATTCTGTCAAGTAGGTGAGGCACTTCATCCTGCACTAATGGCTATGGAAGGCCCTCAATGTGTTGACCTGATCGACGAGAATGATCGGATCTATTTATCTGTAACAGATTCCCATCATGATCCCCTCTCTCAAATAAGGAATCTAGCTTCTCAAATATCATGATCCTTTTGAAACAACCATGATTAATTTTATGATCCAATTACTGAATGGTTGGAACAATCTTACTTGGTGAGTCATGTTGCAGGTAACAAGGTTCAGTCCTTCCTCGCACTCACTAAGAAACTTGGTGCAAAAGGACACACACTCACTAGAGGCCTTTGAGGTTTGTTGAAAAATTGTAGTCACTGAAGAGGTAAGCATTTGTGTTGGGTGTTTGTGACACATCTTTCTTCCTAGAGATGAGACCTTCTCTCTCATGTGCAAGTTTGTCAAGCTTTTGTATTTTCTGTTGCACATTGTTTTTTATCTGTTTTAATCACTTGTATCTTTGTGGTTGTAGGTCGGATATGTGTATGGTGGCTTCATTCAAAGTTTCATTTCATGTAACCCCGACTGATTAGCATAGAAGTAGGAGTAGTGTTTCTTTCTTGTTTGTCTTTACTTTCTGGTTTGCATGTTTGTTTGCTTGCTAACTTGGTTTGGTTTTTTTTCTTGCTCACTTTTCTTCCTTGTTGTCTTCTCATTTTGCTTTTATGTTTCTATTTTGTTTGTTTTGTTTAATTAGAATCTTGATATGTTTTGTATTCTAAATAAGTGCTACCCTCTACCAAGTTATGGATTTTGAATGAGTATGTGGCTGAGATCTAAAGAGTCTTGTGACACTGCAACACTTGGCCAGTCCTATGTTCATCTTGTCTATGCTTGGTTATAACCTTTAGCCAATGAAGTCTTGATGGAAAATACGAGCCATCTGTAAGGGAAGCTTGTGTCCAACTATGAACCTGTGTCCACACTGGGAAACCGCATGTCTGTACTCAAACTTCTACTCTGTGTGTTTAAGCTCATCCAACTAGTAGAAATGGAGAAGGGGAAAATCTAAATGAGAAAACCTATGTCAGAAGTCTTACATGCTTCTCTGAAAGAACAACCTCTTCTTCTATCAATAAGTCAGGATCCCTCTTCCACCCCAAAAATAAATAGGTGCCTATGCATAGTCCTCTTTTAATAAAAAATACAAAGGTGAAAGAATAGAAAGGCTTCCTGCGCAGAGAGGTGATGCATGCAACTCCATTGGGGTACTAACTAGGCTCGCTGGCAGTGGATAAATGCATGTGTTCCTGCGTGACTCCACTAGGGTACTGCCTAGGCCTATTGGCAACATAGCAACAACAGAGATGAAAACTTATACTCTGAAATTTTTTAACTTGCAAGCCAAAATACCCTTCCCAATTTTGAAACACTGTGATCAAGCTGAAACTTCTTGTTTTGTTTGATTGAGTTGGAGAAAGGTGAACCATGTCTATCCATTATGTAAGTGGGGAAGTTGAAGTAACCTACATAGTGATTCAATACTCCCTTTATGACCAAGGCCCTATGCCGTGAATGAACCAAAACAGAGGAATTGGAATTCAACCAGTGTGTTGCCAAGTGTTCTAGCAGCTGCAACACCCTCCAAAATTTTGGCCTGCATTCAATTTCAGAGCCTTCCTTAGGTTTCTCCTTGAGTTTTCAAGCACTAGGGCTCAACCCATGAGCTTGTTTTTATTCTTTACACCCTCCTCGCTTGACCATTCAACAATTAACTTTTTGCATGTTGGTCACAACGTCACGCTTCTAGCCACATTTTGGCCATGCACAAGGTCTCACTTTGTGTGTACAAGTTGTATTCGCTACGTAAACATCCATTTCACTCACACATGAATTTTTATGCATTGTCATGCAAGCATTGTCGTGGTCGTTCAATGATCTATCATAAGTGTTGCGCTTGTCGCTCACACTTTTAGTCAGTAACACTGAGAATATGTTTTCTTGATGGTTTGAGCCATCTTGTCATTGAGTCATGCTGAGTTTGTGTTCGTAAGGTCATGTATGAACAATGTCACTTGCTCACACACATAGCCATTTTGTTGAAGTCTTGACGATCGGATCACCCTCCAACAACCAGACCCTCGCTGAGTTGCATTGCGCAATTCTAGCCCTCAGTGAACATGTATTGCTGCCTAAAATTGCAAAATGCTTGAGGTTGTCTCCCAGATGTTAGTGTCAGTCTTTGCAGCCTTCCACCAGTGATCAAATTTTCTCTTATAAAGTGGTCTTGGGGTGTCAAATTCAATATTTTGTCATTTCAATGAGTCTTCAAGTAAAATCTGGTCACTAGGTATTTAGTCAAGGATTGTTTTCACTCTTTCCAAAGTTTTCCAAGTTGGTCCATGTCAACATTTGGCTGAGTGTACCATCATTCAAGGAGTTTTCATCATTATTTTAAGTTCCAATGGGTCATTTTACACCTTGTTTGTGCTTCAGTTGTGCTTAGGTAAGGCTCATTTCCCTCTCCTACGGTTTTGAACGTAAATTTCCTTGGATGGTCAAATCATCAACAAAACTTGTATCTTTATGCTAATACACCTTCCCCTACCCTTAAAATTCCTTCTTAAACACTTCCCATTACTGATATCCCTCAAATTCATCATTTTCTCACAAACCCTAGCCTTTTGCTACAATTTGACAGTTTTCTAGGTCAGGCCTATGTTTTGCCCTTTTGGACCCCTTCCACTCACTCAATCCTTGAAATGATACTTTCCCCTGCTTCCTAACATCCCTCCCTACTTCCCAAAATTTTATCAAGAAACTGTAAGCCCCTCATCCCCTTCATTTCCCTTCATTTCTACAAAATCCCTGTTCCACACATCGGGATAGGTTTTATTCAAATGATGTTTCTGAGCAAGAAAAGATGAATTTTACAAAATTGAGAGAGGTTTTTGTCCACCATAGACTTAAGAAGAAAAACAACCTTTAGTTTTTACACATCTCTTATGGTTTGGGAGAAATGTCCAAACAATAGTTTGCGAGAGGAATGTTGCTACACTTCCGGAGTGACCTTGGGAAAATTAAGATTTCTCCTAGTTGGAATGTCCAAAATACTTTCTTGATGCTTAAAATGATAACTAGTCACTAAGATATTTATAATGAGCTATCATGTGCTCCATTTGGAGTTGAGGAAGACCTTAAACAGTTGACTGCAACATCACTCTGCATTTTGGCAACCTCATTCTACACATTTTGACCAGTCTTGGGATATTGGGCTTTTGATAGGGCAAATAAGCTCCAAATTAAAAAATTAAAGATGTTTTGGAAAATAGACTCGACAAGATTTCCACCGAGGTATCCCAAGCCCAATTTGGACATCGGGAAGGTAGTCAAAAGTGGACTTTAAGTGGCACTGTGCTTTTGCCAGGGAGGTGTTGCGCATTTGGCAGGGTGGCACTACGCTTTTGGCAGGAGATCTTAAAAACCCCTAAACCCTCAAGGAAACTACAAATTAATCTCTCCTTCCATCATTACAAGTAAGTTGACATCCCTCACTTTAGTTTTGGTTTGCAATCCAATGTTTAAGCATCATTTTCCATGTTTAATATGAAACCCTAAAATCTCCCTAATGATGGTTAAACCCTAAATCCTCATTATTCATCCTAGTACCTAGCCCTACAATTCTAAATTCCCCTATCCCTATTTCCCTATCACCTCATCCCTTTTTCCCTTTACCACTATTCCATATCATTCATATTCCCCTTTCTCCCTCTTCCCCAAGAGAAAATCTCAAGCAAACAAACCCTCCCTTTCATTTCCTACTCCTCCATTCATTTCCTAGCCATAAGATCATCTCCCATCCCCTCATTCCTAAAAACACTTTCACTCATTTCCATACACCTCAACCTTGCAAACATGGACCTGGAAGACCGAGACTATGAGGAGGAGAACACAGGCAGTGACACCTCAGCAGATAGAGCTAGGCGACAGAGAAAACCATACAAGGGAGGACGATAGGCTTAGGATGCTAGCTAAAGATTCCTTGCCTCATCAGAGCACTTGATGATGGTGCTTCTCACTAATTTTGGGAAAATCTCGAGCAAATTTTGTCATTTGCAAATTTTGGATTTGAATACACAGGAAAATTTCCTAAAAGTGGCGTTGCGCTTCTCATAAGGGAACCCATTGAAGAAATGGCTTGCATTTTTGGATTTAGAGTGATGCGGACATGCACCCTATAAAGTTTCAAAAGTTTTGGGGTAGAACTGGTCCACTAAAAGGTCAAAAACACCCTAAAATGAACTTTCTGCCACCTTTTAGACACATAGAAGCAACCTTGGGAGAACCAAGTTTTGAGGGGTCAATGAGTTCAAAATGGAGAAATTCTAGGTGTTTTGGAAAGTATACCTGAATACCTTTCCAATGAGATATCATGGGCTCAATTTGGATGCTGGGAAGGTCTCCAAAAGGGACCTAAAAGTGGCACTGCGCTTTTGCCCAGTGGCACTGCGCTTTTCATAGTTTTTGCTCAGGGTTGTTATTTTTCCAGTTTTTTATTGTAACCATGGATTCTCTCTTATGGTGGATTATTTACCTATGTAAATGATTTCATGGATTCTAAATATGATGGATAAATAGTAATAGAAGGTAGCTTCATTGCTTAGGAGTTAGTTTGAGCCCAAATGAATAAGTTTTTCACTTTTAGAGGCAGGTTGTTGAGATGCCTATATTCCTGTTTTCTTGTTCAGTGTTGGTTAAATTATCTCCTCATCTTAGGGATTTTACCCCTGAGGATGGGAGGAGGTTGAAACAATGCCTATATCTTCTTCTTCTTCCTCATAGTAAAGGGTTGGACTCAGTTGGATGCTCAGAGCTTGATTGTACATCATTGTAAGCAATTTTGCAAGGAGATTAATAAGATTTGTAGTTACTTTTATGGGATCCATATGGTATGGAGTTTTACTACAGTTTCTTCTTTTGTGATCATTTGTTTACATGTTTTATATATGCCATCATTCATTTCATTACTTCTAGTAGAATGTTTTCAAGTTTGATAAGTAGAATCCACTATATTAGTGTTGTGCCTTGGGAAATCATTCAACATTTCATGTCTCCTATTGTTTGAGAAGGATCCATGATTGTCACATGCCCTTATTATCTCCTCATCAATCTTAAACACCTCACATCATGAAGCCTAAAGTGCTAAATCCTATGCCTACGTTTCCCCATAGAACACCCCGCATTTTTGATCTAATTTCCAAGACTTAAACTACCCAGCTCCTTGTGATCCGTTAAAACACCAACACAATTCAATCAAAACCTTCGAGCTACTATACCTAGCCTAAAATCCTTTACCTGATCCAGTCATCTTGACTGAGATCCTTACGGAGAGAGCCCTCTCCCAGCCTAGTAGGGCTAGCTACTTGGCTAAGCTTGGTTTGTGGTTACCTTGTCATTGCCTCCCTTCAGCCTGAGGTTAATCTAGGTGATAACACTAGGCATCCTGCACTATGCAATCCTGGGATCGACCAGACTGTTTATAACCCAGAATAACATAGAATTTTTTCAGCAAGCCATCTCAATCTGCAAGACCCAAAAGCAAATCAGCTAGCCATCTAGTTGGTCAACCAGATATTTTGATGAGGTAGTGCCCACGGGACACACTCCCCCAAAAAATTATGCAAATTATAAAAAGCATGCCTGCTCCACTGACTGAAGAAATTGCGTAGACATGCCGGACACACACACAATGTTTGCTCCTATCTCCCTAAAAAAAATTGCGTAGTTTTTCCAGCCAGTCACCCAGTCAGCCGACTTGTTGCTCACTTGAAAACTGTACAAATTTCATGAGTAGTCCCCTAGCTGCCTAACATCCCACTCAGCTCAGAAACTACATAAGAATTTTTAGAAGGCAAGCCTCATAGTAATTGTGTATTTTTTTCCAGAAGCACTCTTGCAGCCCATTGCCAACTCCCTAAAAAATTGCGCATTTTTTCCCGGTAAGCCTCCTACAACACGCAACTATCTCCCGAAGGAATTTTCTTAGTTTTTGCTACCAAGCTCCTCTACTACCTGCATTGCGTCCCAGAAAAAATTACACAGATCTTACTGCCATTAGACCCAGATCTCACAAACAGTCACTACTGATCCAGATTGTCCATCTTAGTTTATCAGTGATTTCTACGCAATTTTCACCAGCAGATTCTAGAGCCCACATCCTACCTTGAAATATGCCCTACGTTGTTTCATAACCTTGTCCTCTCTCCCGATCACATGCATCCAAAAGTCAACGACAATACATCATGCTAAACTAATAGATTTATGGATTTGATGTCATCTCGTCATGAGTGATTCCACATATAGGTAGATGGATGAGACATGACGTGGCGATGAACGAGATGAACAAGGAGAGGACATGCAGGGAGAATTTTTTGTGAACGGATGAATGAAGAATGCATGCAAGGAGATTTGTTTGTGAATGGATGAATGAAGAATGCATGCGAGGAAAATTTTCGCTAGTGGAAAATGCATGTGAGGATGTTTTTTCGCAAATGGACAATGCATATGAGGAGATTTTTTCATGAATAGACAATGAATGCGAGGAGATTTTTTCATGAACGAAAAATGCATGCGAGGAGATCTTTTCATGAACGGAAAATGCATGCGAGGAGATTTTTTCACAAATTGACAATGTATGCGAGGAGATTTTTTCGCGAATGGACACATGAAACATGCCAAAATATAAGTGAAGGAGCGACGTGCACATGCAATATCAAGCAAAAAACAAGACCATTGAAGACTCCACACACTTTTCCATGCGGAGGTGAGCTTATGATACACAAAGAGCACATCCATCACTCAGCATCACTGCAGCTCGACATGGACACCACTAGAAGCATGAACATACCAACATTTTCATGTCGATTCATGTCATGAGTCGTGTTGGCCACATCAATAGTGTGAGCCATACTGTTGTAAATAGTTGTAAAGTAACATGGAAGTCCAAGAGACCCACATGTAATCTTAAGAGTCATGTAAAGTTGAAAATTCATTAAATTCAAATAGCCATGGGGGAAGTTGAACAGTCACAAGGGCCAGTTTTACCCTTGGCTATAAATAGCCCTTGTTTGTACATGAAAAGGCATTTTCACCTTGGCTTCTCCCACATAGCCTTGAAAGTTTGTAATACCTTTTTTAGGAGCGAGCAGTGGATCCAACACCCCACTTATGGAGTTAGTGATGTATGGTGTACCAATGTGTCTTGAAATTTTCACTTAATTTAGAAGCCTGATAATGGGCCACCATGTTTTCATACATGTATTGATATGAAAATGGGGCTCTTAGGCTTCTTGTCTAGCTTGCAAGAACCTCTCCCACTTCCAAAAGTTGAATTTTCCCAAGCCTTTTATGATTAACCAATGCGGAATTAAGGAATGCTTGAAAATGTAGTTGTATGCTTGTAGTTATTTCCACTGGTTATTTTCTTTAAAATTTGTTGCTTGTGCTGATATGTAAATGTGCTTAAATCGATATATAAATGCATGTAACAGTAAATAAAGCAACAACAAAAATAGACACATAAGACAACAAATTAATTTGGAGTTCACCCACAACTCTTGGGCTACATCTCCGTGAGCTCTGGTTAATTCAACTAGGCTCTCTGGGATTATGGTATAAGTCTTTTCGCAAGCTCCTTGGCTAAACTCCTACTATTGTACACATAAAAAGTGGGTCCAAATACCATTTTATCCCTTCTGTCTCTTGAAGCTATAGCTTTTGGCACTTGGCTCTTGGCTCTGGCTCTTTGGCTCTTGGTTCTGGCTCTTGGATCTGACTTTGGCTCTTTGGCTCTGGCTCTAATGCTTGGCTCTTTGGCTCGGGCTCTAATGCTTGGCTCTTTGGCTCGGGCTCTTGGCTCTTTGGCTCTCCTGTTCTAGCTCCTTTCTACCTTCTGCAACCTTCATGCTCTCTGACTTTTCACTTGAACTTCAAGTGACCCCAAAGGCTCCCTCAGCGACTCCTTTTTCTTTTGCACTGCCTCCTTAGGATTTTGCGCTGCTCCTTTTGTCTTGGCTTGCTACCTTGGCTTGGCTTTCAGCAATAGATAGTCTTCAACAATAGCTCAGCCACCAACATTAACTCAGTAGCAAACATAATTTTGCCACTGTTCTACAACCTAGCAACCCTTATTTTCTATTGTTCTCTGGCTTTTAAGCCAAATCACGCTACCTGTTTATCTCCCCTCTCAGGCTCTCTGTCTTCAAGCCACTATCCCTTCATTTTCCTCCTCTGAGTGTTAGCAATCATTGCTAAATGCTTCTTGGGATGGATGCCACCTATTTGGTAATGGACAAGGCAATCGACACTTAAAATTACTCTGAGCAGTCATTTTCTGTTTACACAGAGAAACATTGCCAAACACAGGAAAATCCACAGAACATTGTTCATCCCAGACTTGAAATTTTCATAAATGTGCTTTATTTCCCTATCAGGTCCACTTGGGGATCACTTATCGCAATCGCAATTGGCCTACCCCTTTGTTTTTCATTTAATAAATGAAACATGCGAAATACATTAAAAATCCCATGAAAAAGGCTTTAGGAAGATTTCAAATATTATGCATTTGCATTTCGAAACCCTATCGGGTCCAGCCATATTACATTGCTAGTTGCAATGGCCCTTTAGCTTCCCCTTTGGTATCGCCGAAGCCGATTCACTAATATCGGCAATTGCAGTCGGACTATCGCACGCACACACACACATATATAACATTCTCGCTCCATTGTGTTCGTCGATGGCGATTTGCTGATTTCGGTGATCGCTCCATCGCATCGCCTTGGTCCATCGTGCCATGCCTCTACTCTGACCCACCGATCATAGCTGATGAGATATGCCAATCGGATCGGGACTGTTGATCAACTAGATCCAATGGCCCTTGTGCATTCATTGTTAAAGCCTTCTATTGCCTTGTTTTTCGCCATTTTCTCATGCTTTCAGCCTTCTGATAGTGTAAGCGATAAGTCTAAAACTTCACCTTTTTTCTAGTCTTTCCCTTTTGGGATAGTTGGAAGACTTAGAGGGTTTTTAGACCCATTTAGCAAGGGATTTTGCCTCTTTTTCCTTCGAAAAATGGTAGCTTCATTTTATGATAGCTTGCCCATCTGAAGTCTGTTTGTGCCCATTTAAGTTGCATTGGATTCAGAATAGAGGGATCCCTACAATGAGACTATTTCTGAGAGAAGAATTTGACTTTAATTTTCCTCTTATTTACGAAGGATGTGTGCCATTTGGCTCCTTTTGCCTCTTACATGAAGTCTTTTAGACTTAGAGGTTTATCTAGGATCCAATTTTGGATCATGTATTGTAATTGTTCGTAAGACTAATATTGGAACACTTGTAATGCATGTTTCTTTAACCTGTCTTAAAACAATTGAACCATTTCAGTTGCTCTAATACATATGTTTATGAAAATGTGTTCTATAATCTGTTAAGGTTGTCTTTCCCACGTGGGCTGCCCCACTGTAGAGCTGTAACAAGGGTCTCTTTCACCTCTAGTTATCCCACATTAACAAGTCAATCCGGGAACGCTTTGTTATTGCAAAGAGTAACTCAATCCGAGGCTATTTGTCAGAGTAATGCTTAGTAGTACAGTGTTCAGAAAATACAAGAGTAAACGGATGCTAAACTATGACTAAACTACTTCAAAAGGATAAAATCACACAAGACAGCTTATCAGTCAAGGGTGCGGAAGCGATAGCCCATCCCTCTAGAAACTGATGGAAAGGAAATTAGAGCATGGACCATAGGTCTGGGAGCTAGGCAGCGACTGCTGAGGCTCACTACAGCCTTAGACCTTCTCTCACACCAAAGCAACAAATGCAAGTAAATGGAATGACAGTAAGTAAAATGGAACAGCAAATAGGAAATGAAACAACAAGTCTAAAATGGAACAGCAGTAAATGGAACAGCAATCAAATAAACTAAATCTCGCGAGTCAGAACCAAACTTGCTCTATTGAACCAAACTCACACTCTGCGATAAAATAACAATCTTCTCTCTTAAAGCAAATTGAATAAAATGTACTTTATGGAACAACACTCATTGATGAATTATGAAACAACAGGAATCATTCATACATATACGCAATACGCTAATATAGTAATCTGACGATTAAGGAGAATATGACTCTATTTCCAAAATAGAACAACATTACTTTCGGATTCCAATAATCGGGATTTCAAATGAATCCAATAACAGTAATATTCAGTACAAACGCTCTGTAACAGAAATAGCTGGTTTAGACTAATAACATGCAATCAACTCTGAAAAGATTCAATCATGCAATGCAGAGTCTCTACATGGATTTCCTGAAAGAACCGTTAATAAATTAATCGTAGCAGAGCATGGAATAACACATGAAAAGCATATCAGATTACCGAGCAATAAAGATAAGCAAACCACGCAGAAATCAAGTTATAATGATACAAAATCAAGTGTCCTTCGGAGCCGGGCCCTTAGCTTCCAATGGTACACCGCCTTAGATTACTCCAGATGCAAAGATGAAATAAACACCAAGTCTTTTATATTAACGCATCAACAAATGTACAGTAAACCAAGTCTCAGTGAGAGTCGATGATCAAAGTTTAATCTGAAACTGAAAATTACATCCAAAAAAGTCCCTTTGCTTAACGATGATGTTCCTTTTTATCTAGATATCTAGGTAACAAAATAAGTAAAACAACGATCCCTCAGGATCAAAAATCCTGAGGGATTCGCCAAGCTGTTAATCCTTTACTTTTCTTTCCCTTTTCTGCCGAATTGGTATCCCTTCTTCCTTTCCTGGGTCGTTCTACTTCGATCTGCTCGATCTCGTTTGCATTCGGTTCCCTTCTAGAGGGACAGCAGTTATTCCTCCTTTGTCTTTCCTTTTTGAACAGCAACTCTTCGTTTCCACCTTTTCCTGCATAGAAAAAATGACAATTATTAGCGATTAAGCTTCCCATGTTAGTTCTCACTCATTTTATTAGAATTCTTTGTTTCTTTGAGTTCATGATGCAGAAAAGGTTACAAATGTTACTGAAAAGTCACTAAATTGTTTGTCAAAAACATACCTTTCAAGTGCTCCACACACCCCCCTGCTTACCCTGTTTCATGCCCTCATGAAAACATTATAGTTGACATGCAAGGCGGTAAGAGAATAGGCCGGAGAGGGAACCTCGTGTGGAGGCCTACAACCGTGATGAGCAACTAGATCATCAAAGAACTGATTTGTTTGACCTTCAGGCATTTCATACAAGGCCTGATATCTAGGTGCAGGGTGCCAAATAATTGGACTACGAAATCGATACCCTAACCAGGATGGCCCTGCTTGCAAAATACGCTCACCATAAAGGTTCAATCGGCTGGCAGCCAGCTCAAAATTTTCGTATTTGAATGGTTCCCTGAGTTGGATGTTTGGGTTAGAAATCTGGTATCAGAATTTTGCAGCATCGATGGCGAGGTCTTTAATAGTCAGAAAATATTGCAGACTGTGTCGGATTAGGTCCTCGTGCATGGGTCCTAATGTCTCCATGACACCCGGGGTTCTCATAAGGTTCCTATGTGTTCTCCATAACAACACTGGGTCTCTAGGATCGGCTCTCACCCACAAGTCTAGGCTATTCTCCTGTCTTTGAAAAGTGGTATAAGCTCTGAGCCATTTCAGCTTATTAGCCCCGAATGAAACAAAGGCTTGCAATTGTATGTCCCCAATAAAAGGGCCAGGATTTAAATCAGTTTCCTGGTCTAGCACGAGGTTGTGCAAGTAAAATTCACACAATAATCTTTGAACCTTAATTCCATAATGCTTGCAACAATCTATGAAATCATTAACAGTATTGATTTGTATAGGGGCACCCGCCCTAACAGCTTTTATCTTTAATCGTAAATATCATTCAAGCAAAAATAAAGCATAGTTTTTAGCAGGGGCCCTACAGGTCAGAACGTCATTATACAAAGAACACACAGTGTCCATCTGCCTAATAACAATATCTAATCGATGAGTTACCTTGGCAACCTTTTCTTGCTCCTTTTGCCATCCTTTGAAGGCCTGGCTCTCGGACTGACTAATATCCCGAAGTTGCTGTTGTAACTCTTCATATTTCTCCCCGGGGACTGTTTGTTCTCTCAGTTGTTCAACTTCTTGTTGGGCTTGCTTCATCATCTTGTGCAAGGTTCTTGTTTTCAGATCCTTTTTCCATAGAGCCGTAGAGGCCGGGAGTTTTACCTGAACCTTTTTGTTATACTGTTTGGAGTTCAGAACCCGAATTACCCCTGAGGGTGGTGCCTCTGTTTGGATCTCCTTACTCTCCTTTTCTTTCTTAACACGAATGAAAGGTTGCTGTGGTCCCCCTGTTAATGGAACCTCATCCTGTTCCTCTGCCTCAATTGGAACGGCAGTCCGTTCTTCAGTGTCAATTGGAACAGCAGTCTGTTCTTCAACGTCAATTGGAACAGCAGTCTGTTCTTCAACGTCATTTGGAACAACAGTCTGTTCTTCAATGTCATTTGGAACAACAGTCTGTTCTTCAGTGTCATTTGGAATGGCAGTAGGTCTTCCAGCAAGGTTTTGACCAACAGGGCGGCTATGAGTCCTTCGTCTTCTTGTCCTACGGGATTTTACTGCAGTGGCCCTTTTTCTTTTCCTTGTGGTCCTTCGTATCCTCAAGTTGGCTTTCAGAATCTGAATTTGCTGTCGGAGCTGGGCTATAGTGTTCAGCAACCTCTGCTGTTTCCTCCTTAATTTCTTGATTTCTATTGCCTCAGCAGAGGGCTCATGACTGGCACTTAAATCTGCTCCTACTCCATCTAGAATTTCTTCTAGTGTCTTGGGAACAGATTGTTCCTGATTGGTGTCTCCTATTTCCTCATCATGATCAGGCAGGTTTTCTTCTTCTGCCTTTTCTGCATGTGATTTCTCAGGTGTGTCTTCCTTTGGAGGTCCGTCAGGGAGGCCTGCTGCGCTGGAGGGTTGGCCATACTCCCCCATATTGGCCAGGATTGCGGCCAATTCGTCTTCACCCACAGGGTCCCGCAGCGGGCTGCCCTCCGACTGTACTAGTTCTTCCTCTTGATTGTCCTGCTCAGTGACTGCCTTGGAGTGTTCAGCTTCTGTTTCTGCTTCGGAGTGCTCGTTTCCGTCCTCGGCTCCTTCTCCGGGTTGCTCAGCCTCACCCCCAGATTGTTCAGCATTTTCTTCGAAAGGTCCTCCTTCTAGTTTTGGAGGTTCGTCCGTAATCTCGATTGGCTGGCTGGTGCTCTCCTGGATCTTTTCCAGCCTCCCTCATATCCGGGCTAGCCGGGCTGATTTTCTTGGTCTCTCAGGTTGTTCGGGTGTACTAGCAACAGGTTTTTCTGCTACCAATTCTCTGCGTTTTTCTGATCGTTCCGGTGTACTTGAAGAATGTTTTCGTTTTGGAGCAACATGTTTTTCTGTTGCCAATTCTCTACATTTTTCTGATCGTTCCGGTGTGCTAGAGGAACGCTTAGGTTTTGGGGATGATGCAGCCAATCCCCCCTCGATCATTGCAACAAGCTCCTCCCAACTGCTCTGTTGTTGAGTGAGACTATGGCTCACTATCAATCGAATCAATCCATAGTGGCTAACAACTGTTTCTACGTGCTGTGCCTTTTTCGGGCTTCGGGCAGCATCATGCAATAATGAATTTAAAAGTGCAGGCAGATTTACAGAACATTTCCCTTTCAAAACAACTAAGAGTTTAAGATGACATGGTCTTACCACGTCTTTCCTTCCTTCACAAGTGATGTAGCTCTGCACTATCTTTGCTAATTCGGTCCAGGGTTCTCCTAACGTTGCTGGCAGAACTCCCTGCCCCTTAACTGTTAAGCTTTGGCCTTCATCCTGGAAAATATCCATAATCTTTTGTAATCTTTCTTTCTTCAACGTCCATACAGGTCTGGCGGCTGGTAGTCCCGAGACTTCTGCAATTATATCATCAGTGACCACTATCCACCTCTCTCTTACTATGGAGTAGTTCTCCTGCAGGTTTTGCAGAAACTCCAACGCCACTGTTTCGTTTGATTCTTGTAGGCGACTGAAATAATTCAGCCATCCTGCCTTTTCCAAGATCTCTCGGGCAGCAGCGGAGACTGTCAACTCCTGAGGTTCGCTTTGGATTGCCTTTCCCCCCATGGTTCCACTAAGAATTTCCAATGGAACAGCAACTGCCTGTGGTGTTTGAGACGCAGAGAGAGTGATCGTCGCAAGAGAAAAACAGAGTATGCAACAAAAATGGATTGTGGATGGAAACTTTCGTAAAAATAGAATTATCATACCGTTAAACCATGCCATACCTTCGTACACTATCTTCCCCGAATGGTGTGCTGACACGTAATTCGTGGAGTAATGAGGTTACCTACCCCCCCGCGATATGATAGGCTGTCCCAGCCGTCAAATAAAGGAGCAGCAGCCATTCTGTAACTCAGTCATAAAGGAACAACATATGAAATTATGCCATGTTTTAGATGGACAACGAAATACCGAAATCGAGGCAAAAAGGTGGATCGCGTTTTATATAAGAGCCTGCATGATCTGATGCGAGGCCGGGGGATGGGACGTCTGTCAATCGTACGAAATCTCCAGAGGTCATTGTCAGTTCTTTTGCCATGATTGGTGGTAATGAGTGTTCATGCGATATATACATCGGGACATAAAATATGACTTATTCATAGGATATAAGAGACAAAGAAGTATTGATATCATACCTATTGGTGTAACCATTACGACTTCGATACCATTAACAGAGCTCTGCTGCCGACAGGTGTTCATAACCTTGGCAGAGTTGTTTATTTCACCCCCGGAACCATGATCCTTTGTGTGTATTGTGAAGAGTATTTTGTTAAAATGTAGGCCATTATGCTGGCTTGGTAACCATGTAGCCATAATGCCATTCACAGGGAAGGTGTGAAACGTGGGCAGGCCAGCTCATGGAGACCCCCTGTTCCAAGGTATGTTTATTTAGTGTACCTTTTGGACCATATCCCTGGTGTGGTGGCCATAATGGGAATGCCACTTCGCTTCCATCCTTATGATCATGGTAGGCTGGCTCTTGATGAGACCCCCTATCCTGCATTTGACAATTGATAATCCATATTTACTTTTTTTTTCTTTTTGTAAAGCACTTCTCTTATTTATTTACACATAAGGGAGGTTCTGCACTCCTTAAGAGTGGGAATGGTGGAAGAAGTCTTATCATCCCAACAGGAAGATATAAATCCTCTGCTCTTATCCCTAAGTAATAATCAAAGAAATTTTTTAGGGAAATCGTCATGATAAAGATAACCAACCAG
This sequence comes from Pinus tabuliformis, assembly GCA_031772625.1. Classification (NCBI taxonomy): domain Eukaryota; kingdom Viridiplantae; phylum Streptophyta; class Pinopsida; order Pinales; family Pinaceae; genus Pinus; species Pinus tabuliformis. The sequence goes on along the minus strand of CM062818.1, from coordinate 1,395,586,590 downwards.
AGCAACGGTAATAAGACAATGATAACGAAGATGAGAAGTAAGTGTGTCCCTCCTCTTGTCCTCTTATCAATACTAGGCCTTATAAAGATGGCGATCTATGATCTGCTGACTTCGGTATTTCATGATTTATGTTCATTGCATAAGTGCATAGCTGTATCTTAAAGACTGGAAAGAACATGGGCGAAAAGCAGCCTCAATATAAATCATCACAGAGAGCAAAAACATGGTGATGGTGTTCCTTTTAAAAAAAGGAACAGCAGAGAAGAATCCATGCAAACAAATACTTGAGATGCCGTTTCTTTTAAAAGGAACAGCAAAAATAATTAACAGAAAGAATGTTGTTCCTTTGGAAAAGGAACAATAGAAGAGCAAAAATGTTGTTCCTTTTGAAAGGGAACAGCAGAAAATCACGTGTTGTTCCTTTTGGAAAGGAACAACAGAAAATCACGATTGCTGTTCCTTTTAAAAAGGAACAGCAGAAAAGCACAAATGTTGTTCCTTTTGGAAAGGAACAACAGAAAATCACAAATGCTGTTCCTTTTGAAAAGGAACAACAGAAAATCACAAATGTTGTTCCTTTTGAAAAGGAACAGCAAAAAATCACAAATGTTGTTCCTTTTGAAAAGGAACAGCAGAAAATCACAAATGTTGTTCCTTTTGAAAAGGAACAACAGAAAATCGCAAATGCTGTTCCTTTTGAAAAGGAACAGCAGAAAATCGCAAATGCTATTCCTTTTGAAAAGGAACAGCAGAAAATCGCAAATGCTGTTCCTTTTGAAAAGGAACAGCAGAAAATTGCAAATGTTGTTCCTTTTGAAAAGGAACAGCAGAAAATCACAAATGTTGTTCCTTTTGAAAAGGAACAGCAGAAAATCGCAAATGCTGTTCCTTTTGAAAAGGACCAGTAGAAACATAGAAACACGCAAATGTTGTTCCTTTTGGAAAAGGAACAGCAAAGACACGCAGAATGCAAAAATCAAAGTTTTGAAAAAAAGAGAAAGATCAACTAAAATGTTAAGAAAACATATATACAAAGAACTTATGTACAAGTTATAGAAGAAAATGAATTCCTTACTAAATTATAGGTGAGGAAGATTTTTCTTCCTCTCCTAAAATTTCCATATCAGTGTCTTGACGTAGCTGCTGACAGAAGGATTCCCGAGTGAGTGGCTTGCGATAGAGATGAACTCGGTGGCCATTTACCTTGAATGCATATCCAGAACCGTCGATTGTGATCAGAGTGAGGGTCCCATTATCATGTACTTTCCGGATTTCGTATGGTCCCAACCAATGAGTCTGAAGTTTCCCCGGGAAGTCCTGAAACTGAGAGTCATATAACAAAGCCCAGTCTCCTTCGTGGAAGACTTTGTTCTTGATAAGTGCATCATGCCATTTAGCTCGCTGTTGTTGAATAAGTGTTGTATTCTGTAATGCAGAGAGACTGATTTCGTCCAATTCATTCATCTGTTGTAATCGATTAATTTGTGCCTCACTTAGATCTAGGCCAACTTCCTGTGCAGTTCGTAGTGTTTGGATTTCGAATTCTATGGGGAAAATAGGTTGTTTTCCAAACACTAATTGATAGGGTGAATAACCGGTGGTACTTCTCCATGTGGTTCTATAAGCCCACAGTGCTTCAGGTAATCGGGTGGCCCAATCATGCCTATGTGAAGCAATGGTTTTTGTTAAAATTGATTCTATTACCTTATTGCTACTTTCTACTTTCCCATTCGCTTGCGGGTGATATGGGGTAGTAATTTTATGCTGGACGTGATAATTGTTAAGTGTTGCAGCTAATTTGTTTCCAGCAAATTGTGGTCCTCCATCTATAATTATTTCTCATGGAAGGCCATAACGTACAAACAAATGGAACAGGAAGTGTATTACAGAATTTTCTGTAGCTCTAGGCAATGCTTCGGCCTCAACCCATTTGGTGACATATTCTGTTGCCACCAAGATATATGTTCTCTGATTTGATGATGGGTTGATAGGTCCAACGAAATCAAGAGCCCATCGTTCAAATGGTTCAATGACTAATTGTGGCCTCAGAGGCATTTCGTCGGCTTGACCAGGTCGTCCAGCTCGCTGGCAGCTGTCACAGGCTTGGACAAATTTCTTCACATCCTTGAAAATTGTAGGCCAGTAGTATCATGTGTGCAATACTTTATGTGCTGTTCTTTTTTCAGCAAAGTGTCCCCCACATGGTCCGTCATGACAGGCTTTTAAGATGTCGAAAATTTCATCTTCTTGAATACATCTCCTAATTTGCATGTCTGCCCCTGTGTGGAACAAATAGCCCCCAATCCACGAAAATCGAGTACTCTTCTGAAAAATCTGCTTACGTTCATTAGGGGTTAAGTGTTTTCGTAGCTTACCTACTGCAAGGTAATTGGCAACATCAGCATACCAGGGTGTTTGAACAGCAACAGCAAAATAGGTGCTCATCCGGAAATTGATCTTCCACTGCTGCTGCTTCAATTGATTTTGGTATTCGTGAGAGAAAATCAGCTACATGGTTTTCCTTGCCAGGTCGATCCTTGATTGTGATATCGAACTCCTGCAATAAAATCAACCATCTAGTTATTCTAGCATTTGTGACAGGCTTATTTGCTAAATATTTGATAGCAGAATGATCTGTATATAAATAACGGGATAGCCTGTGATATAATGTCTAAACTTATTGATAGCATGTATTACAGCCAGGAATTCTTTTTCAGTGACAGTGTAATTTAATTCAGCAGGGGATAAATTTTTGCTGATATAATAGATAGCGTATGGTTTTTTATCCTCTTCCTGCCCAAGGACTACACCGATTGCTGTATCTGAGGCATCAGATGAGATTTGGAATGGTAAACTCCAGTTTGGTCCTCGAAGGACTGGAGCTGTTGATACAAGCTTCTTTAATTCCTTGAAAGCACGGTTGCATTTTTCTGTCCACAAGAAATCAACATTACCAGTTAGTGCATATAGAGGTGCGACAATGTGTGAATAATGTTCTATAAATCATCTATAATACCCAGAAAATCCAAGAAAGTTGCGTACCTCTGTTTGAGTAGTGGGGGTGGGGATAAGCAAAAGTATTTGAATTTTGGCCGGGTCTACCTGAATGCCAACTACTGAAACATAGTGTCCTAGAATGAGCCCTTCAGTCATCATCATAAAACATTTTTCGTGGCTTAAGCAAAGTCTGGTAGCAATGCAACGTTGTAGGACTTTTTCTAGAGTGTCTAAAGCTGGATCAAAATCATCTCCATATGGTGTAAAATCATCCATGTACACTTCAAGTCCATCATTTATTAAATCTGCAAAGATGCTAAGGACAGCCCTTTGGAATGTAGCAGGAGCATTACATAGGCCAAAGGGTAGAACTCGATAGGCAAACGTTCCCCAAGGACAAGTAAAAGTAGTTTTATCCTGGTCTTCAGGGGCAATCTGGATCTGATTGTATCCACTGAAGCCATCCAGGAAAGAAAAGAATTTCTTTCCTGCTAAAGTGTCCAATACTTGGTCTATGAATGGGAGAGGGAAGTGATCTTTTTGTGTGGCTTTGTTTAACTCCCTGTAATCCACACAAATCCTCCATTTCCCGTTCTTCTTGGGTACCACCACAAGCGGAGAGACCCATTTACTATTAGAAATAGGATAGATAAAATTAACATCTAAAAGTTTCTGAAGTTCAGCTTCTACAACATCTTTTAGATGAGGGTTGAATCTTCTTTTCGGTTGACGAACGGGTCTTGCATCTTTTTCTATATAAATATGGTGAGTGCACAATTGGGGATCAATCCCTTTCATGTCAGGGTAATCCCACGCAAATGCTTCTTGATACTTTCGTAACAGATGGATGAGCTTTATTTCTTGGTCTGATGTAAGGTGGACATTGATATTTAGAGTCTTTCCCGGTTCAATTTCCACTACTTTGCTATTAGCAACAGAAGTCACAGGTATTGTTTGGTCATGCGCATCTTGCAAAGGATCTTCTTCTAGTTCACTATCGAATGCTGCTTCTATCGTGAAAAATTGTGTGTGAGATCTAGATTCAGTTTGACTAATGAAATTATTGATGGCATCGTCTTCTGTTTGGTCTTTAAAGTCTAGAGCCTTCTGTACAGTCAATGGGGATATGATATTGTCAGTAAGGTATGACACAGAGCGCTGGTTAGTTTTTATCATTGTAAGACTTGGTTGTGCTGGAGGGTATAGAACTAGATTTTTAATATCTGGTCCTCTGGTTATAGTCATATTTCCCTACCGGCAACCAATGTAAGCATCGGTGGTAGCAAGCCAAGGTCTACCTAAAATTAGCGGGTGTGCATCCAGTCGGGTTTTTGGATTAATTATCAGGAAATCGGTTGGGTATTCCCAGGAATCTACAGAGACCATGACATCGTATAGAGTACCTTCTGGTCGAACTACAGATCGGTCAGCCAATTCTAACAAAGTAGAAGTAGGTTCTACCGATGTAATGCCGAGCTTTTGGCAAGTAGAAGTTGTCAAAATATTAATTGCATCTCCTAGATCAACTAAAGCATTAGTCAGGGTCTGACCATAGATTTGAACAGTTACGATTGGATTTCCCGGATCTTCATATTTAATGGGTGTTCCTGATAACAGGTCAGATAAAGTACCGACTACTTGGACTCTTGGGTTAGTGGTTGCATTCCTCCTTGATTTCTTTATGCACAATTCTTTTATAGTTTTTGCGTATATAGGGATGTCTTGAATGGCTTGGAGGAATGGAATTCTTATGTACAGGTTTTGTAACTCTCCCAAGATGTCAAAGTCTGGATATTGTATAGGTCGTGGTATGACTAATCGTTCTGGGAAGGGAGGAGAGGATGTACTTACTTGATGATGAGTCTGCTCCTTATTTACACCCTCTTGTTGTAATGGCTATTCTGTTGGTAACTGATCTTCAATGTGAACTGTTTTATCTCCCTCTGTTTCTATTATACATCCAGATCTTAACTGAAGATCATTGCACTCCCTCAGGTCAGGTCCGATTTCTGATGATTCCATGATTTGGAGGGATTGGACCGGTCTATTATTTGGATTGGGATTGGGTTCGGCTGGGAGTTGCGGCCTCGGATTAGACTGGGGGTTTTGTTGTAAAGCTGACAGAGTCAGTTCAGGGAGCGGAATAGTTCCTGCTGGCTGATATGTCGATTTTGGCCAGTTTGTCTGCCAGGGTGAACCTTGTGAAGTAGGGGGAGTCCATTGTGGAGGATATGGGTTATTCTGCCAATAAGGTGGAGCGTAAGGAAAATTTGGCCAACCAAATTGGCTTGTCTAATTCATCCATGGATTTGGAGAAGGAAACGACTGTGGTGACCAGTTCAAAAATGGGGGTTGAGATTGGTTTTGCCACATACTATATTGCTGAGCATTATACTGCGGAGGCTGGAAAGAAGAAGTTGGGTCTGTAAACATACCAGATTGCCTTGGTTGCCATTGGCAACGCTGGTTAATGAAGTATGCTGATTCTGGCTCTTCTTCCGCTTCCTTATATACTGCCTTCAATCCAGGAAGTGAGGGGCAGCTCTCAGTAAGGTGATCCTTTGTACAGATGGCACATGTTTGAACTGCATCCAGTGGACATTCCTTGTGGCTATGTTTTCTTCTACATCGGGGGCAGAAGATCGCCAAATTCTGTTCTGGCTCCATCTGCTTCTGTTTAGCCTGCACAATATCAAGTTGTGTAGTTAATGTCCCCAGAATATCAGTTTTAAAAATTTCTAATAAATTTCCGAGTTCTACACGTGTTACTCCTTCTGTTAATATTTTGTTATCTTTGACAAACCGATCATATTCTGCTGGTTTTATCCTTGTGCTGCCTCTCGAACTCCTGATACATAAGTCAATGATGTCAGCAAAATTCTCTTGATAAATATCCCCTTTGCCCATGATATTTAATGTTTCAATCCACTGTTCCTTCATGCCTCTGACCAATGCAGTTTTTAACACATTATTAGGCAGAGGTAGTGATGCATAGGGAGATCTTTGTAAATTATACTGAAAACATTCTACGTATTCCTCTAATGTTTCATCTGGTCTAGCTGTCATTTGGAAGATTTCATCTTTTAATTCTCTAGACCTACAATAATCCTGATATTTCTTTAGGAAAGATTCTTTCATTTGTTCCCAGTTATTTATAACTCCACCACCTAAACCCATAAACCATCTTAAAGCCGCCCCTTTCAAAGTGGAGGGGAACAATTTTAATTTCTGGGGGTCAGTGGTATAATCATATCCCCTGCATAGCACATCAAATTCAAATAAGAATGCGTCGGGGTCCTCTGATGTAAGCCCGTGAAATGTAGGAATGTGTTGAAGGGGAATTGCTTTCATAGGAGCATTTGCTGCGGAATCCACTAGGGGGTATTGTAATGTAGAAGTTTGGGTGTTTGGCGGATTTTGAGCCATTAGGTCAAAGATATGCCAATAACCTTCCAGAAGATCTAAGAGGGTATTCCTAGGTTGAGGAGGAATATTTTTAACAGGAACAGTTTTAATAGCACTTCCCCTATCTTGAATTTATGTCTGAGGAAATAGGGTGTCTTCAATAATAATTTTGATCGCGCTCCCCTTATCTGGGCTATTTAATGGCTGAATTATCCTAGGAGGGGATCTTGGCTCCCCAACTTCCCCTGTTTCCCCTTCTCCTTCACAAATATTGCTTAGATTCCCTTCCTGCAGTCGTTCTGGAATAGAATTTTCAATTTCTTGAAAGTCCCGTTCATCAGTCTGACTATGCACCTTAGCGAAGGCTACAGATGGTGATCCTGTGGCCTGAAGGGAACTAGTAGGCTATTTAGGATTGGTTTTCCTGGGGCCTACTGATGGCTGAGATTCAGTTTTCTTATAGATTTCGTCTATGAAGGTTGTTCGGCCAAGGGTCACCGGCCCTTTGGATTTTTCGGGTTTGAATGGAGGTTTGATATTCTTTTCTGGCTTTTTCTGCTTAGTCATGCACTCTAATAAACTACTAAAACCAACAATTCTGCTAGGAAAGCAGACGGTGGAGCAGGGCTTTTACATGCTCCGTACGCAGGTTCTTACCTTTCGTTTTTAAAATCCAACTCTCCCCTAGCAGATTCGTACACTACTCTGTAAAAGACAAATGGCTATACTCTTTCTCCGACAATGGCGCCAAAATGTAGAGCTGTAACAAGGGTCTCTTTCACCTTTATTTATCCCACATTAACAAGTCAATCCGGGAACGCTTTGTTATTGCAAAGAGTAACTCAATCCGAGGCTATTTGTCAGAGTAATGCTTAGTAGTACAGTGTTCAGAAAATACAAGAGTAAACAGATGCTAAACTATGACTAAACTACTTCAAAAGGATAAAATCACGCAAGACAGCTTATCAGTCAAGGGTGCGGAAGCGATAACCCATCCCTCTAGAAACTGATGGAAAGGAAATTAGAGCATGGACCATAGGTCTGGGAGCTAGGCAGCGACTGTTGAGGCTCACTACAGCCTTAGACCTTCTCTCACACCAAAGCAACAAATGCAAGTAAATGGAACGGCAGCATGTAAAATGGAACAGCAAATAGGAAATGAAACAACAAGTCTAAAATGGAACAGCAGTAAATGGAACAACAATCAAATAAACTAAATCTCACGAGTCAGAACCAAACTCACACTCTGCGATAAAACAACAATCTTCTCTCTTAAAGAAAATTGAATAAAATGTACTTTATGGAACAGCACTCATTGATGAATTATGAAACAGCAGGAATCATTCATACATATACGCAATACGCTAATATAGTAATCTGACGATTAAGGAGAATATGACTCTGTTTCCAAAATAGAACAACATTACTTTCGGATTCCAATAATCGGGATTTCAAATGAATCCAATAACAGTAATATTCAGTACAAACGCTCTGTAACAGAAATCGCTGGTTTAGACTAATAACATGCAATCAACTCTGAAAAGATTCAATCATGCAATGCAGAGTCTCTACATGGATTTCCTGAAAGAACCGTTAATAAATTAATCGTAGCAGAGCATGGAATAACACATGAAAAGCATATCAGATTACCGAGCAATAAAGATAAGCAAACCACGCAGAAATCAAGTTATAATGATACAAAAGCAAGTGTCCTTCGGAGCCGGGCCCTTAGCTTCCAATGGTACATTGCCTTAGATTACTCCAGACGCAAAGATGAAATAAACACCAACTTTTTTATATTAACGCATCAACAAATGTACAGTAAACCAAGTCTCAGTGAGAGTCGATGATCAAAGTTTAATCTGAAACTGAAAATTACATCCAAAAAAGTCCCTTTGCTTAACGATGCTGTTCCTTTTTATAAAAGTAACGGCGGAGATATCTAGGTAACAAAATAAGTAAAACAACGATCCCTCAGGATCAAAGATCCTGAGGGATTCGCCAAGCTGTTAATCCTTTACTTTTCTTTCCCTTTTCTGCCGAATTGGTATCCCTTCTTCCTTTCCTGGCTCGTTCTACTTCGATCTGCTCGATCTCGTTTGCATTCGGTTCCCTTCTAGAGGGACAACAATTATTCCTCCTTTGTCTTTCCTTTTTGAACAACAACTCTTCGTTTCCACCTTTTCCTGCATAGAAAAATGACAATTATTAGCGATTAAGCTTCCCATGTTAGTTCACACTCGTTTTATTAGAATTCTTTGTTTCTTTGAGTTCATGATGCAGAAAAGGTTACAAATGTTACTGAAAAGTCACTAAATTGTTTGTCAAAAACATAACTTTCAAGTGCTCGACACCCACCAGACGTCAGACAACACCTTTCCGATAAAGTTAATATAACAATTGTCGCACTCGTGCAGACTACTCCATTAAGTGTTGTATGTGCTATCCCTTCTTATGTGTTCTAACTGCCACATCCATGTGGACTACTCCATTGGAAGCTATGCATGTCATGTCTAGTTGTGTGTCTCTAACAGAGTTGGGACTCTTCCCTTTCGACTAGAGACTCACTTCCACCCTCTTTCTTTGCGGTGAAAGAACATGACCCAAGTAACACTAGCAATCACCAGGCACACTAACCTCGTTGATCAAAGACAAAGTAGACCACTCTCACGTTCTGACAAGCAAGAGCTATAGCATATATTTAAGATAATTTTAGTAGGGAAATCGTACTGGATGGGACTCCTACACCAAATGATGTGAGGTCTAGTTGGGACTTCATAGCGGGGAGATCCTCTGAATGTTGGTAGGTCTAACACCATTAACATTCTGGTGCTAGAAGGAGGGCCAGATGACGAGCTGAACCCATTACATCTAGTTTGAATCTCTTACCAAATGGATCATACACAATTCATGCTCTTGGGGTGTTTCTCTCATTTCAACCTTGATCAACTATCAATCCCTGATGAGCTGCTTGATCACTTGTCCTTGTTAATGTTTGACGGTGAGGACAGAGAGTCTGTAACCAAGCACATTTTTCATTTCCTTCATTTCATAGAATCTCATGAAATTGATAGTGATGAGATTGTTTGCATACTTTGCTTCCTCTCCCTTAAAGGTCGTGCTAATCAGTGGTGTCATACCTTGCCACCTTCTTCCAACCACTACTTTCTCACTCTCGTTAAGGAGATCCATCGAGCCTCCGATAAGTGTAACCACCAAGATGTATATGAAGGAATATCTCATTTAAGAATGAAGCCTAGAGAATTAGTTGAGGACTTTGCTACTCACTTCCTTCACCTCTGTCATGAAATTCTTGAATGGTTTGTGGACCTTGACCTCGTGAGGCAAGAGCTGAAATTCTTGGTTCATGTCTCCAAAAATGGTCAACCTCCTAATTTCCCTAATACGAGACCCCTCATGTATCGAAGAGGGTTCCCCCTCACATTCACCACAAAGCTTAAAAATCTATGCAGAAGGTACCTGCTCACAATGATCACAAAGTTGAGAAGTTTTCATAGTATGTTCCCAACCCATCTTCTCAACCATCTCCCGCTCCAATGGAGGAAATTCCATAATGGCTCAAAAAGCCTACGGAGAAGACTCATTTCTCCATTCAACAAGAGGACATCATTGTTCATAACCCAAGTCTTGAGTCTAATCTGCATGTCTTGCATCCTCCATCATTTACAAGCCATGACTCGCTTGAACCATCTGCTTCACAAGCTAGCCGTAGGCACCCTCTTGATTGTCAAGTTGTTGGCTCAAACAGTGGTCATGTGCAAGAAAGTCTCATTATACAGGCAGAGGAGAAGGAAGGTGAAGACACAATCAATTCCTCTTCTATGTTTCAAACTGGTTCACATCAAAACATTGAGCTTCCATTCTTTATCAATTCTCAATCCATGAATCTTGGTGAAACATCATGCACAATTAATTCTTTCGATCAACATCTAGTCTTGGGATGTCATCACTCCCATGCTTCCATATGTTGTGATGAACACCCAAGCACATCATGCGATCTATTGTTCTCTCATGCACACTCTAACTCAGACCTGGAATATGCATCGGTGAAAGAAGATGTCCATATCGAAACTTCCTTTGCACCTCACTTTCCCGTGTGTCCTACCATTCATAGTGCATATACATGCAACAAAGATTCTCCCTATTCTATTTCTACTTCATCTTATGAGTTATGTCCTTGATTGACATAAGGGAGTGAGGTTTTCCATGATGAAAGCAGTGTCAACGCACAAGACCCTTCCCACTCACCATCATCTTTTGTGTTGCATGAAGACAAATCATCAAGTGAGCTCACTGAAGAATTTGATCAAGAATGTGATAGAGATGGTTGTTATCCTAAGAGCAGTTTTGAAATCAACAAAGAATCAATCCTCAAGCCATGCATGATCTCGTTCACATCTCAAAATGAAAATTTTCAACCATGGAAAGTTACGGGATGTGCCAGGGAGTCGAGGACCTTGCGACTATAGTAAACCCCTTGAACCAAATCAAATCTCGTTTCTCACGCACAACCCATCTATTTGCATGGTTGCACTCGATGTGGATCCCCGTGTAAAAAATATTTACTATTCCGGGTGTGATATTTCAAAATTTCAAATTTTAACTAATGACTGAATCCATGAGTCTTTTACCACATATTTGTCTTCATGCACCTCTCTTACATCCAATTCGAGCTGGGAGTGTCCATCCCCCATGCAATCATGGAACAACTAAGTTGATCATCTCAAAGACTATCTTTGTCCAGAATTATAGTTATCAGGTGTTCTCTCTCATAATCAACTCCTTGGTCTTCTTGCAAATTTTGCACACCAAATATTCTAGCTCATCACATTAGCAATCTCCCAGAATGATGACAAGCACACAACCTATCACACCAATCAAGTTAATCTTATGTCACCACACCATAACTAGTTCCACACATTCACAGTGCTAGAATCCTTTCTACATTTATGCGATGACCATGATGCCTACGTAATTTTCACCAATTACCGGTGGGTGTTCTGTCATATCTAGTGCACAACGAACTTGGTTCCCTCGCTCAAAGCATTCGCAAGATTGTTAAAAAATTTTCTTTTTTCCTGTCAAACTGGGAATCTAGCATCTCAACCAACTGGTCTGATTTTTCTTCTGCCTTGGGTGGCTGTCATGCAGTTTTTCATTTTGCCAATAGTACATGTAATGAAAGTCACTTCGCACACTATGATCCTCACCGTGTGACATATTTCTCCTCAGACTTATGTGAAGTAGGTGAGGAACTTCAACCTATGCTGATGGCTATGGGAGGCCCTTACTATCTTAACATGACCTACGAGAATGACTAGATATATGTATCTGTACCAGATTCACTTCGAGATCCCCTCTCTCAAATCAGGAATCCATTTTCTCAAATATCACAAGTCCTTCAAATTAGCCATCGTGAATTTTATGATCCAATCGCTGAATGGTTGCAACAATCTTACTTAGTGAGTCATGTTGTAGGTAACAAGCTTTAATCCTTCCTAACACTCACTAAGAAACTTGGTTTAGAAGGACACACACTCATAAGAGGCCTCCGAGGTTTGTTGAAAAACGGTAGTCACCGAATAGGTAAGCATGTGTGTTGGGTGGTTGTGACACATCTTTTCTACCCAAATCCAATACCTTCTCTCTCATGTGCAGGTTTGTTATGTTTTTGTATTTTCTATTCCACACTATTTTTTATCTATTTTAATCACTTGTATCTTTGTGTTTGTAGGTCGGGTGCACCTACAGTGAATTCAATGTAAGTTTCATTTCATGTAACCCCAACCAATTAGCGTAGGAGTATGATTAGTGTTTTCTTTCTTTCTTGTCTTTTCTTTCTGGTTTGCATGTTTGTTTGCTTGTTGACTTGGTTTGGTTTGTTTTCTTTCTCACTTTGGTTACTTCTTGTATTTTCATTTTACATTTCTATTTTTGTTTTGTTTCTTTTGTTTTCTTATCCTGCTATGTTTGGTTTGTAAATAAGTGTTGCCCTCCACCGAGTTCTGTCTTTTGAATGAGTATGTTGTTGAGATCTAAAGAGTCTTGTGACACTGTAACACTTGACCCAAACTTGGTCAGTCCTGTGTCCATATTCTCTATGCTTGATTATAACCTTTGAAAGATGAATTCTTGATGAAAAATACAAGAAGCCTACAAGGGAATCTTGGGTCCAACCATGAACCTGTGTCCACACTAGGAAACCCCATGCTCGTACTCAGCCTTCTTCTCTATGTTTTTAAGCTCATTCAACTAGTAGAAACGAAGAAGGGGAAAATTTAAATGATCAAACCTATGTGAAAGGCCTTACATGTTTCTCTAAAGGAACAACCCCTTCTACTCTTAATAAGTTGGGAAGCCTCTTCTGCCCCAAAAATAAATAAGTGCCTATGCACAATCCTCTTTAAAAAAAATAAGAAATACAAAGGTGAAAGAAGAGAAAGGCTTCTTATGCAGAGAGGTGAAGCATGAAACTCCACCTGGGTAAGACCAAGCTCACTGATAGTGGAGAAATGCATTTGTTCTTTCGTGACTTCAAGCCTATTGGCAACGTAGCAAGACCAGAGATGAAAACTTATACTCTAAATTTTTTTAACTCACGAGCCAAACTACCCTTCATGATTTCGAAACACTGTGATCATGCTAAAACTTATTGTTTTCCTTGATTGACTTGGAAAAAGGTGAACCATGTCTGTCCATGGGGTAAGTGGGAAAGTCAAAGTAACCCACACAACAATTCAATACTCCCTTAAAGACCAAGGCCTTGTTCTGTTAATGAACAAAAAAATAAATAAAGAAGCTGGAATTCAACCCATGTGTCAACAATTGTTGTAGCGGCTACACCACCCTCCAAAATTTTGTCCTACATTCAATTTTGGAGCCTTCCTTGGGTTTCTCCATGAGGTTTGCAAGAACTCGGGCTCATCCCATGAACTTGTGTTGAGTATTTCACCCTCCTCGCTTGACTGTTTAACAAACAACGTTTTTCATGTTGGTCACTGTTGGTACCATCCCATGACCTCCTTTTTGCTCCTAAAAACACATCATTTGCCTACCTCTTTCCATCATACATCTCTTAGATCCCTTGAAATTGATTGGTTAATACTACTATAGTTATTAAAATGCATTAAAATTGATTTAGGAGTTTTATGTTAAAGAATTAGGAATTTATGGTTAAATGACTACAGGAATTTACAACATCCTGTAATTGGTTTATTGTTTGACATGTGGCATGACAGCTAGGCTAGAGAGAAGGGTAGGGATGACAAGTAGAATGTCCAAGCATGGACGAATACCTATCCTACAGCAGAACCGACCCTCCTACATGCGCGGTCAACGATGGTCAAAGTATAGCATGTTGGCGACAAAGACAACAACAACATAGCATTCTAAACTGATTTAGTTTTGTTCCTTTTTGAAATCAGTTCAGAATAGAAACATTTTAAAAGTCACGACATGATAAAAGCGGCAACAGCCACATCATGAATGTACATTCGTTTTCGAAATGTAAAGGTTGTAAAGAAACATATGTAAACACAGTTCTGTGTAGTTAGTGGTTGGTTATCATTGTATCATTTTGAAAACAGAGTTTTGAACTTAATACCAAGAACACGGTTGCAGTCACGATTTTCCTTGTTGTGTTGATTCTATAATCGGTTGATCACAGTCCAGTATACCTCTGAAATGCGGATGGGCCCTGCGTTAAACTGGTATACTGTCATTTCTTTTTATTTGCAACTTAGGGTATTAAATGATATGCACAGCAATTAGAATTGGTTTTTGATTTCAATAGAATGCGTATGGGTGATGTTTATGATAGTGCTTGAACAGTTCATCACTGAGGTCATGAATCGTATCCTGTAAGGGATTCGATCATTTGTTGTCTTTTAAAGCAATGTCATGAACTCTGTTATCATTTTACAGTATGCTTATATGTCTTTATCTTTCATGAATATTAGTTGAATGCTGAGTATTTGCTGAACAGGGGTTTTATGCATAGTGTCTCCGTAAGGAGATTGAAATCTTGGTTTAAAGTGATACACAGTGTTTTAATTTGGTAAATGAATTGAATGACAGTGTTGTAATTAGGTAAGATTAACTGAGTGACTTAAGTGTTTGGGTGATAGGTAACACACCTCAATCTTTCGTAAAGAAGTCCTATAACCTACCATCATAACCACTTAGCTAATAATCCTTTATGTCTATATACTGTAGACGCATGCCTCTAAGTCTACGCATCCTGGTCGATAATAAATATAGCCTAGTCTAGCACCCTAGATAGGACACTACATTTTGGCGCCGTTGCCGGGGAGGCGTACTTAAAGGATTTTTAAAAAGAAAAAAAAAATTATAAACAAAAACGAGAAAAGACATAGATTTAGAAATCATGTTCATTTATGCCTAGATTTAGAGACAGTCAAGGTAGATTCATAAAAACCCCCCACCATCCAAAAACTAACCCATCATCATCAGGAGCAGACTCTTTAGGGAATACAACACCAGCTGAGGAAGTCACCATACAAGCATTAGAGGCTAAACAAAAGTCAGGACAAAGACTTACTCTCATCGAAAGGCAAACTTTATTAGCACATAAATCGCAGAAGAAGCACTTTCCTAGATCCTCCACACAAGGAGAAAGTAGCACAGTGACCGAACAATCTTTCTTTAATCTCCTCTTTAAAACAAGTGAAACTGACACAGAGAAACCCATTAGAATGGCTGAGGAAGGAGATGGATCAGTACCAAATCAAGGATAGAGAGACGAAGAAGAGTCAACTTTTAAGTTTCCTATACATGAACCACAAGAAGATGATGAGATCAAAATGAAAAACATACCTCCATCCGTGCTACCAAACTTCTATGGTATGGCTTTAGAAGATCCAGACTCATTCTTGTTCGAGTTTGACATTGTATGTCGAACATATGGCTATACAGATGATGCCCATAGGCTTAGACTCTTCCCAGCGACATTAAAGGCATCAGCCTTAAGATGGTTCATGAGGCTTGGTGAGCATGCTATAGTTGATTGGGATGGCATGAGAAGAATATTTCTAAGGAAATATCAACCTTACTGTAGATCCAAAGATTCCAAAGACGATATCTTTAGAATGAGCCAACAAGAGGATGAAACCTTAGAGGAATACTTAGAATGGTTTGTCTACAACTTACAAAAATCCAAACACCGAACTATGCCTCTTGATCTGATCCGCACAATATCCTTGAAAGGCATCCGAGAGGAATACATGGATGATCTTAACTTGATGGGCAAAGGTGACATTTCTGCCTTACCCTTTGAAGAAATCACTGAGTTATGTGAAAAGTATTCAAGGAGCAAAGCTAAAATGGGAAAAAGAACCCTGTCATCCAAAGTCACAAAATCTGCCTCAGCAAGTGTCACAAGGGCTGAAATAGGGAATCTGTTAGAAGAGTTTAAAACAGATCTGTTAAGCACCCTAGGGAACCAAATTGACACTCTAAAAGCCAAGAAGAAACAAGAAGATGAAGATCAGATAATGGCTATCTTCTGCCCAAAATGCTGGAAGAAACATGCCTTAAAAGACTACCCACTAGAAAACATCCAATTTTGTGCTTTCTGTACTGAACATCATGATATATTTAATTGTCCTAAAGTTAAGGTTTTGCAGAACTGTAATATGGAAGCTAATGCAGGGATGGAAAACGTGTATTACATGAGCACAAAGAGACCATGGCAGCCAAGGCCAGCACCTCAAGGTATGTTTCCAAATCAAAATTTGCAATTTCCTGTAAATGATCAAATGTATGCTCAGAATCCATGGAATGTACCCATGCCATGGCAGCACCAAAATCACCCACAGCAACAGTGGAGACCATCTCAACAATACTCTCAATCCTATCATACATATCCTCAATCATACCAACCATATTCACAACCATATCAACAATACCATTAGCCGTATTTATCACATTCTCAACCATATCAGCAGTATCCTCAGCAAGTTGTTTACCAACCTCAACCTACTCAACAAGCACTGTCTGCTCCTCCACCAATAAATCCACCACAACTGCAATTTCCATCTAACTCACAACCTCCCAGACCTGCTCAAATTCCTGCTCAAACTGTCCCAAATCCAAATAACATAGCAGAGAGGCCAGCCTACAATGTAGAAGAGGGAACCTCATATCCCACACTACCCTTGCAAAATATCAATTTGAGGTCTGGTAGGGTACTCCACAAAGATTCTCCAATAACAGATAAGCAAGAAGAAAACACAGAAAATGAAAATGAAATGACAAATCAAAGAAAACCAAAAGATGATACCAAAGATAAGCAGATGCAACCATTGCATCCACCTTTTCCAGACCGATTGGTCCAAATAAAACCTCCAATGTCTATACCACAGTTTGATGTCTTAGATGAACTCAAGAATGTCTACATAAAAATTCCACTGCTGCAAGCTATAAAAGACATTCCCATATATATTAAAGCCATCAAAGACATGTGCCTCAAGAAGCATGCTAGAAAAAGGATTGATCCTCAAACCATTCATGTTATAGGACATTTAGCTGGCCTTATGACCAATACCATCTCCATGGAAAAGTATGTTGATCCTAGCATTCCCAAAGTGACCACCATCATTAACAACATACAGATTCCAAACACTTTTGATAGATCTTGGGGCCGCAATAAATTTCATGACTCTTGAAACCATGAGAACACTCCAGCTCATAAATTTACAACATACAACGATTGTTCTAGAACTAGCTGATAGGTCTAAAGTGATTCCTGAAGGGATTTTGGAGGACATAATTGTCTCACTGGACTCTTGGGAGTATACAGTGGATTTCTTAGTTCTTCAACCCAAATCCAATTTAGGAGGGCACCCTATCATCCTTGGTAGACCATGGTTAGCGACTGCTGATGCATTCATAGGATGTCGATCGGGCAACATGATCATTTCAAGAGGGACCGAAAGAAAACAACTCATTCTTTATCCATCGACACAATCACCAGCAGTAACACACAATTTGTGGCTTGACGATAAATACAATGATAAAGAAGAAGTACAATCTGTTTTTAGCATTGACCAAATCTATGATTTCCAGGAACAAAATAATAATGATTTGGTAGAATTGTTCCTTTCTCAACCTGATATTTCTGAAAATTTGAGAAACGACCAATATCATGCTGCAGATGTACTTTTAGCCCAAAACTTTTAAGAAACATGCACCATTCAATCTTTGCAAACCACATTTCACGATATTTTTCCAGTTCAATTCATCACCAACACACAGAGTCAGATAATAGAGATTAGTCCAGGGAAAACTCTGAACATAGGCAATCACCTAGACTCATCTCAGCAAGAGAAATTGATTCGACTATTGAGAAAATACCAGAAAGCATTTGCTTGGGACTACACCGATATGCATGGGATTCACCCTGACACATGCACTCACCATATTTATTCAGATAGTACTACCAAACCAGTGAGGCAACCACAGAGAAGAATGAACCCCATGCTCCAGGATATTGTGAGAGAAGAATTGCAAAAACTGTTGAGAGTTAATTTTATATATCCTATTTCTGACAGTCAGTGGGTATCCCCATTGGTTATAGTGCCTAAGAAAAATGGTAAGTGGCGCATTTGTGTTGATTACAGACAACTGAACAAAGCAACGCTCAAAGATTATTTCCCACTACCATTTATTGACCAAGTGTTAGACACCCTAGCTGGGAAATCATCATTTTCTTTTCTTGATGGTTTCAACGGCTACAACCAGATCAGGATAGCCTCAAAAGACCAGGACAAAACCACATTCACCTGTCCTTGGGGCACTTATGCTTACAATGTTCTGCCATTTGGACTTTGCAATGCTCCAGCTACATTTCAGAGAGCTGTATTAGCTATTTTCGTTGATTTAGTTCATGATTGTGTTGAAGTTTACATGGATGATTTTTCAGTGTACGGCAATTCATTTGAACATGCATTAGAAAACCTTGAAAGAGTTTTGAAAAGGTGTATTGAAGCTAATCTGTCCCTGAGCAATGAAAAGTGCTTTATGATGTTAAACGAAGGGATAGTATTAAGACACTATATTTCTTTTCAAGGCATCAAAGTTGACCCAGCAAAGATCCAAATTATTGTTGATTTGCCAATTCCAAAGAATCAAAGAGGGGTAAGAAGTTTCCTTGGGTATGCAAGCTATTACAGAAGGTTTATTAAACATTTTAGTAAAATAGCTTTACCTTTGTTTAAACTTCTAACAAAAGATGTACTTTTCAACTGGAACGAGAACTGCCAACAAGCATTCGAAGTACTCAAAAAGAAGTTATCAACCGCACCAGTCTTAAGAGGGCCTAATTGGAGCCTACCATTTCATATCTTTACAGATGCATCTGACACTGCAGTGGGTGCCTCATTAGGCCAAAAAGAGGAATCTTGTAATTATGCCATTTATTTCATTAGCAAAAATCTAACACCGACAGAGTCAAACTACACAGTCACAGAAAAGGAAACACTTGCCATCATATATGTTGTGAATAAATTCCGACATTATATAACTGGTTATGAAGTCTTTGTACATACTGATCATTCTGCCATTAGACATTTAGTGAATAAACCAATAACTAGTGGCAGAGTTACCAGATGGTTATTATTGTTATAGGAATTTAACATCACAGTGTTAGATAGACCAGGTAAAGAGAATCAGGTGGCAGATTTTCTTTCTAGACTGCAAAATCCAGGTGAGGTTGTTCCTGTTGAAGATTCTTTTCCAGATGAAAATTTATTTGCAATTTCCATAGTAAATCCTTGGTATGCTGATTTGGCCAATTATTTGTCTACAGGAAGGACACCTCCACACTTTACTGCAAAGGAAAAGAAGAGACTAGTCAAACAAAGTGCTAGATATTCATGGCTTAATGGCGATTTATTTTACACTGGTTATGATATGATTATTAGAATATGTGTAAGAAATGATGAGATAATTGATATTTTAAAATCTTGCCATGATGAACCGTGTGGTGGGCATTTTGCAGCTAAGCGAACAACATTCAAAGTTCTTACTCTTGGATACTACTGGCCATCCATTTTCAAGGATGCCAAGAAGTATGTGAAGAGTTGTGACAGCTGCCAAAGAATGGGCAGGCCAACAGCTACAAACGAGATGCCCCTTCAGCCCCAAGTTCACCTAGAGCCAATTGAAAAATGGGCTCTAGAATTTATAGGACCCATTAACCCAACCTCCAATGGTAAGAAGTACATCTTAGTATGTACTGATTACATCACAAAGTGGGCTGAAGCAAAAGCACTAGTTAGAGCCACCGAACAAACAGTGGTAAATTTCCTTTTTGAAGAGATTTTTGTAAGGTATGGAGTACCAAGGGAGATAGTGACTGATCAAGGTACTCAATTCACCTCAAAGTTAGTGAAGGACATCACAGACAAATACCAAATCAAACACAGAAGAAGTACACCTTACCATCCACAGGCCAATGGGCAGGTGGAATCCACAAACAAAACTTTGGAAGGGATCATTACTAAAACTGTGGCAATGAATAGGAAGAATTGGGAAGAGAAGCTCAAAGATGCACTCTGAGCTTACAGAATTACGTGGAAGGATACTACAGGATTTACACCATATCAGTTGGTGTATGGAAAAGAGGTAATGCTTCCTATTGAGTTTCAAATACATACTTTTAAACTGGCTGCAGATTTGCAAATTGACTTGGACCAAGCACAACAAGAAAGAATTCAGCAGTTAAACCAGCTGGATGAAATGAGGCAGCAAGCAGAGGAAACCACAATCCTCATGCAAAAACAAAGGAAGCAGTGGCATGATGCGCATATCAAGAAGAAGCAGTTCAAGGAAGGTGACTGGGCTTTACTTTTTGACTCTAAATTCAGAGATCATAAAGCCAAGTTTACCACCCATTGGATGGGCCCATACCAAATTATTCAGGCTTACGACAATGGTTCAGTCAAGCTCAAAACTATTGATGGAGAAATTCATTCCTTTACTGTCAATGGTCATCGCCTGAAACTATACACTAAGCCCATCAGCAAGCAAAATTTTCTCCAAACAGTATCTCAATAAAGAGAGGTTGAGATACTGCAGCCTTCAGCTGCAGTATCCCTGCCTTAGTTCATCTCCTTTCAATTTAGAAATTCAAAAAGAAATTTAAAAAAAAAAAAAAAACAAAATAAAAAAAAAATATAAAATAAAAAATATAATAACATTGGGCTAGATGTGAAAACCAGACTCTGGCACACTCTAACCCCGAATTCTTACTTGAAAACCAATTCATTGGCGGGTAAGAATTCCTTTTCTTTTGTTCACTGTTTGATTTATCAACTGAATAATGACTTGAGGACAAGTCAAAACTTTAGTGGGGGAGAGAAGCATCAGCATTTTGTTCTTTTATCTCTCCATTGTAAATTCTTAAAGATTTCTTATCTCATCTCCTCACTGTAAATTTCCAAAGCAGTTTGTTTCAGCATTCCAGATTTCAATAAAGAAGTTGTTTTGTCATTGTTTTATCTCAGAGGGACCTGGTTATAAACATTATGCAGGGGGACCTGTTCTGTCCAGAAGACCATGTTACCAACACCAACAGTAATGGGACCTGTTTAAGACACATAAAAGGGACCTGTTAAGAGACTGTTACTTCAGGATTACTTCAACAAAGCTTCATCAAGTTTCTACAAGGATCCACAGGTTGCTGGGCACCAAGACTCCATCAAATACCAAAGATCAAAGAACCTGTATACATATAATTCTTTCTCTGGATTTCAAAGGAGCTGCATGAACATCTTCAAGATCTCAGAGGGACCTGTTGCATTCAAATCTATCTCAGGGGACCTGTTATGAACAGCAAAGAATAGTCAAAAGAGACTAGTCCTACTCAGCATGCCAATGCAACAACAACCAACAAAAGTGTAATGTGTTCCTTATTCTTAACATTTAATTTCTTAGATTAATTTTTAATGTTGAATTTAATGACTGTGACTGTTATGATCAATTTCAAAGACACTACATTTTCCATCATCCCTTATCTTACTGTTAATTCTTATCATCTTTCATACTCCAACCTATTTCATACCTCTAAATTCGTTACCCCTTTTCATATCAACCTTGTTATGACAATCGTATCTTACAGCCATACCAACATCTTCCATTTGGCCGAGTACCAATAGAAGAAGGATACGTGGCGAATTGTTCTTTTAAAAAAAAAGAAGAAGAAAGAAACAAATGTTAAGCGCGCTTATTCATTGTATCCCACACGACCGAATTATGATTCCACCACCCGACGTAGCCAAATGATACAAAGGACTCCTTGAAATCATACCCCAGTATTGCATATACGCTTCCAGTGCTTCTATGATGGCATCCATACAAGCGGTACAACCATTCCTCTGTTCCAAAAGATGAATACGCTATGAGGTAAGTGTAGTTGGTTATTTCACCATCATTCTCAGTTATTTCACGCTGGCATTTGACTCCCGTGACTTCCACAGTAAGGATTGAAAGCAGTGAGCGCCACAAGAGGGAAATATAGCCATTCGGGTTCGACTTCCACCATAACCACAAGACAGCCAACCGAGCATCATATGGGATATTAAGGGAGCGACACCACCAGGTAACAAATTGAAACTTCTTTGTTGGAATTGCAAAACATAAACAGAGAAGAGTTAGAGCATGACCCTCTGCCAAAATGACCAATAGGGTCGAGCCGAGCATGTTCGACAGTTCTCAGTATCACGAAGATTGCATTTCAATTCTCAAAGAGATACAGTGGCTGCCCTTTTTAGAGAAATTTCGTGGAAGTAATGAAGAGGTTACCAAACAATTCGCTTTCACATTCAACGGAGAGAAAGCCCTAATAGGTAATTTCTCATTCAGGGATTCGGAAGACACCATAGCCCAGTCAATAGGGATCAGCCCAGAAGGGGAGAAGTACTTCAAGACAAAGCAATTTAAAGAGAAGTAATGGACTCAATTTATGTCTAGATCCAGAGTCTCATCAGTTAATTGGAAGAAAGGTGTCCCAAGGAGTTGGTTGATGCATCCCTGGGACGAGATGGTCTATATCCTCCAAAAATTCGTAACTTGTGAAGGCCGTTACAGTATTGTCTATCTATACCATATTAAACTACTGCTACACTTGAAAAGGCAGTGTGTTATCAGTATACCATATTTCCTATTGCAAAGCCTAACCAAGATGTCGAAGACCATCCAAAAGCATAAGGGAAATGAACACAAGAGCTTATATCACTTTGGGTTAATTAAAATTCTTATTGAGCATGAATTGTAGAGAAGAGGGAAAACGTGGAAGGAGTTCTTAGCTGCTAACCAAATTAAATATGAAGAAGACAAGGAAGAACTGCAGGAGAACTCAGGATTCATGAAGGATATCGATGAAGAGATCCCAGTATCCAAAGCAAGCAAGGTACCTCCACCTGTGAGCAGCATAAGGACTAGGAAAATGAGAAAAGAGGATGCTCAGAAAGCAGAGCAAGATAAAATTTTCACCACCTATTCAAGAAGAACGAGGAGAGCATCAAAATCCTAGTTACAAGAAGACCAGCTTGAATCCAATGCACCTATACCGATGGATATTGAGAGTAGTGCCCACTCACAACCAAGACCAGGAGCTGATATAGAGGTTGAAAGCAATAACAGGCAAGAAAAAGGTTCACCACCTCCCATTAAGAAACAGAAGAAACTGGAGAAACAAATTGAGAAATTAAAGGAAGAACTCATGGAGGCTAATATGCTGGAAAAAGTTATCAAGAAAGAAAATGAAATGCTCCGAGCGCAGAGTAAAGAGACTCAACAAAAGAATGAAAAGTTAAGGGAGCGAATCAATGAACTTGAGGCTGAGCAAACAGATATTTGTAAATGGGCCACTAAGTGGTACAACCAGAAGAATACCCTCAAAGAAAAATGCAAAAGATTAAAGCAGGAGCTCCATGGTCAGAAAGATGCCTAGGTGAAAAAGAATGTGGATACATTGCTGAGGGCAGCAGAGGTGCAGGCAGGGACAGAGTTCAAGGGAAGCACTTCAGGGTTAGCATGAGGTCATGCTAATTCATTAAGTCGGGGAGAGATGTTGGTACCATCCCATGACCTCCTTTTTCCTCCTAAAAACACATCATTTGCCTACCTCTTTCCATCATACATCTCTTAGATCCCTTGAAATTGATTGGTTAATAGTACTATAGTTATTAAAATGCATTAAAATTGATTTAGGAGTTTTATGTTAAAGAATTAGGAATTTTTGGTAAAATGACTACAGGAAGTTAGAACATCATGTAATTGGTTTATTGTTTGACATGTGGCATGACAGCTAGGCTAGAGTGAAGGGTAGGGATGAAAAGTAGAATTTCCAAGCATGGACGAATACCTATCCTACAGCAGAACCGACCCTCCTACATGCGTGGTCAACGATGGTCAAAGTATAGCATGTTGGCGACAAAGACAACAACAGCATAGCATTCTAAACTGATTTAGTTTTGTTCCTTTTTAAAATCAGTTCAGAATAGAAACATTTTAAAAGTCACGACATGATAAAAGCGGCAACAGCCGCATCATGAATGTACATTCGTTTTCGAAATGTAAAGGTTGTAAAGAAACATATGTAAACACAGTTCTGTGTAGTTAGTGGTTGGTTATCATTGTATCATTTTGAAAACAGAGTTTTGAACTTAATACCAAGAACATGGTTGCAGTCACGATTTTCCTTGTTGCGTTGATTCTATAATCGGTTGATCACAGTCCAGTATACCTCTGAAATGCGGACGGGCCCTGCGTTAAACTGGTATACTGTCATTTCTTTTTATTTACAACTTAGGGTATTAAATGATATGCACAGCAATTAGAATTGGTTTTTGATTTCAATAGAATGCGTATGGGTGATGTTTATGATAGTGCTTGAACAGTTCATCACTGAGGTCGTGAATCGTATCCTGTAAGGGATTCAATCCTTTGTTGTCTTTTAAAGCAATGTCATGAACTCTGTTATCATTTTAAAGTATGCTTATATGTCTTTATCTTTCATGAATATTAGTTGAATGCTGAGTATTTGCTGAACAGGGATTTTATGCATAGTGTCTCCGTAAGGAGATTGAAATCTTGGTTTAAAGTGACACACAGTGTTTTAATTTGGTAAATGAATTGAATGACAGTGTTGTAATTAGGTAGATTAACTGAGTGACCTAAGTGTTTGGGTGATAGGTAACACACCTCAATCTTCCGTAAAGAAGTCCTGTAACCTACCATCATAACCACTTAGCTAATAATCCTTTATGTCTATATACTATAGACGGATGCCTCTAAGTCTACGCATCCTGGTCGATAATAAATATAGCCTAGTCTAGCACCCTAGATAGGACACTACAGTCACAATGTGACGCTTTGCAACCATGTTCTAGCCATGCACAAGGTCTTGCTTCGTGTCTAGAAGTTGTATTCCATATGTAAACATTTGTTTCACTCACACATGAAGTTGTATGCACTGTCACAGAAGTGTTGTTGCAGTCGTTCAACGATCTATCACAAGTGTCGCGCTTGTCGCTCACACTGCCAATCAGTCACACTAAGCATATGTCGTCTTGATGGTTTGAGGTGTCTTTTCATCGAGTCACGTTGAGTGTGTGCTTGCAAGGTCACGTATCCACAATTTCACTCATTCACACAATTAGCCATTTTAGATCTAAGAGTTTTGTGATCCATAATGTTGATATCAGTCTTCTGAATTAATCGCATCGCTAGGATTTGGTCATTATTTCGAACCAACTAATGTGATTCATCCTTAGGACAAGGTGAGAAATCAATAGATATGAGGGAATAAATAGCAAGGATGCATCACTTCCCAGAGTTATCTGTTGGAAATTAGCGGTTAGGTAATTTGTTAAATTGTTCATTGAATTAGGTAGAGAATAGTTGTTATGTAATAAATAAATATTTAATTTTGATATTATAAATTGATAATATTAAATTTAGTTATAAAATAGTTGTTGTGTAATAAATAAATATTATATTTCGATATTATAAATGGAATATTAGTATTAAATATTATATTAAAAATTATCTAGAAATAATTAATATTAAATATTGTAATAATATCTAAAAATAATTAAATTATTAATATAGTTTGCTAGGGTTTGACTCATAGTATTAGAAACTTGATCTTTTGAAGTAATATTATTTAGAAATCATAAGTTAAATGTTTAATAGTAATATCATCTATAAATAGTTAGTTTAAATAGTGTAATTTGTTAGGGTCTGACCCTATCTTTTATTGATTGGAATAGTATTTAATTCATTAATAATTTAATATTATTAATTCCTATTATAATATTATAGAGAGACTGTAATACTAAATCCTATCAATAATGTATCGATCGTATTCTTATTAATAATAATATTATAGAGGTTAATAATATTAAAATCATTATTTTAATATTTTAAAGTCACTTATAATTCGATATATTAATTTCTATGATAATAATTTTAATATAATGTTTTAATATCTATAAAAATAAAAAGACTAAGATTGGAAGGAGGAAAACTAATCACATTAAAAATGGAGGATGGCTAATGATGAATTGATGGTATTTCTATTATTATTGATATTATAGAGATTAATAATATTAAAAATTCTTATCTTAATATTTAAATTCACTTATAATCCAATATATTGATTTCTATAATAATAAAATATAATAATTTTAATCTATTATTTTAATATATATATATATATATATATATATATATATATATATATATATATATATATATATATATATATATATATATATATATATATATATATAAAAGACTATAATAGGAAGGAGGAAAACTAACCACATTAAAAAGGAGGAAGGAAAAAGATAATTTTAGATCAGAGATATACTTCAACTATAAACAATGAAATTAAAGAAAATTAATACACGATCGAGGGGGAGAAAGCCTGAAGGCGACAAGGGAGATCCAACAAGAACGGAAAGGGGAAAGGAGAGGGAGATGATGAAGGGTTAAGAGGAGAGAGCTAGAATCTAGCTTTTACTTAATTTCTAGCCATCATCCCTATTGAGGTTTTTGGCATGCCTCTTTATTTCAATCGCTTCTATGAGTTTCCTGTGGTGGAAATGGTCCACCCTAGCAATGACTTTAGATTCTTTAATGTTGAATTTCTGACGATCGAATCACCCTGCAATAGTCAGATCCTTGCTGATATGCATTGCACAGTTCAACTCTTAGTTACCATGAATTGCTGCCCAGAATTGTGCAGAGATTGAGGTTCTCTCCCAGGCAGCCTGCACTGCACAATGCTGGGATTGATCTGATCGACTGTCACCCAAAACAATGCAAAAGTTTCTTAGTAATACATCTCAATCTGTGTTTCCCGCAAGTGAATCAACCAACCCTCCATCTGGTCAACCAGAGAGTTTGACAAGGCAGTGACCCTAGGAATTACTCCCCCCAAAAATTGTGCAAAATCTTCAAAGCATGCCCACTCGTCTAACTAAAGAAATTTCGCAGACATGCCAAACAGACACCCAATGTCTATCACTATCTACCTAAAAAAATTGCACACTTTTTCCAGCAAGTCACCTAGTTAGTCAACCTATTGCTCACCCGTAAAAATATGCAAATTGCATGAGTAGTCCCCCAACTTCGCAGCATCCCTCTCAGCTTAGAAACTATGCAAGGATGTTCATCAGGCCAACCTCCTAGCAATTGTAACACTCCTACAGCCTGTTTCCATCTCCCTCAAACAAATGTGCATTTTTTCCAGGAAAGCCTCCTGCAGCCCGCTACCAACTCCTAGAGGAATTGCATGGTTTTTGCTGCCAAATCCCTATGATTCCTGCATTTCTTCCCTAAAACAATTTCGCATATCTTCCCACTAGTCGAGCCAAATCCCGTGGACAGTCACTGCTAGTCAAGATTGTCCATCTCAGTCTCCTAGTGATTTATTTGCAATTTCCACCAATAGTTCCTGGAGCCTACTTCCCAGCCTGAAATATGCCCTACGCAGTTTCATAATCTTGTCCTCTCTCCCAGTCACCTACATATGAAAGCGAACGACAATGCATCATGGTAGACTAGGCAATTTATGGATTTGATATCGTCTCGTCATGAGTGATTAGAGATACAGGTACATGGATGAGACATGAAGCAACGATGAACAGGATGAACAAGGATAGAACATGCGAGGAGACTTGTTTGCGAACGGACGAATGAAGAATGCATGCGAGGATATTTTTTCATGAATGGACAATGCATGCGAGGAGATTTTTTCACGAATGGAGAATGCATGCGACGAGATTGTTTTACGAATGGACAATATATGTGAGGATATTTTTTCATGAATGGACAATGCATGCAAGGATATTTCTTCACGAAAGGAAAATGCACGTGTTGAGATTCTTCGTGAACAGACAATGTATGCAAGGAGATTTTTTCACAAACGGACAATGCATGTGAGGAGATTTTTTTGTGAACAAACGAACACGTGAAGCATGCCAAAGTAAAAGCAAAGGAGCAACGTGCACATGTAACATGAAGCAAACACCAAGACCATCAAAGACTCTACACACCTTGCCATGCGAATGTGGTGTATGATACACTAAGAGCACATCCATGATTTAGCAACATTCCAGCTTGACATGGACACTACTACTAGCATCAACATACCAGCACTTTCGTGTCAAGTCGTGTCATGAGTCACGTTGGCCACATCACTACTATGGGACATACTATTGTAAATCAATGTAATGTAATGTGAAAGTTGAAGAGATGAACATGTAATCTAAAGAGTCATGTAAATTTGAAAAGTCATGAAAGTCAAACAATCATGAGGAAATTCGAATAGTCATAAAGGCCAGTTTTACACTTGGCTATAAATACCCCTCATTTGTACATGCAAAGGGATTTTTCACCTTGGCTCCTCCCACATACCTTGACAGTCTGTAATATTTTCTTTAAGGAGCGAGCAGTGGATCCAATGCCCCGCTTACGGGGTTAGTGATGTATGGTGTACTGAAGTGCTTTGGAACTTTTACTTAATTCAGAAGCCTGATAATAGGCCAACATGTTTCGACACATGTATTGTAATTGTTCGTAAGCCTAATCTTGGAGAAATTTTAAGGCATGTTTCTTTAACCTGTGTTAAAACAATTGAACTAATTACATTGCTCTAATACATATGTTTATGAAAATGTGTTGTATAATCTGTTAATGTTGTCTTGCATGCGTGGGCTGCCTCACCGGACATCGAGCAAAATATTTCCTATAAACTTGCTATAACAGCCGTCTCACTCACACTGACTACTCCATTGAGTGTTTTATGTGTTATCCCTTCTTGTGTGTTGTGACTGCCACATGCGTGTGGACTACTCCTCTGGAAGCTGCACATGTCCTGTCGTGTTGTGTGTCTCTAACAGAGTTAGGACTCTTCCCTTTTGAATAGAGACTTACATCCACCCTCTCCCTCTATGGTGAAAGAACCTTGACCCAATTAACACTATCACTCACACTGCACATGAACCTTGTATTTCGAAGACAAAGCAGGCCACTCTCACATGATGAAAAGCAATAGAAAAGGAATATCTTTAAGATAATGGCCATTGGTCCATCATATCAAATGGGACTGCTACACCAAACTATGTGAGGTCTAGTTGGGACTTCATATTGTGGAGATCCCTTGAGTGTTGGAAGGTCTAGCACTGTCAACAAGTTGCAAGGTTTATATTTGTCGTAAAGAAACTGGTCTAGCAATGCCTCCGATAACCTGAATTTTACCATCATTAGTTGCACAAGTAACAATTTTCTCCATGTAATTCACAATGGCCTTATGTTTCTTTGTCAAATCCATACTAATCAGTACATTGTAGGAGCCTAAAGGTAATATATTTAAATTGAATGAATTTCACTTTCCGTTTAATTCAATAAAGGAAACCTTAACTAGATTCATGACCCTTCATTTTGCTCTGGTGGCTAATTGAACCAACCACGCATTCTTAAATTTTTTAGTCACCAGTTTACAATTCTATAAACTTTTATGGCTAATATATCTCAAACTAGTGCATGGATCAATTAATGTTGAAACAAGTTTGTCACGAATCTTACCTTCGATTTCTGTCATGGTGGGTTAGTTTTCTGCTTGGTGCTCCTCCACTGTTACACTGATATGAGGAAGAGAACAAATGGAGGAGAAACTGATAAAGCTAGTTACCAAAGTAGGGTCTAGGTAAAATATGGAGGTGCCACTGTATGATGGAAACCTAAATGTTGAGGAGCTTCTTGATTAGATTAGCACATTGGAGAAGTACGTTGGCCATGAAGACATGTGAGAAGACCAAAATTTCAAGTATACAATGACTAGACTAAGGGGGTAGAAAAAAATATGGTGGGATGAATTACAAACATATTGAAAAAACAAGGGAAAGATACATATTAAGAGTTGGGGTAGAATGGTGGTTACGTTTAAAATAAATTCATGACCAAGGATTACTAATTGAATTTGTTCAAGCAGTTGAAAAGCCTAAGACAAAAGGTCATAACAATGAAAGATTACGTTGAATAATTCTATTGACTAAACAATACAACAGGCCACATAGTAGAAGATACCATGAAGGTGGCTAGATATATAAATGGCCTGATGTATGATATTTGAAGAAATTGGCTTCTTTCCCCTAAAGATAATGGGAGCAAAAGAAAAATTGACTAGAAAACAAAGCCAAAGAAGTAGAGGAAGGAGTCCAACGAAAGAAAAAGGAACTTCAAGTAGAGGAAGATTCTAGAATGCAAGAGAAGGCATAATGAGCACTAGGAGTGGATCTCCCGAAGGAGGAAAAATAAGGGGTATGATATTTTTCTTAAGAGGTAGTGGCAGAGGAAGAGAAATTAGTTGCTATATTGTCAGAAAACATGACGTATGTCTTGGGACTATCCTGAGGACAAATTAGAAAATAAAAATGGGGAACATGTTACAAAAGCTATGTATGAGATAACAAATACAAAGATAAAAGAAGAAACTCTTGAGATGGGTGAGTCATTAATGTTGAAGAGTGTTATGGTAAAAGTTGAGAAATAAACTCAAGAGCCAAGCCAGAGGAGAAGTCTATTAAGGAAAATTTTCAAATCCAAAGGAAAATTCTGTAAAGTGGTTATTAATACTGGTAACGTTAACAATCTAGTCTCTATAGAGATGGTTTATAAATTAGGTTTTTAGAGAATGGTACATCCTACTCCATACTAAGTGTCGTGGCTACATAAAGGACATCATATCCTAGTAAGTGAATAAAATAAATTAGAATTTTATATTGGTAACTATAAAGATGAAGTTCTATGCAACATTATGCCTATGGATGTGTATAACATTATGTTGGGGAGATCGTTCCAATATGGCACGAGAGTTGTTCATGATGGAAGGCGAAATACATACACTGTTGAAAAGGAGGCTCATAAGAATGTATTATTACCATTTAATGATGAAAGGAAAAAAGAGGAATTAGGCACAATCATGTTGATGATGAGTGGGAAATAAATCTTATAATAAATCTATGGTGAAAAGGAGGTACAATTTTATTTAATTATAAAATCAACAGTAGTACTTGCTAATACTACTTTAAGCAATTTTATTGATGAAATCGAAACACTACTAGATGAATTTGTTGGCATTATTATGATGAATTTCCTAATGAATTTCCACCCATGAGGAGCATTATCCACAACATAGACCTTATTCCAGGAGCCAACCAACCTAATAAGGTATCCTACATAATTACCCCTAAGGAGAATGAGGAAATAATAAATTAGTTCAAATATTTGTTGGATAAGGGATAAATTAGGTAAAGCTTGATCCCTTGTGATGTAGCTATAATTTTAATTCCAAAGAACGATGAAGGTTGGAGATTGACACCATGGAAATAAACAAGATAGAAGGTACATATTCCCTTTACCATGAATAAATGATTTAATGGACTATTTGAGTGGTGCTAATTTATTTTCAAAATAGATCTAAAATGTGGGTATCATTATATTAGAATGAGAGAAGGTAAGGCGCGGAAAATAATCTTCAAAAATAATGATGGATTGTATGAGAGGTTGGTTATGGATTTTGGCTTAACCAATGAAACCAATATGTTCACAAAACTCATGAACGAATTTATCGAAGGATTTATTGATAAATTTGTGATTGTATATATTTATGACATTCTTGTTTATGATAAAACAAAAGAAGAACACATAAGGCTCTTAAAACTAGTGTTGAGAAAATTACAACACGATAAATTTTTAATAAATCTTAAAAAAAAATGTTCCTTCATGAAAATAGAGCTATTATATTTGGATTTTGTGATTTCCCTAGAGGGAAGAAATATGGATCAATAAAAGGTAAACTATATTAAGGATTTTCCTTCTCAAAGAAGTGTCTATGAGGTGAGAAGTTTTTATGGGTTGGCTAAATTTTACAAGAAATTTAATAGAAATTTCAACCAAATATGTGCACTAATAGTTGAAACTATTAAGAAAGGAAATCATACATTTGCATGGAAAATAAAATATGAAAGTGGATTTTCATTGCTAAAGGAAAATATAATACATCAACCTATTCTAACCTTACTAGATTTCCAGAAACTTTTTGAAGTGAAATGTGATGCAAGTGGGACTACCATTGGAGTTTTTATGAGCCAAGAAGATAAAATCATTACTTATTTCAGTGAAAAATTAAACAATACCAAACAAGAATACTTGAACTATGACAAGGAGTTTTAAAATTGCATAATCATTAAAGAAATGGAGGCATTTTCTTATACCCAAATCATTTATTTTGTATGCTAACAATCACGCACTGTAATTCATCACTAGGCAAGAGAAGTTAAATCATATACATGCCAAATGGGTAGATTTTATGCAAAATTTTACATTTTTTCTCAAAAAAATTAATGGAAATGCTAACAAAGTTGCAGATGCTTTGAGTAGGAGATGTTTGGTTTTTCATAAATTCAAATTAAAAGCTTTTAGATTTGAACATCTGAAGGAGATGTACAAGGAGGACCCATAATTGGAGTAGCTTATGAAGCATGTGGGAACCGAGAGCTACAATATAGGATCCCTTGGATGGAGTACATCATTTAAGAAGCTTTATTGTTCTAGAGAAACCAACCATGTATCCATAAATGTTAGATAAGGGACACAAAAGTTATTGGGAAATTTAAGAGGCCATTGTGGAGAAATATTGGAACCAATAATTTCAATTTGTTATGGTTATCATGCTCAAACAAATGGGTAACTGAAGTAGTAAAAAAAAATTGAGAAATTTGTTATGATGTTTGGTAAATGAGCACATCAAGCCGTAGGATAAATTCCTTCAACATACTAAATTTTCTTATAACATTTCCCTTAATAGGATCATAGGAATAAGCCCATTTCAAATTGTATATGGTATGAACCATAGAGCTATTTATGAGCTTAGAAACTTGGGAAAAGAGGAATTGAGAAGTGTTGATGAAGAGGTATTTTCTATAGGAATTCATAATTTTCATGATCAAATTAATGGAAAAATTCAGGACAACAACTACAAGTACAAGAAAACTGAAGGACTGAGAAAAAGAGAAGTAAAATTTGAATTTTGGGACATGGTACTAGCACAATTGAGAAGAGAAATATTGACAAGAAATTAATATAACTAATTGAAGATGAAGAAGATAGGATGTTGTAAAATCTTGAGGAGCCAATGCTTATGAGACATAATTTCCATCTGATAGGAATCTTTCCTATATTTAATGTTGAAGACCTATATCCTTATACATGATTATTTGTATTGGATCATTATATTCTTTTTCATCCATATTGATGAATTCAAAGAGAAAAAAGTGGAGGAATCAACTCAGAGAACTGCTTTTATCAGTAAGACCCAGTTTAGAAAAACGAGGCCTGAAACCTTCTGGGAGAATTTTGAGGCATCAATTTATGTTTTGGGGGGGTAAAACATTTATGATTCAGAACAAAACCCTTTGATGCCATTCTACACATAGAAATATTTCCAACGACACAAGAAGTGTGTCAATAAGAATCGATATGCAAAAGTTATGCCACTCAGAAGTTGACCTTCATGTTTTCACACCTATAGTTCGAGAGGATATCATGTCAACCACAATTATTCATGGAAAAGGGGATAGAAACATGTTTTTGATGTAAAAGGCTCTAGAATATTGTGTATTGTAACTCTATTTAACATTTGATGTAGTTAAACTTAACCACTAGTACGTTATCGAGTTGTTTTCAAATCGGACCACTAGGAGGAAGGGGCATTCCATTCTTTCGAGAGAATTTGGTTCCATAGATGAGAAAAGATAACCCAGAGATATAAAAGGTAGATCAAATAAGGATGATATATTCATTGTAACAACTCGCGGGCCATAGGAAATACTTCTTTGTACCTGCAACCTTATTTTCTAGACAAAGAAAGAGAGAAAAGCATCCTCACCTTCCAGTTGGGTTTTCTCCTGAAAGGGTTTCCCAAAGCATATCTTGTGTCTTATGTGTGTGTGTGTGTGATTATTTTTTCCATCTCTAATTTTTTGCATAGTTTCCATTTTCATTCACACGCTAATTACATTTAAATTTATAGATCTAGAAGTTTAATAAAATTGTAATAGTGTAAAAAAAATCTTAATTTTAACATATTATTATTAGATATGTTGTGAAAAACTGTCTACTGGAATATCCATGGTAGTTTAGGGATCACGGAACCTGAAGAAAACAATGGAGAGGATCATGAGGAGATTCTATGGAAGAAGAAATTACCTACATCCAAGAAGTTGGAGATGGAGAATATCCTTCATTAGAAAATTTCAAAGAGAACGAGGAAGAAAGGTTACTATGAGTGATATTGTAACACCCTAAGACCCATTAGTGAATTTTATAATAACTATAATTTAATTTTAAATTGTTATTATGAGGGAAATTTTTTTACAAAAACAAGAATTTGATAACAAATGTTGTTATTTGTTAAATTAAAGTGAAAAAAATCGTTGAGATGCTGGTATATAGATGAGGACTCATAACTAGTTCTAAACTTCTAGACATTTAGGGAAGGCTATTATCTCCTTTCTTTTCCTTAACCCTAGAGATAAAAGATCTCAAGATGGGAGAGGTAGGGGTTAGCCACAGTGAGGAGGAAAACCAGCTGAAGGAAGAGACATTATATTATATTGCCAGGAGGGTTGTCCTAAGCTGGCTAGAGCTAGTGGAAACTCTATGACCAAAGATACATATGATATTCTAGACTGGGCTAGGAGGGTCTTGAGTCTGGGAAGAAATCCTACCTAGGAAGGTTACATACCCAAATTGTGTTGGAAGTGGAAGCTAAGAGGGGGGGGGGGATTTCAACGTAATTGCAAATTCTGTTGGAAGGGAGGAGTAGTCACATCCTTATTCCATCTTCTTCATTCTCGTATTGTAGATAAGTACTAATAATTTCCTTGTAGTTTTCTAATGAATTTTCTAAGTGATGAAGGTTTTTGTTTAAGTCAGGAGAATATATGTGATAACATAGAAAAATATTTCCTTAAACAAAAAGTAGGAACTGTTATATGAATTATTTCTTCACCTCTGTAAGATGAATGCTTTAAGAAAATAATATTGGTGGGGTATGTAGGCTGTAAGGCATGGCTATATTAATAGGGAAATTCCAAACATAGAATATGTTAGTCGTACACTTACAAGCTTATGTGAGTGTTATTTTAATTGTCAATATTTTGTTGCAACCAAAAAATACAGGAAATAATGTAAATTACTGAAACTTACTTAGGATCCAATTCTTCTACATAATTCATATTAATATCAAATAAAAAGTTGACATTTTATTAGTGCTGAAAAGAAATTATCATATCATCACACTGAAGGTAGAATAATACTTTTATATGTAAACATTATTTTGTAAACAAGGAAATGGACTACTGGGGTCAACCCTGATATGTTATACAAAGATCTGTTGGCAACATTTAAATCATATCAAAAGTGAAATAAATATAAACCTTCCATAACACACAAAATGTAAGAGAGCCACTGAGAATAAGAGCCAAAAGAATGGATCAATCCTGAGATTTTGGGCTCAAAGTGGAATTACAACTAGAATAGAAACTCAGAAGCTAAATTAAATATGAAATTTACTTCCAGGTACTAAATTAAACTGTCAAGTTAAAAGAAAATAACAATTGAAACTTAAAATTCCTGTAAAATGTCTTTGACAAAAGAAAATAAGTAACGAAGACAAGAACAAAACTCTAAGATGAATATAGCGATAAGAAGAGTCGAATAGCTCGTAACCTATCAGAAGAATCAATTAAATTTCAGTGCAGCTGTAAAAAGAATCAAGCATGGAGGTATACTTAATGTTAATAAAAAGAGGAAAATAAAACAATTTCAGACTTGTCACAGCAGTTGTTATGAATAAGTATTATTTTCATTCAATTAAACAAGAAAAATAACTCTATATAGAATAGTAACCTCATTAATTTGATAACTAGCTGAATATACAAGTATGCATAGGTCGTATAAATCCATAAAAACCTTATCATTGTTGATATGGGGAAGGCCAAGGGCCTAAACCATTAGAAATTTCGTAATTCATAAGAAAAGCCGAAAATTTGAAAATAAACATTGTACATGAGGGAAAAGACCAAGAACCTTTAGGGATTTTTCATATATAGCTCATTGAGAGCCCATATTTCTGAGAGGACCAATAAACATACTAGAATGCAATGAAAAACCAAGGGTTTGCTCGGTTGCCAACCTGGAAGTAGATGAATGTTGCTTCTGGGTAGTTTCCTGGAGATGATGACCTCATTGGTTTCTCTGCAGCCCAATTGTTCTGCCTACACAAAGCAACAAGCCAGTTAGGTTTTAACCCAATAAAAAAAATGACATTTTTCAGGAAAAGAGACTAAACCTGCTAGGGAGGTCTGACCCAAATTTGTTGGGAGTGTTGTAAATCCATTTGATGAAGGCAGAATAGAGAAGCACAATGTATCTTATTGTTTTAGTGATGAAAATAAGGTTTTTTGGATTTCCTGTACATAGTAGAGTCTAAAAGCTATTAAATTCCAGAGTTGTAGGGGTTTTGAACTCTTTCTGCAAGAGAGAAGAAACAATGGAAGGAAGGATTACATAGTTAATTTTTCCAACAAGAATGGATGAGAATGGATCGTGCCTGCAGCAACCTAGCAAGTGTTTACCCTAACCCCTTCGCGTTTGATCTTGACCACCAAATGAGCATCATCTGATTCCATCATTAGATAACTTCCATGTGGCGGTTGGGAATGGTGCACATAGAGGTGTGTCTTGAAGTTTCGAGGATCACCATAGAGTTCAATATATTTACGACAACTTAACTAGTGTCTATGTAAATATATTGACTGAACTAACAAAAGAGTTGCATGAATTACTTGAAAACAGATACATTCGCCCAAGCATGTCATCTTGGTGAACTCCAATGTTGTTTGTAAGAAAGAAATATGGTACATTGAAATTATGTACTTATTACTGATAGATGAATAAATTAATCATTAAAAATAGGTACCCGTTACCTAGAATCGATGATTTTTTTCACCATGTTAAGGGGGCCACTGTTTTTTCTAAAATTGACTTGTGATTGGGGTATCATCAGATAAGGATTAGAGATAAGGATATATGCAAACTACATTCAAAAATCATTATGGTCACTACAAATATTTTTTTTACCATTCAGGCTCACTAATTCCCCCACAACTTTTATGAGCTTAATGCATGGAATTTTCCATTCTTACCTAGACAAATTTGTTTTGATTTTCATTGACGATATATTAATTTACTCAAAAACCATGGAGGAACACAAGGAGAATTTGTGAATAGTGCTACAAATGTTAAGATAAAATCAATTCTATGTGAAATACAATAAATGTGACTTCTACAAATACCAAATCCAGTATCTCGAAAAGATAAGTACTATTATGCAATGGTCTGTTCCCAAGAATGTAGTGAATATTTGGTCATTCATGGGACTGACTGGTTATTAGTGACATTTTATTGAAGGATTTTCCCAATTGTTTATCCCACAACCCCATAAAAATAAAGGAAATGTGTTTAAGTGGTTCACAGACTATCCAACTAGTTTTTATCACTCGAAACATTTACTAACAACCACCCAAGTACTAAAAGTTTCTGATCCTAAGAAAGAATTTACAATATGCACAAATGCATTTAAAGCAAGAGTCAGAGCAGTGCTGATGCAGGAAGGTAAGGTAGTAGCTTATGATTCTCGTAAATTAAATGATTATGAGCAGAAATATCATGCCCATGACATTAAGATAACAATAGTGGTCCATGCTCTAAGGTGTGGTGACACTACCTATTAGTAAAAAGCTTTCTATTGCTGATTGTTCATAGAAATTTAATAAATTTCCTCAAGAAACTAAGCTTGAATGCAAAACAAGCCAGGTGGACAAACTTTCTAAGTGAATCTGATTTCGACATAAAACACCTAAAAGGGAAAGAAATTCTTGTTATTGGCACGTTAAGTAGAAAACTTCACTGTGTATATGAAATTTCTTACTGTCAAGTGTGGATTGATTTTTTAGATCGAATAAAGGAGGCTTCTCGTAAGGATCTCGAATACATATTTCTATGGCAAGAAGCAGAGCAAGAACGAAGATCTAGGAAAGTAGGTGATTACAATATAGAAGGAAACAACTTATTTAGCTATAGGAGAAAATTTTATGTACCTAATTAGATGGAAATTAACAAAATGATATTAGATGAGTTTCATCAAATTCCTTACGTAGTCCATCTTGGATATCAAAAAATGTATTCTACATTAATAAAAGGACATTTTTGGCTTGGTACGTGGAAATATATTTCTCAGTACTTATTTAAATACATTAAGTGCTAGCAGGTAAAAGCCTAACATCAACACTCAACAGGTTTACCCCATCCCTTACCCATTCCGAAGTGGAATTGGGATACTATTACAATGGATTTTATTATTGGCCTACCAAAATCTAGGAGACAAAATGACTCCATTATGGCAGTTGTCGATAAAATGAGTAAGACAACCCATTTTATTATTGTAAAATCTACTTATCAAACTGTTCAAATTGCTGACACTTTCATGAGGTAAATGTTTAGATTCCACAGCATGACAATGGTAATAATCGCAAATTGAGATATGAATTTTACCTCTGTGTTTTGGAGAGCTCTATTTATTGGTCTGGATACTGAGGTCCAGTTTAGCACAACATACCACCCCCAAATAGAAAGGACAAACAAGACACATAAATCAAGCATTTAAGGATATGCTACGAATGTATGTAATGCAACAACAAACGAAGTGGGAGGAATACCTTCCTCCTGGTTGAATTTTCTTACAATAATAGTTATCATGAGTTCCTCAAAATGAGTCCCTTGGATGTATTGTATGGGAAAAGTTGTAGAACAACTGCTAATTGGAGCATCCCTAAGGATAAGTTAATATTGGGACCCGATATGTTAGAGGAAATGGAACAAATTGTTAGAAAGGTCCATCAAAATATGAAGGATTCTTAGGATCGAAAAAAACATATGTGGATAAAAAATAACTTTCAGAGGTTTTCAAGTTGGGGACCATTTGTACGTGCAGATAAAACCAAGGAAAAACACCTTGAAGTGGGGAAGTTGTGCAAAATTATCACCCTAATTTTATGGGCGCTTCCAAATATTAGAAGGAATAGGACCAGTTGCATACAAACTGGTGTTGCCCATTCATATGAAAGTCCACAATTTGTTTCATGTATCTCTATTAAAAAAATACATATATGAATCCAGGTATATTATTGACTAGAAGGATACAGAGGTAACATAAAAAGTAATTTTATATAGACATATATGATTTTAGTTTATTGGAAATGTAAAATAATAATAAATCATATTATGTGGAGGTCAAATCAGACATAGAACTTCTGGTAGAACCCCTGCGTGTTCTTGCGGAGAGAGAAACAATATTGTGGAAGCTAGTCATTACCAAGGTTAAAATGAAATGAAAGCATTTTAGCCCATAAGAGGCCACCTAAGAAGACAAAGATTTCATACAAAAATCATATCCAGGCCTATTTCAAGAGCAGAAATAAACACCGAGGATGATGTTCCACAACAAGAGGGGAAGATGTAACACCCTCAGACCTAGAAGTGATTTTTATAATTACTATCATTTACTTTTAAATTGTTATTATGAGGGAAACAATTTTACAAAAATAAGGATTTGATAACAGATGTTGTTATTAGTTAAATTAATGTAAAGAAAGAAAAATACAGATGAGAAGTTGGTATATGGATGAGGACTCATAACTAATTCAGAACTTTAAGACAGTTTGTGAAGGAAATAATCTCCTTTATTTTCCTTGACCCCAGAGATAAAAGATCTTAGGAGGGACAAGGCAGAGGTTAGCCACAGTTAGGAGGAAAACCACTTTAAGGAAGAGAGATGGTATGATACTTCCAATAGGTTTGTCTTGAGTTGGATGGAGTGAATTAAAACTCTCCGATAAGAGATAAATATAATATTCTAGACTATGCTAGTGAGGTCTAGGAAGGGAGTCTACCTGTGAAGATTGCAGACCCAAATTATGTTGGAAGTGGAATCTAAGTGGGGAATCTGGACATAATTGCCAATTCTATTAGAAGGGAGGAGTAGTCCCATCCCTATTCCATATTATTTATTATCATACTTTGTAGATAAGTAATAATAATTTCCCGGTAGTTTTGTGATGAATTTGCTAAGTGATGAGGGTTTATGTTTAAGTCAAGAGAATATATGTGGTAGCATAGGAAATGTTTTCCTTAAACAAGAAGTAGGAATTTTTATATGAATTATTTCTTCACCTCTATAAGATGAATATTTTAATAAAAGAATACTGGTGGGGTATTTAGGTTGTAAGGAATGGCTAGATTAATAGTGGAATTCCAAACACTGAATATGTTACCTGTACACTTACACATTTATGTGAGTGTTCCTTTAATTGTCAATATTTTGTTGCAACCAGAAAATACATGAAACAATGTAAATTACTGAAGCTTACTTAGGATCCAATTTTTCTACAAAATTTGTATTGATATCAAATAATAAGTTAACATTTTATTAGTGCTGAAAATAAATTACCATATCATCGCACTGAAGATAGAATCATACTTTTATATCTAAACACAGTATTGTAAACTAGGAAATGAGGTACATGGGGTCAACCCTAGTATGTTATACATAGATATGTTGGGAACATTTAAATCATATGAGGAGTGAAAAATAAATACAAACCTTCCATAACAAACAAACTCTAAGAGAGTTTCCGACAATAACGACCAAAATAATGCATCATCCCTGAGTTTTCGGGCTTAGAGCGGGATTACAATGAGAATAGAAAGTCATAAGTTAATTTAAATAAGAAATTTACTTATAGGTACT
The DNA here is from genome assembly GCA_031772625.1 of Pinus tabuliformis. Taxonomy (NCBI): domain Eukaryota; kingdom Viridiplantae; phylum Streptophyta; class Pinopsida; order Pinales; family Pinaceae; genus Pinus; species Pinus tabuliformis. The sequence continues at coordinate 1,395,545,702 of CM062818.1, read as the reverse complement.
AAAGTAAACCCTCCTATTAAAATAAAATAACAATTTAAACTTAATATGCTTGGAAAATGTCTTGGACAAAAGACAATAAGTAACAGAGACGTGATTGAAACTGCCAGCATGACCATAGCGACAAGAAGATTTGAATAGCTCGTAACGTATCAAAAGAATAAATTCAATTTAAGTACAGTTCTAAAACAAATTAAGTATGGAGGCATCCTTAAGATTAATCAAAAGAGGAAAAGAAAACAGGTTCATACTTGTCACAATAGTTGATGCGAATACTTATTATTTTGATTCAATTAAACACCAAACACAGTGCTATATGCAACATTAACCTCATTAATTTAAGAATTAATGAAATATACAAGTAGGCGTAGGTCGTCAAAAACAATAAAACCCTTATCATTGTTGAGTTGCATAATGTCATGAGCCTAAACCCTCAGAAATGCCACAGTTCACAAGGAAAGTTGACAGTTTAAAAATAAGCATTGTACATGTAAGAAAAGATCAAGAACCCTGCAGATTTTCTCATATACAGCTCGTTGAGAGCCCATAGTCCTCAGAGGAGTGATAAAAACATCAGAATGCAACAAAAAACTAAGGGTTTACTTAGTTGCAACCCAGAAGCATAAGAATGTTGCTTCTAGGTAGTTTCATAGAGCCAACGACCCTGGTGGTTACTCTGGAGCCTAGTCGTTCTTCCTGCACAAAGCAACAAGCCACTTAAGGTTTAACCCAATATAGAAAAAATGACATAGTTCATAAAAAGTGATTAAACTTGCTAGGGAGGTCTTACCCAATGTTGGTGGGAGTGTTGGAATGTTAGGTCCCTATAATACTAGTGTATTCCCTTATTATTATTATCATTGTAGCACCTTATTTTTATTGTTGTGCCCATGTTTTCCCCATATTGTTATTATTGGGTCCCATAGAAGCCCACTATTTTTAATTTTGTGCCCTTACATTATTATTGTTATGTCGACTTTGACTATATTGTGACCCCTTAGACTCCTATATATAGAAAGGATGCCTTGTCATTTGTATCATCCGAGAATTGTTCATTTGTGTAATGTAAGGGAGGTTTCCCCCTCAAAGAGGCTGATTTTGAAGTCGTTTTCTATCTCTTCTTCTATTTTGTGAGTTGGTTGCATAACAATTGGTATCTAAGGTTTGGATTATAAGGTTTCATTGCTTCAAAATGGTCATCATGGAATTTTCACTGTAACTTTGTTTCTACAACATTTCAAAAGCTAAAATTAAAACTCGTTTGTGATAAAATCTTGATGAACCTCGGGTACAAATTTTAGATCTTGTGTCACTATATTTTTGGAGATATGATCCAAGGAAGTTAGGGTTTCTGCAGGCTCCCAATTTATACCTCAAACAAGTGACCTAGGAAAAATCGTCATAATTTTTTGTCTGAGCATCAGATTGAAATTTAGTAAAAAGGTAAATAAATAAGATATACTTTAGTTTTATTTGTATTAGTTTCAGGTCCGAAGGTCGAAACAGTGACACGTGGCACTTTGTATAAGTTCACTCTACGGAACAGGTCTATAATCAGGTCATCGTGGGAGATTTGGAATAATTATTTCTTGGAGAATCCAATCTTGATCAGACTTGTGGGGTTGGAGCGAGGACTCAGAGGGCTACCACAGGAAGAAATTTTAGACCTTGGAGATAAAAAATTGTAGAGATACAATAGATTCAATATCGATCTCCTACAAAGCCAAAAAAGGTGTGTAGTCTTTTTAAAAGTTTACATAAGTTTGGTTTGAAAAAATTAGTTTGAACGAATTCAAAGGACATAGTGAAGCATAATTATCATTAATAGATACACCAAAGAAAGAAAATGGAAACACCTAGTAAGCAACTAGAAAGCTCTAGCATGAATCATGAAGAAGAGAAAGAAATGCAACATGATCTATCAAAATCACGAGACCAAGTGCAAGAAATTTCACTCTCAGAAAATGTAACTGAAGCTAAGATGGATGGTTTAGAAAAAGGCATAGAAGATAAGATGGATGGTTTAAAGAATGGCATGGAAGCTAAGATGGATAACGTGGAAGCTAATATGGATGGTTTAGAAGTAAACATTGAATATTTGAAGAAAGACATGGAAGGTTTGAAAAGAGGTTTGGCAAAGTTGCTGCAAGAAATGCTTCCTAATGGCGAAAAGGTAGTAGAGGAAACTCATGATGAGAACAAAAGAAATGTTGGCCATGATTTCATAGAGTCTAATGTTGGATTGAAGACATATCATGTTCCAAAGATCAATATGAGGAAGTTTGATGGCTAGGATCCCGTAACATGGATACTATAGATGGAGCAATATTTCGATCTCCATAATGTGAAAAACAAAAAAAAGGTACGCATTGCAACGTTATATTTGGAACCCAATCAGTTTGTATGGTGTTTTTGGGTTTTCTCTCATAAACAAATTGTCACTTCATCAATTTTTACAGAATAAATGATAGCACATTATGAGGATACAAAAAGAAACACCTTTTTTACCCTATTGATAAATCTCAAACACAAATGTTCAATTGTGGAGCACATTGAGGACTTCCAAAAATTGAATATAAGGGTAAAAGATATTCCAGAGGAGCACAGGATTGATGTGTTCATAGGGACATTAAAGGATAACATCCAACATGGGAATCGCCTCTACAAATCCGATTCATTGGAGAAGGCATTCAGGTTGGCAAGAAAAATTGAAACCAAAATTATGGTAACAAGGAAGCCGACCAATAACAACTATAAATATGGAAGTGTTGTTTCCCCTAGCCTTCCACAACCTACAAGGTTGACACCACAAAAATTCGAAGAAAAAAGAGAAAAAGATCTTTGTTACAGTTGTGATAGAAAATACACTAAAGGTCATAATTGTGTTGAGAAGAAATTATTTTACATAGAGTGTGAAGAGGAAGAAGAAAAGGAACAAGAAACATAAAAATAAAAGGATACACACGAGGAACAAAGGCTATATTAAGAAGAAATGAATCTGACCATATCTTGTAATGCATTGGCTAGAATAACCACTCCTTAAACTATCAAGATAGAATGACACATCAAGAAGAAAGACATAATAGTGCTGATTGATTCGAAAAACACCCATATTTATATTCATTGTAAGATAACGAAGGAATTGAATTTATTCCTATATATAACACAAGAGTATCAAGTGATGAATGGGAGAACCATAAATTTCTCTGGAAAGTGACATAATATCAAGCTATCCATGGGATAATATATGTTGAATAGCCCAATGATTTCCATTCCAATGGGTGGTGCTGATGTTCTACTACGAGTCCAATGGTTACAATATTTGGGTATAATAGCTTTTAATTTTCAAGAAATTTTCTTGAATCTTTTTTTCAAAAGGAAAGGAAGTTGAATTAAGGGGTATCACAGGGAAACCATGAAATATAATTAGCTCTAATGACATGACAGAGCTTTTAAAGAAAGAACAACATGGTGTAATTGTACAATTATGCTCACTAGAGGTTCCCACATCGAAATCATCTATTTCCCCAGATCTCCAAAAAAAAATTGGACAATCATTCCAAGGTATTTGAGACTTCCAAAGGCCTCCCACCTATTCGTGATCATGATCATTTTATTCAATTTATTCCAGGAAGTGTTCCTCCAAACATCATGCCTTACAGATATCCCTATGCCCAAAAGAGTGATATTGAATGTATGGTTGTAGAAATGCTAGAAGCTAGTATAATTCAACCTAGTCAAAGTTATTTCTTTGCTCTAGTAGTATTGGTGCAAAATAAGGATGGATCATGGCGCATGTTCCTAGATTATAGGGATCTCAAAAATCTCACTATTAAAAATAAATTTCCCATTCCTATCATTGATGAATTATTGGATGAATTACATGGAGAAATTTAATTCACCAAGTTGGACCTTCATTGAGTATATCATGAAATCATAGTGAAGACTTAAGAGATTCTGAAAACAACATTTAGAAGCTAGGAGGGTCATTATGAATTTTTGGTGATGCCTTTTGGCCTTACCAGTGCACCTTCTACATTTCAAGGTTTGATGAATTCTATTTCAAACCCTTACAAAATTTGTATTATTATTTTTTGATCATATACTAATCTACAACAAGTCTTGGAAGCATCATGTTCAACATGTTGATAAAGTCCTCAAACTATTGGAGGAGAAACAATTATATGAAAAAACATCTAAATGTTTCTTTGGAGTACAAGTGGTGGAATATTTGGGCCATATTGTATCTCATGAAGGTGTTAAGGTAGACCCTAGCAAAATTAAAACCATTCAGGAATGGAAAATCCCGACGTCCGTAAAGAATCTATGAGGATTTCTCGGGTTGATAGGGTATTATTGCAAGTTTGTTAAGAATTATGGGAGAATAGTAGCACCTCTAACAACATTATTGAAGAAAGATGCATTTTCTTGGACACGAGAAGCAACGAAAGCCTTTGAACATATTAAAGAGGAAATGTGCCAAGCACCAGCCTTAGCTACGCCAGACTTCACAAAAATCTTTATTGTGGAATGTGATGCCTCGAGAAATGGAATTGGTGTTGTTTTAATCCAATAAGAAAGACCCATTTCTTTCTAAAGTCATCCAATCAAAGGAAAGTATTTACACAAATCTATTTATGAGAAGGAAATGTTGGCAATACTACATGCACTTAAGAAATGATGACCTTGCCTAATGGGAAAACACTTCAAGGTAAAAAAAAATCATGATAATCTTAAATAATTTTTGTAACAAATATTATCTTCATACGAGTAGCAAAAATGGGTCACAAATATGTTGGGTTATGACTTTGAAATCATGTACAAAAGGGGAAAGAAAATTGTTCTTGCAGATACACTCTCAGGAAAGGATGAGGATGTGGAAGCATTTCTTTGTGCCATTTCTATTATCCAACCATATTGGATAAACAAAGCAAGGGATGAATGGAAGAATGTTGAAGAAGTGTGGACACTCATTCAAAATTTACAACAAGACCCCGTTACATTTAATACATTTAGCTGGAGAAATGATTCTTTATGGTACAAATATCACTTATACCTCTGTAAGAATTGCCAACTCAAAGAAAATATTCTTATGGAATTGCACACCTCTCACTGAGGAGGGCACTCCGGATTTTTAAAAACTTGCCAAAGGGTTAAGAAGGAATTCTTTTGGGATAGCCTTAAATCTTATATTCAAAATTTTGTGGTAGAATGTTTGGTTTCCAACAAAATAAAGTTGAAACAATTAAGACCCTAGGTCTGTTACAACCTTTATCCATTCCAAGTCACCGTTGGTAGGAGGTTTCAATGGATTTGATCACAAATTTACTCAATTCTGAAGGAAAGAGTGTTATCGTGGTGGTAGAGAGAGTATAGTTGCTAATGCATTTATGGAAACAATTCAAAAGATACTTGGAAACCCAAAGATTATTGTAAGCGACAAAGAAATGCTTTTGTGCATTATCTCATCTGTTTAGAGAGAGTATAGTTGCTAATGCATTTATGGAAACAATTCAAAAGATACTTGGAAACCCAAAGATTATTGTAAGCGACAAAGATCCCATTTTCACTCGTAATTTTTGGACAAAATTATTTTCTTGTCTGGCTACAAAGTTACCTCATAGCTCATCTTATCATCCTCAATCTCATGGGAAAACTTAGATAGTGAAAAAATATTTGGAAGGATATCTTCGGGCCTTTGTATTTGATAAACATACATAATGGGTAAAATGGTTGCCATTGGTTGAATGGTGGTATAACATTTGATTCCATATTGCAGCAAAAATGAACCCATTTATGGCACTTTATGGATATAATCCACCATACATCACATCATATTTAAGCGAAAATTATAAGGTTCAAGAAGTGGAAGATCACATCGAGCATCAACAACAAGTTATACAACTCTTAAAGGATAAATTCACTTTGGCACAAAATAGAATGAAACAACAGGAAGATCAACATCGCAGTCAAATAAGTTTTGATGTAGGTGATTGGGTATTTCTATGAATACAACCATACAAACAAATGTCCCTCAAGAAAGCTATGAAGGAAAATAAATTATCACTAGAGTATTATGGTCCGTACAAGGTGTTGCAAAATATTGGTACAACTGCATACACATTGGAGCTTCCTACAACTTCCCGATGTAGCCAGCTTTCTATGTTTCATGCTTAAAGAACGTTATAGGTGACAAGAGAATATTGACAGAACTTGACGAGGAAGGAAAAATCATATTGGAACCTAAAGCAATGACAAAAAAAGAACTTGATAGCTACAAAATCTATCAATTTCAAAGTATCTCATTAAGAGGAAGAACTTACCCACTGAATATTCCACATAGGAGGATGAGAATTTTATAAAGAAGCATCCATAACTACTCAAGCATTGAGGACAAAACATTTTTGAAGGACAGGGGCATGTTAGGTCCCTATAATACTAGTGTATCCCATTATTATTATTGTCATTGTAGCCCCTTATTGTTATTGTTGTGCCCATGTTGTCCCCATATTGTTATTTTTGTGCCCTTAAATTATTATTGTTATGTCGACTTTGACTATATTGTGACCCCTTAGACTCGTATATATAAAAACGAGGTCTTGTCATTTGTATCATCCAAGAATTGTTCATTTGTGTAATTTAACGAAGGTTTCCCCCTCGAAGAGGATAATTTTGAAGTTGTTCTTCTATATTTTATTCTATTTTTTGAGCTAGTTCCATAACATGGAACTCCAGTAAATGAATATAGAATGCAAAAGCATGGTGTAGTGAACCATTTTAGTGATGAAAACATGGTTTCCTAGATTTCCCATATAGAGTAGAGTCTAGATGTTATAAAATTCCAAAGTTACACGGGCTTTGCACTCTTTTCGCCAGAGAGAAGCATCATTGGAAGGAAGGATTGCAGAGTTAAGTTTTCCGATGAGAATGGATGAGAATGAACCCTGCTTATAGCAACCCAGTAGGTGGTTACCCTAACCCCTTCACATTTGATCTCGACCGTCGGATGAGCATCATCTCATTCCATCGTTGGATATCTGCCATGTGGTGGTTGGGAATGGTGCACATCTTGAGGCATGTCTCCAAGTTTCGAGGACCACCTAACTTAAATTAAGAAAGCACATTGAACCTTACTACAATGTCACAAATATTCACCTTTGGTTTAATAAATCATATGTATATAACCTTCGTAAAAGTGTTATTTCTATCTGATGCGGGTTTCGTAAAATATATTTACACAGACCTTAGTTAAGGTGTTCTAATTAACCTCCTTTGCTTTAATGTTTGGGTGGTTAGTACAACTATTGAATTAATTACAATCATGCCACATGAGTTAAGTTTTTCTTTGCCATGGTTGATAGAATGTATAATGACATTGGGTAAAATAAAATAAAAAAGTTTATTGTGTTGATTAGAGTTAAGCTATGTGTGACAGTTCCAAAGATAGAGAAACATGGCATAATTGTTAAAGATTCTACCTATGAAATTATCTATGAAATTATAATAGTAGTATGTTTTTTTTTACCCTGTCTCATGTTTGATCTTTGAACTGAGAAAATCATGATTTTAATTGTGTTAAATAAATTCTACATGAACCCTCAATGTTGGGAGGAACTATTGAGAGCAGATGAATTGAAGAGGAGATGATGAAGAAGTCCTTATAAGGCTGGGAGGTTGTATGGGCACTTATACACAACACTCACATCTAGTGAAGTACCAAATTCGAGGATGGAACATAAATAATACTTTAGAGAGGATTAAAGTGACAAGTTGTGAGAGTAGAGGAATATTGAGTTTGGTCCATTAATAGTTTAGCATAGGGTCAAAAGGGCAAATATTTCTACAATACAACACGAAGGCCAAGATATTTAGGTGTGTGATGGGAAATAATTCGGCATAAATAAGTTTAAATTTTCCAAACTACAACATTGAAGGAGGAACCATAAGTGCGGATTCCATCCCCTGACCCTGTTGGAAATATTAATGCCAACTGTCTAGTCAATTTAATGTCTTAAATTTCTCTACATAAATTATCAATCCGGGTATGGTAAACTGATGAAGTGTGGTGCACCATATGTGCTTAGTTAACCTTTTTCTTACTTCGTTGTTTTATAGATTTTATTTTGTTTTGGGTTTTTTTTTTTGTTGGTTTCCTAAAGTGTCTAATGCAAATGGAATTCCTATTCTAAGTTCTTAAGAATACTTTTAAAGGACAAGTATGGATAGATATTTCAAGACAAGGCCTAAGGCCTATGTCCCTAATGGTAACTTCCAAAACTTTAGCACTTCAAAAGATTTCAAAACATGTTAGTGATGGAATTCGTACTTGAACAAAAGTGTAAATATGCAGCTACTTCAATCAAAATGGAATGCAACAACCAATCAATGAGCTAGTGACTACGAAACCCAGTATCCTTGCTGCTGTATGAAAAAGAAATTAAAAACTGAACTTAAAGCAACTCAAAGACTGAAAGCAAAGCAACTAATTCATCACACTGCTTCAACTCTTCTGATCCTTTACCCTTCAGCTCAATCTACCTTATGGGAAATAATCATGAACAAGTTAAGCAATATGATATCTAAATTGCAAGAAATTAAATTGCATAAAGGAAAATAATCACACTACTTCAAATCTTCTGATCCTTTACCCTTCAGCTCAATCTACCTTATGGGAAGCAATCATGAACAAGTTAAGCAATATGATATCTAAATTGAAAGAAATTAAATTGCATAGAGGAAACTAATCACACTACTTCAACTCTTCTGATCCTTTACCCTTTAGCTCAATCTACCTTATGGGAAGCAATCATGACAAGTTAAGCAATATGGTATCTAAATTGCAGGAAAGTAAATGAGAAAAACAAAACTGATTGAAATAACAATGCTGGAATTAGAACTCAAAAAAAATAAATCAGCAGAAGGAAAAGATGATTCCATCATGTCATTAGTCATTAAAAAGCTATGTGCATTACTAACCTACAATCAACCGGTTGAACACACTTGCATGAATTAAAATTGCATGAATGAAAAATCTAATCTATCAAACATGAAAGCAATCAAATGACATAATGAAATCAAAGAAAAATTACAAAATGAAATCTACTCTACCTTACATTCTAATATGCTCTATGAAATCTACTTCACATCTCCTTCCATGTTGAGAACATCAAAGCTTTATTCAAATTCTTCAAAATTACAAAGTACAACAAAGTTCTCCAAAGCTTTCAAAAGCCATCAAGGAAGAACTACAAACTCCAAGCTAAGAACTCACAAGCTAAAAGACTAATAAGCTAAGCTCCCTAATGAAGGAGAGAGATCTCCTATTTATACAAAAAGATGAGAAGCCATCTCATTAATGAGAATCCATGAATCTCTCCCTCTACCTCTAGAGTCCTAACCAAAATAGGAACTAATAAGACACATGTCTTCTTAGAGTTACAATACAATTAGGAGATGTGACACATATCCTCATGATCCCATGATTCTTTCCTCTCAAATTCGAATTTGGCCTTAGATTGCCACATAAGAGTCTTCTAGAAGCCTCCTTTCAACCTACACATGTCAACAATCTCAACCCATTTGTTAGGTATAAGCATATGCACATTATTTTCTAATTTTTAACCACAAATTCACTTAAAAGGCTTAGAATTAATAAAGATTGGAAAAACATAAATGTGGCCCAATGATAATGAAAGTGGGATGAATGTGGTGACATAGTAGTGAAATGGAGGTGAAATGGAGGTGATATAATGGACATAATAGTGAAAGTGTAATGGAAATGAATGACATTTTCAAGACTCAACACCAACCACCGCCTTAAACACATTGACAAACACCATGCTTTCCCAGTAAACTACTGCACGGTTGCAATTTTGTTTGTAGGCGAAAGGACTGAAGTCAGAGTAGAAGGAAAACACTGACCATTCCCCAAAGCAAGAGAGAGCTTAAGGCATTTAATGAATTTTGGTAAATAGGTATGGGAAAACATTCACTCTGCAACTATTGCCCACACTTCACAACACATGCAAGTTCACAAAACCAATTATTATGTAAAATCACCCATGTTGTGTATTAAATATTTTCTCTATCATGTATTAATGTCAAATTTGTATGTTGAGATAAATATTAATTTAAAAGTCATTTGCATTGTTCAGAAAGTTAAATAGTGAGAGAGAGGGTGGAAGTCCATGAGGTAGTGAGGAGAAAATTTTGGAGGAAATATTGGTGGGTAAGTGAAAACTAGTTTTACGGAGTTTACAAACGTTTACTCTGCAACCATATTGATGCGTAAATTGCAGTAAGTCGTTTGTGTTTTCACTTGGAGATGCAACCTCCATTTATCACGCAAAATCATTTTCCTATGTTTTGAAATATAATACAAAGTATTTTATGTTGCAATGTGGTTCTAAACCTTCATGAGTAAATTTATCACAACCTTTTTGTTTCTACTCTATTTTTATGTTTGTTATTCCTTGTCTATTATTTAAGCCTATGTGTAGTTGTGATATCCTTGCCGCAAATAAATTCTGAGTTAGACTCCTCTCCTCTGCTGCTGTGAATTTTTTTTCTAACATGGTATCAGAGTGGGTAAAATATTGTTAGTGTAAAAACAAGTGTTTTTAATAGCAATTAAAATTGTTTTGAGGGAAGATTGTTTTTTAGCATATTTACCAACACATAGAAAGTTTTTTTTTTTACACTAAAAAATGGAATCATCAAGAACAAGCTTGACCAATCCTCAAATACCTCATTTTAACGGAAAAAATTATGATTATTGGGCTACTACCATGAATTCCCTGTTTTCTTCTCAAGACATTTGGGATTTGGTGGAGAATGGTTTTCAAGAACCAACAAATGCAGCAACATACAATGCCTTATCTCAAGAAGAATTCGATTTGTTGAGGGAAAACATGAAGAAGGATGCAAAAGACCTCTTCTACATTTTTTAAGCAGTTCATGAATGTCTTTTCCCAATGTCTATAGTAGCAATGAAGTCCAAGCAAGCATGGGACACCCTCCAAACAGTCTACCAAGGCATGGCAAAAATCAAGACAACGAAGATGCAAATGTTGAGAACAGACTTTGAAATACTTTTTCTGAAAGAGTCTGAGAATGTGGACTCATTTTTTACACATGTAATTGGGTTGGTTACTCAAATCAGGTCTCATGGTGAGACACTTGAAGAAAGGAGAATAGTTGAGAAAGTTTTGAGAAGTTTTCTAGCAAGGTTTGATGTCATTGTTGTGGCCATAGAAGAGACAAAGGATCTCTCATAGTTCTCAGTGGATGAGCTTCATCCATCACTGATTTCTCATGAACATAGACTTAATAGAGAAACAAAATCCTCATTGGAGCATCCCTTCAAGACACAAGTTTCATTTGGTCAAGGTAGAGGTAGAGGATGATCATATGCTATAGGAAGAAGAATCCACCCACACAGAGGTGGCAGAAGCAGCTCTTCAAGCTCAAGTGGAAGGGGCATCAATCAGAATCCAAGTCAAGGTCCAAGCCAAATTCAAACACAAGGTCAGAGGTATGATAAATCTCAAGTTCAATGTCATTACTATAAGAAGTATGGTCATTATGAAAATGAATGTAGAAGGAAGAAATATGACATTAGTAACAAACCAACTGTAAATTTCACAAAAGAAAATCATAACCATGATAACATGTTTTTATCTTGTAATGTATCATAATAAAAACAAAGTGATATATGGCATATAGATTCAGGGTGTAGCATCCACATGTCAGGGAACACAGAAATGTTTTCCAGTCTAGATGAAAGTGTGAAATCTGAAGTGAAATTAGGGACTGATAGCAAAGTGTCTGTCATGGGAAAAGGAAGAGTTAATATCCTAAAAAGGAAGGGGGAGAAGAAGTACATCTCAGATGTTTACTTTGTCCTCGGTCTGAAGAATAACCTCATAAGCTTTGGACACCTCATGCAAAATAGCTACAATGTCTTCTTAAAAAATGATCTGTGGAGAATTTTGGATAGGCCTACAAGCAGAAAACTAATTGCAAAGGTTCAACTGACAAACAATAGTATGTTTCCCCTAAAGATAATATCATATTTGAAAGAATAAGGTGCACAAGCAAAACTATGAATGAACTCACAAGAGGATGGAAGAAAAGATGCAATTGTCACACAAGTAATTATCAAGCATAAGTCAAAGATGAAAATTGGTTATGGAATTTTAGATTTGGACATCTCAACTTTCGAGGTTTGAATTTCCTGCATAGGAAAGGCATGTTGAAGGGATGACTACTAATAGAAAAACCAGACATCTTATGTGAAGGATGTATCTTGGGCAAGTAGCATAGAGAATATCTAATAGGAAATTCAGTAAGGGTAAAGGCACCTTTGGAGATTGTCCACTCAGATTTATGTCAACCAATGCAGACACCATCAATTGGTGACAGCCACTATCTATTGACCTTCATAGATGACTACACAAGGAATACATCGGTCTATCTCCTAAAATAGAAAAGTGAAGTTTTTGAGCGCTTTCGCCAATACAAGGCTATTGTTGAGAAGAAAAGTGGACACTACATTAAAGTCCTCGGGACTAAAAGAGGTGGTGAATACATCTTGAATGACTTCCTTCGATTTTGCAGGGAGCATGGAATTCGCAAGAAATTTACAAAAAGATCTACACCGCAAGAAAATGGTGTAGAAGAAAGAAAGAATAAGACCATTATGGAAATGGAAAGGAGTATGTTGAAGGAAAATAATTTTTCAAATGATTATTGGGATGAAGTTGTCGCTTGTGTAGCACATATCTTGAATAGATGTCCAACCAAAGGCATCAAGAACGTAGTTCCTAAAGAGCCATGGAGTGGAAGAAAGCATAGTGTCACTCACATGAGAGTGTTTGGTTGTGTGGCATATGCACATGTCCTAAATGAGTTGAGGAAGAAGTTGGATGGCAAGGGGGATAAATGCATATTTGATGGATATAGTGTTGAATCCAAAGCATAGAAGCTCTACAATCCATCAACCAATAAGGTCCTAATAATCAGAGATGTGAACTTCATAGAAGAAGAAGCATGGGATGGATGTTTAGAGAAGACAATCAATGTGAAAGCATGTATACCACATGAGGATAAAGAGGAATTGACATCAACAAGCAATTCATCAACAGTGACTCCATCTATTCCTATTCAAGGACAACAAAGTAGGCAACAAGGAACACCATCAATAAATAATAAGACAGTTTTACGCAGTCAAGAAAGTGCTTCTCCAAGCATGCCGCAAAGTGCAACACCAAGTGACATGTGAAGCCCATCTTCAGCAAGCACAAGAAGACTAAAATTTAGAAATTTAAATGAAATTTATGAGCAAGATGAAGTTGATAGCAGCACTGGTCTGAACTCCTTATTTGCATTATTTTTTCATGTAGATGACCTAATCCATTTTGAGGAAGTAGTCAAAGAAGAAAAATGGGTTGCGGAAATGGAGGAAGAAATAGAAGCAATAGAAAAAAATGACACATGGGAGTTAGTGAACCTTCCATGAGGAAAAGAAGTCATTGGAGTGAAGTGGGTCTATAATACCAAGAGAAATGTCAACAATAATATTAAAAGGCACAAAGAAACGCTAGTTGTTAAAGGATACAAGCAGTGACATGGAAGAGATTATGCAGAGATGTTCATGCTAGTCACGAGGATGGAGACATTGCGTACAGTTGTGGTGATTGCCATGCAACATAAATGGAAAGTGTATCAAATGGGTGTAAAATCAACATTCTTGAATGGAGTGGTGAAATATGAAGTGTATATTATGCAATAGCGTGGTTACGAGATATAAGGAAAAGAAGACAAAGTGTAGCAATTGAGGAAATATCAATATGGGCTTAAGCAAGCACCGTGTGCATGGTACAACAAGATAGATGCCTACTTGTTGGACAATGGTAACTTTCAACAAATGTAATGGAGAGCCTACCCTCTACATCAAAGAGAGTGATGGTAAGATTCTTATTGTCATCTTATATGTAGATGATATGATTTTTACGTTTCTTCATCGTTGATTTCAAACAAGTCATGAAGAATGAATTTGAAATGACTGACTTGGGGTTGTTAAGATATTTTTTGGGAATAGAAGTGAAGCAAACATAAAATGGCATTTTTATTTCTCAAGAAAAGTATGTAGCATACATTTTGGAGAGGTTTAATATGCATAATAGCAAGCCCGCACTAACTCCAACCATCATGGGGTTGAAGTTGATCAAAGAATATTGCAGCAACAATGTCATTTCGACATTATACAAGAGCATGATAGGTAGCTTGATGTATTTTGACTGCCACTAGGCTGGATATAATGTATGCAATGAGCTTGGTGTCGAGGTTCATGAAGGCACCCAAGGAGACACATTGGCAAGTAGCGAAAAGGATTCTAAGGTATGTCAATGGGACAAAAAGTATGGTATTTCGTATGCCACAATCGATGATTTTAGGTTGGTTGGTTACACTGACAGTGATTGGGTAGGAAGTGTCGATGAAAAGTAGAGCACGTCTGGATATGTTTTTAATTTTGGTTCTAGAACCATTTCATTGGCCTCCAAGAAGCAAAAGATAGTTTCATTATCAACAACAGAAGCTGAATATGTTGCCGCAATAGAAGCAGTGTGTCAAGAAGTTTGAATAGAAGGATGTTGAGGGATCTTCACCATGACCAAGAGGGAACGATAACTATTTTCTACGATAACACATCCGTAATTGCATTGTCAAAGAATTATATCTTTCACAAGAGGACCAAGCATATTGATGCTAAATATCATTTTATCGGAGGGTTTATTAACAATGATGAAATTGTTTTGTAGCACTTTAGGTCAGAGGAAAAATTTTCTGATATTTTCACAAAGCCATTGGCATGTGAAAGTTTGTGTTATCTCAGAGACTGTTTGGTAATTGTCAATGGCAACAATTGTGATTAATTGGGTGTCGGAAATATCAATCCCAACCACCACATTAAACACACTAAAAAACACCATGCTTGCCCAGTCAACTACTGCATGGTTGCGATTTCTTTTATAGGCAAAAGGACTGAAGTTAGAGTATAAGTACATTGTTAACCATTCCACAACACAATAGAGAGGTTAACGAATTTAATGAATTTTCGTAAATAGGTATGGGAAAAAATTCACTCCACGACTATTGCCCACACTCCACAATACTTTCAAGTTCAAAAAACAAATTATTATGTAAAATCACCCATGTTGTGTTTTAAATAATTTCTCTGTCATATATTAATGTCAAATTTGTATGTTGAGATAAATATGAATGTAAAAGTCATTTTCATTAGTGGGCAAGTTAGAAAGCGAGAGAGAGGGTGAATTTATGTGAGGTAGTGAGGAGAAAATCATGGAGGAAATGTTGGTGGGTATGTGAAAACCAATTTTACGAGTTTTACAGACACTTACTCCACAACCCCAGTGATGCATAAATCACAGTAAGTCTTTTGTGCTTTCACTTGGAGCTGCAACCTTCATTTATCACATGAATGTATTTTCTTGTGTTTTGAACTATAATACAAAGTATGTTATGTTGCGATGTGGTTCTAAACCTTCATGAGTAAATTTACTGCAACCCTTTTATTTCTAATCTATTTTTCCATGAGTTATTTCCTGTGTATTATTTAAGCCTCTGTGTAGTTTTGACATCCTTGTAACAACATAAGACTTACCTTGCCGTAGCTGAATTCTAAGTCAAACTCCTCTCCTTTGCGCCCGCGAATTTTTTTTTTCTATTAGTCCCCCCAAAGCATGTATTGTTGCATATAGGTGTGACAATAATTGGGAATGTATCCACATTGCTTGATTATGACTCCTATGGGAGTTAGCAAAGCACTTATGCATAAACAAATCTATTCACAGTCATGATTATAGGGTCCAAGAAAAAGATTCAAAACTTAATATGAATCAGTAGGATACAATCTTGATTGAGTGTGGATTTCAAATTCAACCACCGGGAAAGCCATGGGAGCATTAGCATCAACATTAAAAATGCATGAGAATATTTTGTTATTTTTATGATTGATTATTAGGTTTCTTATATTGCCAATCTCGGGAGGAATGAGGCCTCACATGTTGTTTATGTAGAGGAAGAGTGAGTCGAGCAAGATATAATTATCTAGCTAAGCCAAAATCGAACATATGAGACTGTAGTTAAATCAAAATATTTTTTTTTCTAGAAAGGAATTGCTTCATGTTTGACTCAAGTGAATTAATGAATACCTTAAATAACATAGAATTTAATTTGTTAGAACTAGAACTTTTTTTATGGAATTGCTTCACGTCTGACTTAATTGAATTAATGAATATTATAAAGAACCAAGGAATTTATATGTATCAAATTTGAAAACTTATTTATTGAACTATTATAGGGTGTTTGTCTGAGTGGTTCATTAAACTAGAAAAACCAAACTAAATAACTGATTTGGAAACTAAAAAGAATGACACAAGCAAACACAGATTTTACGTGGTAAAACCTTAAAAATGTGTCAAGGAAACATCCACAGGGCAAGGGACTAGATTCTTTATTAAATCAACAATGGTTCTCCATGATTTCAATAGTCCGGGCATTCATCAGTTTTATAAGAGCCTCCTCCGTTACATAACTGTAGTTTCGATATAAAAGTAACTTGGCAGTAACTAATGCATTTTCTTTACAATGTTTACATAATTTGCTGTCAAATTTCAACAAAATCCACCTTGAAAACAATTTTCCTAATCCCTTGCCCATGCCCATTCATCATCTCTTCTACAAGCCAAGAGAAGCTAAACACCATCATAGCTTCTCTACTGTAACTGGCTTCGTGAATATGTCTGCACACATCTCCCATGTATGGACCTTCTTGAGAGCTACCTTTCTGCGATCAATCACATGTCTCAAAAAATGATACCTTACATTAATGTGCTTGGTGTTACTATGATAAGCTGGATTCGTAGCCAAGTGAAATAGCACTCTGAATTTCACAGAGTACATTCACTCTCTCATGCATCCTTCCAACCTCATCAAGTAGACCCTTAAACTAGATTTCTTCTTTACTGGCATTTGAAGCAGCTATATACTATGCTTCGATAGTGAACAATGAACTGTTTCTTGAAGCTTTAACATCCAACTAATTGCTCCACCTGCAAGAGTAATAACATAAAATGCAGTAAATCTCCTTTTTTCTAAATCACTTGCATAATCAACATCCGCATATTCACATACTGATCCTTCACTACCATTAAAGATGATGCAATGATCACTTGTGCCTCTTAAATACTGAAGCACCCATTTCATTGCTCGCCAATGTTCTTCACCTAGATTTGCCATGAACCTGCTAACAACTCCAACTGCATGTGAACTGTCCAGTCTTGTAGATACCATTGCATACATTAAGTATCCTACAACATTTAAATATGGTACAGGAGACATATACTACTTTTCTTTATTAGTTCTAGAACTCAAAACCAAAGAAAGATTAAAATGGGAAGCTAATGGAACATTAATATGTTTGACATTTTTCATACCAAACTTTTCAAGTACTCTTTCCACATACTTCTGTTGTGATAACCAAATCTTACCATTTTTCCTATCTCTATGTATCTCCATGCCCAAGATGTGTTTTTCTTCTCTAAGATCATTCATATCAAATGCCCTAGAGAGCTGAGCATTTAACCTATTGATGTCATCCATGCTTTTTCTTATAATAAGCATATCGTCAACATACAAAACTATGATAATGAATATGCCATTGAAACTCTTGAAGTATACACAATGATCATACTCACTTCTAATAAAGTTCTGGCTCACCATGAAGGAGTCAAACTTCTTGTACCATTGCCTAGGAGACTGCCTTAGGCCATACAATGATTTCTTGAGCTTGCAAACTAATCTTCTGTTGCGATCTTGTGCAGAACCTTCTGGTTGTTCCATATATATCTCTTCATCCAAATCACCATGTAGAAAAGTTGTTTTAACATCTAACTGTTCTAACTCAAGGTTAACTAATGCATTTAGTACCAACACAGTACAAATAGAAACAAGTTTTACAACTCGTGAAAAAATATCATGAAATTCAGTACCTTCAACCTGAGAATACCCTTTTTCTACAAGCCTCGCCTTATAACTTTTGATACTTCCATCAACTTTCCGTTTCAATTTGAAGACCCACTTTCATCCAACAAGACTTCTCCCTTCAAGAACTTCTACAAGATCCCAGGTATTGTTCTTGGCTAAGGAATCCATTTCTTTATCCATAGTCGTTTTCCATTTTTCACTATTCATATCATCTACTGCTTCCTGATAACAAGAAGGTTCCCTGTCTTCAGTAATCAAAGAAAAATATGAAGCAAAATATTCATACATTTTGGGAGTTTTTCTTTCCCTAATAGACCTTCTTAGAGTGACTGGTTGCTGAAATGGTTCAGAAACTTCAACAACTTCCTTTGTATCTTCATCACCTTTTCCTCCAGAAGTCTCTCCTTCCGTTCGACTTCCAAAGAAAGGTCTAGCATCTAATTGAATTTTTTGATTTGGCGATACCTGTTCCTGTTCAATTCTTTCAACATTTGATTCTAAAGGAGAAGATTCATCGAATGTTACATCTCTTCTAATGACTATCCTTCGTGACATAGGATCCCACAACCTATATCCTTTCACCGCATAGTCATACCCAACAAAGACATAGCATTTCGATTTTGGATCTAATTTTGAACGCTGATTTTTAGGAATAAGAGCATAAGCATCACAACCAAATATCCTTAAATGTGAATAATCACAAGACCGACCTGACCAAACTTCATCAAGAATTTTACAATTTATTGCTACTAAAAGTGATTTTTTAACTAAATAACAAGCAATGGATACTGCTTCTACCCACAACTCCTTTTACAGGTTAGAATTGTTGATCATGCTTCCGGATTTTTCTATAAGAGTCTGATTCATATGTTCAAAAACACCATTTTGCGAGGAGTATTAACAACAGTTTTGTGTCTAACAATTCCTTCATCCTTACAATACTGTTCAAATTCTATAGAAGTAAATTCACCACAATTGTTAGTTCTTAAACATTTAATTGATTTTCTTGTTCTTTTTTTTACCATTGATTTAAATTGTTTAAAGACACTAAATACATCAACTTTCCTTTTCAATATAAAGACCCAAACTTTATGGGAGAAATCATCAATAAACATTAAAAAATATAAAGCATCTCCATGTGATACAAGAGGACATGGTCCCCATAGATCAAAATGAATATAGTCCAAAATTTCTTTACTATTACGACTTCTAGTTTTAAACCTGTGTTTACACAGTTTTCCATACGCACAATGTTTACAAAAATCCAACTTTAAGGATTTCAAATCAGGAAGTAATTTATGGTTCATCAGTACCTGAAGACCTTTCTCGCTCATGTGGCCTAATTGGTGATGCCATAGGTGAGTTCCTTCTTCTTCTTTTTGTGACACAGTCATTATTTCACTTACCTAAGTACTTCCTTTGAGTTTGTAAAGATTTCCAACCTTTTCTGCTTTCATAACAACTAGGGTGCCTTTTGAACCTTTCAGCACTGCATTTTGACATATAAACTTATAACCATCTGAATCCAACACTCCCAAAGGAATCAATTTTTTATTCAATTCAGGTACATGTCTAACACTAGTTAATGTTCTAACTGTGTTATCATACATTTTAAGCCTGATGTTTCCCATCCCAACAATTTGACATGACATGTTATTACCCATAAACATAATTCTGCCATTCATAGCTTCATATGTAGTAAACCAATTTATGCTTGGACACATGTGATGAGAAGAACTAGAGTCTAACAACCAACTTTCAAAATCCTAAGAGACATTACATACAGGTAACATTTCATCTATCATACATAATTCTTCAACAGATAAAACTTTATCTATCATACCTAAATCAACCTGATTTGCTTCCTTCTTTGGGTTATCAGACTCTTTCCATTTCCAATATTCTTTCTTGAGGTCTCCAATTTTATTGCGGTACTAACATTTTGTGTTACACTTCTTTCCGTTTGATTTTGATCTCGAAGATCCCCTTGTTTTTTCTTCGCTTTCCTTTGGCCGTCCTCTGGCTATCATAGCTTTTGGTGTAGTTGTTTCAGTAATGGTTTTCCTTCGCACTTCTTTAGATAAGAGCGCTCCCACAACTGATTCAAATTTCAAAGAATGAGTTGTGCTGAAGTTGATTGAAGTTATGAAGTATTCCCACGACTCAGGAAGAGAACAGAACAAGGTTATAGCTTTGTCTTCTTCCTGAATTTTGACTTCCATATCTGATAATTGGCATATAAGTGTATTAAAAGCATTTACATGTTCTGGAACTTTTGTACCCTCCTTCATCCGAAGATTGTACAATTGTCTTTTCAAAGAAATTCTATTGGTTAACGACTTCGTCATATATAGTTTTTCTAGCTTTTCCCATAAACCTACAACTGTACTCTCTTCAACAGTGTTGAAGAAAACTTCATTTGCTAGACATAACCTGATCATACTAAGAGCTCAGGCATCGAAGTCCTTCGAGTCTGAATTTTTCCTGCTAGCAGGTTCCTTATTTGCCCTGTCCAAAGCTTTGTGCAACCCTTGTTGCACCAAAAAATACCTAACTTTCAATTTCCATAAAGCAAAGTTGTTCTTGCCAGTGAATTTCTCCAGCTTGAACTTCACATTCATCATTTTAGCCATTTCTTTCTAGTTTTCTTCTAAACTGTGCTTCTAGGGTTTATTTCTAAATTTGAATTTCTCCACAATCTGCCTTCAACTAGGGTTTCTTCCTAATTTTCTAAATCTGAATTTCTCCACAATCTTCTTTTAACTAGGTTTCTTTATTTTCAACACAAAACACTTAATTCTGTTGTTGGCCCGTTTTTTTTTTTAACCCTTTTTTTTTAAACCATTTGTTTTCATAAATTTCTTTTATCTACCTACACAGATTGATTTCTTAAAATATACAGGACACGATTTCAAGGAAAAATACTTCAAACCTTATTTTTTTTTTTAAATTCACCAGCCTCTCAAAAAAAATTATTTCTAGTTTTTTAAATAAAAAATTACCCGGACTCATTTCTGCTGATCGAAATGTTGATCATTTTTGTTGATTGAAAACCCTCAAGAAAATGTCTGAGCATCTTGCATTTGTAGCTTATGTTTTTCCAGACCCTCCTTGACGGCCTCTTCTTGGGCCTCCTTAACAACAGCGACCTTCAAGAAATTGGCAGCAGTAAAACTCAATGTGCCTTTTTCTAGACCCTTAGAAAAACTCGGCGTGTGTTTTTTTCAAACCCTCAGCAAAAAATCAACGTGCGTTTTTTCAGACCCTCAACAAAAACTCACTGTGCTCCTCTTTAAAAAAAACTCAGTGGGACCTATCACGTCCTTGACGGCAGCTCCTCTTCAAGCGACACTTTTTTTTAAGATGGACTGACTCCAAACTCAACGACAACTAGTCGTGATGAACTCTCCACAGTCTCCTTAATTTTTCAATAGACGTCAATATTGGGGTTCCATCACTAGATGACTACGCTCTAATTTCATGGTCTTCAATATGCTTTCAATGAAGAATTCTCTACGCGCGGCAAGCAGTGGTAGATGTGGGCTCCAACACTCGATGGCACAACATGGGCACGCCTTTTTCCACCAGCACGACCACCAGCGCCACGGGCTTCAATGGCAGATACACTACATGCGTGCCTCTTCGACCATTCTCCTCTGATAACACTTGTTGGTCTGAGAGGTTCATTAAACTAGAAAAACCAAACTAAATAACTGATTTGGAAACTAAAAAGAATGACACAAGTAAACACATGATTTTATATAGTAAATCTTGACAATGTGTCAAGCAAACATCTACGAGATAAGGGATTGGATTCTTTATTAAATCAACAATAATTCTCTATAATTTCAATAATTTAGACATTCATCAGTTTTATACAAACCTCCTTCCTTACATAATTGCATTTTCGATATAAAACTAATTGAACATTAACTAATACATTTTCTTTATACATGTTTACATAATTCGTTATCGAAATTTCAACGTAAAGAACCCATATGTCAATATGTTAGAGCTTGCTCCAGAGTATCACACGACACTTGGATTTACGTCTATTGTTAGATCATGTCACTTAACAATACTGCATAAATCTATGTTGTTATCATAAACACGACTTAAAACAATGCAACAAACACCCTCTATTGATTTAAATGACAACTAGAGTATAACATTGATCTGCATTTGATGCATAAAAGAATGCTATTGTATTTTTCTAGACTTTTTATTCTAATATAATTTTTAATAGTTCAAAAAATAGTAAATAAATATATATCAATCAAATAAAAAACAATTTAAATTTTACAATTTTAAAATTTATTTTTTACTTTCCAAAATATTTAAATTAATTTTTAATTTTTATATAAATCACAATAAATTTTTCAGCAACTTCCAATTAAGAGTCAAAGGTAATTGACCTATCATAAATTACAATGTATTATGCCAAAGGGAAAGGCAAGTATAGCAAGATAAAATATATTAGTTATTTATTTAGTGAGTCCTCCGATCTTAAACAAATTGAATTTTTTTCATTATTTTTTTATGGTATTATTATTTTTGGAAAAAAAATTAATTATTTTACAAACTTTTACTCATTAAGAATTCTATAATATTGGATATTTTTATATAGATATGAAATTTAAATTTGATATAATTTAATTGGGTTGGGAGACGCTGAGTATATTTAATCTTTAACACATAAATATTTAACATTTAAAATTTAACAAATTTAATTTAATGTCAATATCAACCTAATTAAAAATTGATATAATTATTATGTATAAAAAAATATAAATTTTAACATTAGTTTTATGGAAAGTGAAGTAGAATCAGTTATGTTTGTGAAAAAAGTGAAATAATTAAAGAAAAATAGCTAATTTAACATTCTGGACTCTAGATTTTTAATATACTATTTTTATTTTAAAATATAATATAATATTTTTTAGTTTTTAATAAAATTACTACTATTTATTTGGGTGAAAGGTGAGTGTGGTTCATCGTCAGGTGTCACGATCCCAACAATAAATATGTAAAAATAAAAAAAAATATTTACATGGCTTATTAAACCTTACTCCACCCATCTATGCGAACATAGAAACACATATGTAAAGGTATCGTTCTTAAGTATTATACGCTCTGCTATATATGCAAACCTTAACAACACGTATGTCTCACTCTTGTCATAATACTAAATGGTTTACACTTGGTGTCCTTTGGGAGTTAATGTTTAAGTCAAGGTCAGTTCATCCACCGGATTGTTGCCCTGACCAACTCCGGCGCCAGGGGTTGACGGAAATTTAAATGGCTTCACCAACCCTTGCCAGGTGGCCTAGCACCATCGTGAAGCCATGTGACTCCTCGGTTGACACGCTGTGGATTTTCGCGCCCAGACTCCCGCTTGAATGAACGATGGGGATTCATTACTTACATCTAAGGGCTCAGACTCGCCCAAGGGTTTGGAGGGTGATTCATATACCACCGAGTCACTTGATTTGGCTCATTTGCGTATGTCTGGTGAGGCCGAATACTCCCCAGCCCGGGGGGTTCCTCCTCTGCACCGATTGCCAGGTTCTGCATCGTTGTTTCAGGTATAATAACAACTGATGCCCGCCATGCTTACTAGTATACTCTTTGGCTGTTCAGATATATATACAATGCGTTTATTTTCTCAGAATGTATTAGTTTAGATTGTTCTGCTCATGAGCTAACTCCGAGTATATTTTCCAGTGTACAGGCGGGTTGCATCCACAGCCCTCCTACCGCTTGCGGAATGACTATGCTGCCTCAATGCGCTCTCAGGTATGTACTCATATCTTGACTGGATGCGGAGCTGAGATTTACCCTGATTGGTAAAGGGTTTATACATATGAGATTTGTTTAACGTCGATTTCTTGGCTAGAGGAGTTCCTCATGGCGCTCTCTGTTTTATTTGTTTCAGGGTTTCTGCAATCGATCCAAACCCTGGGTTATGATTTGCGGTCGGCCATTCCATGCCGGAACCTGTGTCTCGTTTGATTTATTAGGCTATGTTAAATGCGGTTTCTGGCTTATATGCCCAATTGTTGTATGTACATTTGATTTAAGGGTTCACGGCCTCCATGCCTGAACTGATTTAATCTGAAGTCTGAATACTCACCCCTTTTGTTTCTCATGTTTTAAAAATGTTTAATAGAAACTCTCAGATCGTCGTCTTTATTTGTGAAGAACTATATGGTATTCATCGGTTCTCTGGACATTTAATATACATTGTTTCGCTGTACCCATCAAGGGTTATTCATATAGCTTAATGTTAATATGCTTCCTTTCTTCTTCTGTGAATACGATATTTATACTTCTACATTCGGTCGAGTTTGTATCAATGGCCGTCTTTGCCTTATACGCCATTAATCTTGCTTAAGGTAGTATGCCTTAAGCTCGCTTTAATGATAAGATTTACTGTTATTTCCATTGTTTAACAGGGTTGAGCTAAACTGCTATAGGGTTTTATTATAGCAATCGTATACATTTGATTCTTTATATGTAGCTGTACCACAGCAGGGTACGTGGCCGTTTACCCACGGCTGGGTTCTGTTCTGAGATGATATAATGTTCGATTTTCGGTGATTATTTGTATTGGTTTACTTGTGCGCTTAGCCGGATGAGTCCTGGCGTAGCGTAGCACGATAAACACAGTTATTTGCTGCCATACATGATACAAAATGTAATGGAATGTCTGAACCCTCGGTACAGGGGTCTGTTCTAGTTTTCATTACTACTTTGTTATTTAATATTCACAGCACTCGTATTTCAAATGTATCTTTCTACTGTTCTGGTATTTCAAATGTATCTTTCCACTCTAGCTGGGCGCCATGCCGTAGCTGGGCACCATGCCGTGTAATCGCTATTTATTTATACTGTTTACATAAATATTCTGCACAACTACTATGGTCTTTCAGGACCGCATTTGGGATTTTGTACTGTTATATATAGATAGCGTGAATCGTTTACAGCAGATAGTTTCTCTCGTTTACTGTCTTAAACATCTAGTTTCCAGATATTCATTTGAACTGTACATACTGTTTCTATTTTACAGATATCCCACAGTTATATTTCTCTTTACATTTAGTTGTTAAAAGAGACTCAGATTCAACTATATTTTCTATCTATATACTCAGTATACTGTTACTGTTGTCTAATTTCTGTAAATAACTCGTACCTGGTCTACCAGTCACAGGAGTTAGCGCTCCAGAATTTCACCTGCGTTTCATGCTTGCTCTTATCCACCCAACCTTGAGATCCATCATCACGTTGGATTCTCCCCCCGAGCTATCTTGCAGGCCTGCAGCCCTCAACAAGACTCATGCACCTCCGTGCTTGGGTTATCTGGTCCTTACCAGACTTAACCCTTTCTTCTTTTCCTTTTTCCTTCCTTCGAATTTTTTTCCCCCTGTCTGTCCCAACAGCCCAGGGGTTTTCCTTCCCATGACTTTTCCTGTGTGAAAGGGTAATTTTTCAGTTTCATAACTGATTCCTTTTCTTTAAAAATCCTCCACCAAGAGGCTGCCAGCATTTCAAAGATATATATTCCAATATATTCAATTTCATAAATAAGATAATGTCATTTAGTAAACAATAATTAACAACTCACATTAGTTTCTTACCACAGTAACATTCCATATTTACATTTTTCCCGGGGTCATCACATCTTCCCCCCTGGGATTGGACATCGTCCCGATGTCTATTCCCCTTAAATAAGTCCGGGTAAACCTTTCTAATAAGTTCCTCATCTTCCCAAGTAGCCTCCTCAGGCCCGTAGTGCTGCCACAACACTTTAACTCGAGTAATAACTCGTTTCCGCAGCCGCACTTCTCTCCGGTCGAGAATGCTCTGTGGTTCGACCAAAACCTCGCCTTCTGGTTCGACCTACAGACAATCAATACCTTCAGTCAGTTTCTGTTGAGTATATCTGCATAATCAAAACAACCGGATTAATTCTTACCCGAACATCTTGCCATCTGATCACATGTTTAGGGTCGTATACATATTTCTTTAGAACAGAAACATGGAAAACATTGTGAATCTTAATATGACTTGGCAAGGCGAGTTGGTAAGCCACCGGCCCCACTCTAGCCAAGATCTGAAAAGGTCCAAAGTACCGAGGAGCCAGCTTAGCGCATCCGCTCCATTGCAGTGTGCTTCTTCTGGCTTGGATCCTCACAAACACATGGTCACCAACCTGATATTCTTTGAATCTTCTTTTCCTGTCCGCAAAACTTTTCTGTCTGTCCTGCGCAGCCTTCAAATTGGCACGCACCCTTTTCACCATGTCTTCCATTTCTTTAAGCATTTCCGGACCCAAACTCAGCTTATCCTCAGGTCCACCCCAGCTTGAGGGTGTGCGGCATTTTCGCCCATACAAGACCTCAAAGGGACTTAGCTGTGTCGACGTATGATATCCATTATTATATGCGAATTCAACCAGGTGTAAATACTCTTCCCATTGGGTTGGTTTCAGCATCACATATGCCCTCAACATATCTTCCAACACCTGATTCACTCGTTCGGTTTGACCATCGGTCTGCGGGTGATAGGCTGTGCTAAAGTTCAGCTGTGTTCCTAACTCAGCGAACAACGTCCTCCAAAAAGTGGATGTGAACTTTACATCACGGTCTGATATGATTACTTTCGGCAGTCCATGCAGTCTGAACACATTCTGCATAAAAAGGTGAGCAATTTGCACCGCCTTATAAGTGGACTGCACGGGTATGAAGTGTGCCGCTTTACTCAACTTATCAACCACCACCATGATGGAATCATTGTGTTTCTTTGTTCGTGGCAAACCGGTTATAAAATCCATGGAAATGGTTTCCCATTTCCACTCCGGAATAGGCAAAGGTTGTAACAGCCCGGCCGGATGCAGATGTTCTGCCTTAATCTGCTGGCACTCCAAACACCGCGCCAAATATTCAACTACCTGCTTCTTCATTCCTGGCCAATAATATTCCTTCCTAAGTGCAGTGACCATCTTTTGGTATCCTGGGTGGCCAGTGTAGTGGCTGATATGGAACTCGTCCAAAATCAGATTCTTAAGATCATTCGAGTCAGGTACATACAACCTTTTATTAAAATACAGCATTCCAGCACCATCTAGTGTATATCCTTGCTGTAATCTTCCATTAACTGATTGCTGTACCTGCTGTTTTATTTGTTGATATTCAGCGTCTTGATTTGCTGCTGTTTTTATTTGCTCAAACAGCGAATTCCGCCACTTGCTGACTGAAAGTTCACACAAACACTGCACCTTTCGACTTAATGCATCAGCCACCCAGTTCTCTTTGCCTTTTAAGTGCTTAATCTCGAAATCGAATCCACTTAGGAAATCTGCCCAACGACCTTGTCTTGCATTCAGGGTAGGTTGACTGAAGTAATTTGTCAAGCTGTGGTGATCTGTTAACAACAGAAATTTCCTCCCCAGGAGGTAGTGTCGCTACATTTTCAGCGCATGAATAACAGATGTTAACTCTAGATCGTAAGAAGAGTATTTCTGCTCATGATCTTTTAGTTTTCTCGATTCATACGCAATTACTTTCCCTTCCTGCATTAATACTCCTCCCACACCCTCCTTACTTGCATCGGTACACACCACGTAATCCTTATTAGGATCAGCTATACTCAAGATGGGTGCGGTGGTGAGTAAATGCTTCAACCGATCAAAGCTCTGCTGACACTCTGGTGTCCATTTAAATACCTTCCCCTTTTTCTGTAAGGAAGTGATAGGGTATGCTATCCTCGAGAAACCTTCCACAAATCTTCTGTAATAGCCAGCTAGTCCCATAAAGGATCTGATATCAGCTACATCCTTGGGTATGGGCCATTCCATAATAGACTTTATCTTCTCAGGATCCACTGCAATTCCTTCTTTGGTAATCACATGGCCTAAATATTAGATTTCCTCCTTGAAAAAGTCACACTTACTAAACTTAGCGTATAGCTGGTGTTCTCGAAGAGTTTGCAACACCACCCTAAGGTGCTCTTCATGTTCCTCCTGGGAACGAGAATATATCAGAATATCATCGATAAATATCAGCACAAATTTGTCCAAAAACCTGTGAAACACGCTGTTCATCAAACACATAAAGGTGGCAGGTGCATTGGTCAAACCAAAAGGCAACACCAAAAATTCGTAGTGGCCATAGCGTGTTCTGAAGGTGGTTTTGGCAATGTTCTCTTCTTTAATCCTGATCTGATGATAACCAGATCGCAAATCGATCTTGGAGAATACTTTTTCCCCCTTCACTTGATCAAAGAGTTCATCAATCCGAGGCAAGGGGTATTTATTTTTGATCGTGAGCTTATTCAGTTGACGATAGTCTATGCACATACGGAGAGTTCCATCTTTCTTTTTGACAAATAATACTGGAGCTCCCCATGGTGATACGCTGGGGCAGATATAATTCTTATCCAACAGCTCTTGCAGTTGCATTTTTAATTTTGTTAATTCTGGTACGCTCATTCGGTATGGTGCCCATGACACCGGTGCTGCTCCTGGTGTTAGCTCTATAGTAAAATCTATATCCCTTTTGGGGGGCAGTCCTGGTACCTCCTCAGGAAAAACATCCGCAAATTCCTGTACCACCGGAATATTGTCCAGTGCAGATGTTTTGTCTTTCTGGTTTGCATAACCAACCTGAATAGCATAAATTTGACATTTCTTCCTGAGACATTTAGCTAGCTGGGATGCAGTAATAGGTCGGATCTGTACAGGGTGTTTAATCCCCTGCAACTCCTGCTGCTTTCCCAAGTCATCCTTATAGTAGATGGTTTTGGTCTTGCAGTTTACCAATGACCAGTGTTTTTCCAGCCAATCCATACCAATCAGGACGTCGTAGGAACCCAATGGAAGTACATTCAGATCTGCTGTTATTGGCTGTCCAGCTATGCTTAAAGAGCAATTACTAATTTTGGCCAAGACTCGTCTCTTAGCTCCCATAGCTAGCTATACCAGCCATGGATTCCTGAACCTTTCAGATGGTAACTTACACTGTTCTACTATTTTTGGGCTAACATAACTTAAAGTAGCTCCTGGGTCAATAAGAACAGCTATAGAAAGATTTGAAATTTTACCTTCAAACTCCACCATGGTCGGCTGGTATTCCGCTTGACGATCATCCAAGGCTGCGTTAATCCTTGGTACGCTACGCGCCACTTCCCCAACGGTCGATGCTTCGTGGATCTAAGATATCTGGTCCACTCCTTTACGCTGCGGGCAGTTCTTAACATAGTGCGGTCCTCCACAACCCCAACATTGGACTGGAGGTCTGGTCATCCCTTCAATATCCGATCTGGCAGGTGGTTCACTGATCCTGCTCTCACTTGGCTTAGTACAGAAAGTACTCTTTGTTACATTTCTGCTAACCTGTCCCTTACCAGCACCGTTGCTGCCATTACCACGACTCCCTTTATTATTACCAGCAATTCTGTTACCCTTTCTTTCATTCCATCTTTTATTTGAAATGTCTCCTTTTTGTTTGTTCTGTTGGTAACAGATTCTTGCCTTACGAATCGCCTCATCCATTGTTCTGGGATTGTCAAACTCAATTCGTTCTCTTATATAGGTAGGTAGGCTGCTCACAAATCTCTGCACCTTGGCCTTCTCCTCCTTAATATATGGCACATAGCGAAGCAGGGAAGTGAAGCGGTTAATGAACTCGTCCATAGACTGTTGTCCTAGTCGTAAATCATGGAATTCTCGTGCCTTCTCATCATAGAAACGCTCGGTTAGATATCTCTCCTTGAAGTATTTCTGAAACTTTTCCCATGTTATGTTCTGCTCACTCACTCCTTTTACAATCTTGGTTTCTTCCCACCACAGGGTTGCTTTACCTTGTAGCTGGAAGATGGCCAGCCGTGCCTTCAGATTCTGATCATACTCATACAGCTGGAAATACTTGTTCATGTTAATTAACCATGCCTCCGCCGCTTCTTCCTGTTCCCCATCGAAATGTGGAGGTTTAATTTTTCGGAATTCCCCCTGTAATTCCATCTTCTGTCGCTTTGAGGTCTGTTGTTCTAGTACGTTATCAGAATGGTCCTCCTTTTCTTCTGAAATTTCAGGTGCAGTTGGGTAATTTCGTTCTTCAGTTGCCCTTTGCTGTTCTGCACTGGGATTGGCTAACGGTGGATTTTGTCTGTCCGACAAACTCTTCAGTATTCTTTCCTGCTCCACCGTCAATCGCGCATTGTCTTCTCGCAGACGTGCCATCTCATTTTTCAGTTCTTGAACAGTTTCTAGTATCGCCAGATTGGTACTGCGTGTCTCTTCACCAAGCTGTACCCACAGCTCTGGATTTTCCCGAAGAATGCTGTCAGCTCCCTGCATTTCCTCTACTTTTATTGTTGACTGTTAGCTGATTATCGTTTCTGTATTTACCCCCTAATTAATAAAACAAGAGAATCAGTTAGCTGAATTAATTCTTCATATATATATATATATATATATATATATATATATATATATATATACACGATAATCTTCCATGCAGCTGGATCTTACTGCTCCACAACAGTATTCAAACCTCCGCTCTGATACCACATTGTCACAATCCCAACAATAAATATGTAAAAAAAAAAAAAAAAAAAATTACATGGCTTATTAAACCTTACTCCACCCATCTATGCGAACATAGAAACACATATGTAAAGGTATCGTTCTTAAGTATTATACGCTCTGCTATATATGCAAACCTTAACAACACGTATGTCTCACTCTTGTCATAATAATAAATGGTTTACACTTCGTGACCTTTGGGAGTTAATGTTTAAGTCAAGGTCAGTTCATCCACCGGATTGTTGCCCTGACCAACTCCGGCGCCAGGTGGTTGACGGAAATTTAAATGGCTTCACCAACCCTTGCCAGGCGGCCTAGCACCGTCGTGAAGCCATGTGACTCCTCGGTTGACACGCTGTGGATTTTCGCGCCCAGACTCCCGCTTGAATGAACGATGGGGATTCATTACTTACATCTAAGGGCTCATACTCGCCCAAGGGTTTGGAGGGTGATTCATATACCACCGAGTCACTTGATTTGGCTCATTTGCGTATGTCTGGTGAGGCCGAATACTCCCCAGCCCGGTGGGTTCCTCCTCTGCACCGATTGCCAGGTTCTGCATCGCTGTTTCAGGTATAATAACAACTAATGCCCGCCATGCTTACTAGTCTACTCTTCGGCTGTTCAGATATATATATACAGTGCGTTTATTTTCTCAGAATGTATTAGTTTAGATTGTTTTGCTCATGAGCTAACTCCGAGTATATTTGCCAGTGTATAGGCGGGTTGCATCCACGGCCCTCCTACCGCTCGCGGAATGACTATGCTGCCTCAATGCGCTCTCAGGTATGTACTCATATCTTGACTGGATGCGGAGCTGAGATTTACCCTAATTGGTAAAGGGTTTATACATATGAGATTTGTTTAACGTCGATTTCTTGGCCAGAGGAGTTCCTCATGGCACTCTCTGTTTTATTTGTTTCAGGGTTTCTGCAATCGATCCAAACCCTGGGTTATGATTTGCGGTCGGCCATTCCATGCCGAAACCTATGTCTCATTTGATTTATTAGGCTATGTTAAATGCGGTTTCTGGCTTATATGCCCAATTGTTGTATGTACATTTGATTTAAGGGTTCACAGCCTCCATGCCTGAACTGATTTAATCTGAAGTCTGAATACTCACCCCTTTTGTTTCTCATGTTTTAAAAATGTTTAATAGAAACTCTCAGATCTTCGTCTTTATTTGTGAAGAACTATATGGTATTCATCGGTTCTCTAGACATTTAATATACATTGTTTCGTTGTACCCATCAAGGGTTATTCATATAGCTTAATATTAATATGCTTCCTTTCTTCTTCTGTGAATACGATATTTATACTTCTACATTCGGTCGAGTTTGTATCAATGGCCGTCTTTGCCTTATACGCCATTAATCTTGCTTAAGGTAGTATGCCTTAAGCTCGCTTTAATGATAAGATTTACTGTTATTTCCATTGTTTAACAGGGTTGAGATAAACTGCTATAGGGTTTTATTATAGCAATCGTATACATTGGATTCTTTATATGTAGCTGTACCACAGCAGGGTACGCGGCTGTTTACCCACGGCTGGGTTCTGTTCTGAGATGATATAATGTTCGATTTTCGGTGATTATTTGTATTGGTTTACTTGTGTGCTTAGCCGGATGAGTCTTGGCGTAGCGTAGCACGATAAACACAGTTATTTGCTACCATACATGATACAAAATGTAATGGAATGTCTGAACCCTCGGTACAGGGGTCTGTTTTAATTTTCATTACTACTTCGTTATTTAATATTCACAGCACTCGTATTTCAAATGTATCTTTCTACTGTTCTGGTATTTCAAATGTATCTTTCCACTCTGGCTGGGCGCCATGCCGTAGCTGGGCACCATGCCGTGTAATCGCTATTTATTTATATTGTTTACATAAATATTCTGCACAACTACTATGGTCTTTCAGGACCACATTTGGGATTTCGTACTGTTATATATAGATAGCGTGAATCGTTTACAGCAGATAGTTTCTCTCGTTTACTGTCTTAAACATCTAGTTTCCAGATATTCATTTGAACTGTACATACTGTTTCTATTTTACAGATATCCCACAGTTATATTTCTCTTTACATTTAGCTGTTAAAAGAGACTCAGATTCAACTGTATTTTCTATCTATATACTCAGTATACTGTTATTGTTGTCTAATTTCTGTAAATAACTCGTACCTGGTCTACCAGTCACAGGAGTTAGCGCTCCAGAAGTTCACCTGCGTTTCATGCTTGCTCTTATCCACCCAACCTTGAGATCCATCATCACGTTGGATTCTCCCCCCGAGCTATCTTGCAGGCCTGCAGCCCTCAACAAGACTCATGCACCTCCATGCTTGGGTTATCTGGTCCTTACCAGACTTAATCCTTTCTTCTTTTCCTTTTTCCTTCCTTCGAATTTTTTTTCCCCCCTGTCTGTCCCAACAGCCCAGGGGTTTTCCTTCCTAGGACTTTTCCTGTGTGAAAGGGTAGTTTTTCAGTTTCATAACTGATTCCTTTTCTTTAAAAATCCTCCACCAAGAGGCTGCCAGCATTTCAAAGATATATATTCCAATATATTCAATTTCATAAATAAGATAATGTCATTTAGTAAACAATAATTAACAACTCACATTAGTTTCTTACCACAGTAACATTCCATATTTACATTTTTCCCGGGGTCATCACATCAGGACACATTATGGTTCATCCTTTATGGTTCATCCTCAGGACACGTTGAAGAATCAGATCCTAGGTGCATGTTAAATAGATAGAGTAGAATATACAACAACTAAATTTGCCCAGGAAATGGCTATATTGAACTAGGAAAGTAGATTGGCTAAGACTATATTTGACTGGGAAAGAACTAACTGGAATGGACCAAGGGATAGGGACAGAAAACAGAATTGGTTAAAAATTTATTAAGTCGGATATATGCCTATTACTATATTTAAATAAGGTATATATATATATATATATATATATATATATATATATAATTAATAGGAATCATTAAGATATTTGTAACTTAATGTAAAATAATATAATGTAAACATTTTGACTCTATGAAAGTAAAATAAAAATAACCACAAAAAAATTAAATGTGCTGAGAGGCCCTCCACCACCCCGTATGGAGTAGGGTAGATCTCACATAAAAACGTAAATGTGTAAACTTAAACTCGGGTAGGGTAGATCTCACATAAAAAACGTAAAATGTGTAAACATAAATATGTATGGTAAATCTCATGTAAAAACATAAACTTAAATGTAAACATGTATGGGTAGATCTCATATAAAAATGTAAATGTAAATGTAAACATAAACATAAATGTAAGCATAAACTTAAACTAATGTTTATGGGGTAGATCTCACGTAAAAATGTAAATCTAAACATAATGTAAGCATATAATATTTAAAATTTAACATACTTAACATTTACTAAAAAATTAATCTAACCTAAACTAATATCGGCCCTAATGAAAAATCAGGTGTATCTCTATTTATATAAATTTAACAGAAAAAACAAAGTGCAAAATTCTATTTGTGAGGAAGCATAGTGCGAAGTGTGAGAAGGATCTTAGAGAGAGGAAGGGATATAGTAAATAATAAAAATATAGAGAAAGTGAAGGTATGGTAAATAAATAAAAACTATTTTTATAGTTACTCCAGAGATATGGTAAATAAATAAAAATATAAATAAACAAAAGTATTGTAAATAAATAAAATATTTTTTTATATTTACTCCATAAACCTCTTTATATTTATGAAAACTCAAAAAAGAGGTCTTATTTAAGTGAAGCCTATTGGCCAAATACAAAGGGTCAAATTATTATTAATACCATGAAAAAAATATTACTAACCCTAATATTAATATTAAAAGATTAATATTATTATTATTATTAAATCTAACATTCATATTAAAATATTAATATTGTTAAATATTGCATTGGCTTCTCCATGCAGGGAAATTATTAAAGAGTTTAGACTTATGTGATCCATACTTGATTGTTAGAGATTTCAGCAAAATCACATAGAGAATCATTTGCGACGCATTTCGAACCAACTAGTGTGGTTTATCGTCAGGACAAGTTGAGAAACAAGTCTGAGCGATCCGTTAAATAGAGTATGTAGGTCCTTCAACGGCTATGTAAACGGCTATATGAACAGGCAACGATTAAAAAGTCCTTTAATGGTTATAATAATATATATATATATATATATATATATATATATATATATATATATATATATATATATTTTTATTATTTGAGTTATTATTATTTAATTAATTATTTATTGATTTATTTACAGTAATATTATTGTATTATATTAACCTCCAATTAATATTACTATATTAATTTTAAATTAAAATTATTATCAATAATAGATTAGAGTAATTTATATTTTATTTTTATATTCTATTATTATTAATTTTTATTTATTTATTTATTATTATTATTATTTATTATTTTATTATTTTTATTTTTATTATTATTATTATTATTATTATTATTATTATTATTATTATTATTATTTATTTATTTATTTTTATTTTTATTTATTTATTTATTTTTTTAAGTGAAATGAATAAAATTGCCATAGTTAATAATCCAGGTCTAAATGAATATATTGCATTTTCTTTAACTCTTTTTTATTACGATTGCATGGTAATAAATTTTTAAGTCTTTTTTCTTATGATGGCATGGTTATTATAAAAAATAAAAAATAAAAAATAAAAATATAATATATATATATATATATATATATATATATATATATATATATATATATATATATATTTCGTGTTTTTTTAGTTTTCTTTCTTTTTACTTTACTTTTCCCTACTGTGTATTTTTTCCTTTTTTTTCTTTTTTCGTTTTTCTTTATTTTCTTTTTTTCTTAACTCCTTTTTTTTCCTTTTTTAACTATTTATTTTTTTTGGTTTTCTTTCTTTTTTTTCTTTTCATTACTATAACCTTCCTACTAAGACGTGAAGATACTAAGACCTGAACTTTTGGGTGTATATGTATTTAGGGAAAATATGGGAAGAGGGGGTACATGTATTTAATAACTTTGGATGAACCATAATAGATGGTTCAAAACATTGACTCATAAACCGTGATGCGATTATTTCCAAATACATTTCTCATAATGATATGGATCATAGAAGTCACAAATCATTGATAATGATATATATTAACTCTAGATATATATGGGAGGGCAAAGAAAAGACATATAGTGATAGAGGTGAAGAGATATGGGGAGTGACAAGGGTAAGATGAAGATAAATTCAAGGACATGCGAGAGGATGAATAAAGAAAGAGAGAGGGAGAGGAGTCAGAGAGGTAGAGAAGGGTAAGAGAGGGAGACACAAATATAGATATGGGAGAGAAAGAAGGACAGAGAGGGAGATAGTGAGAGGATTGGAGGGTAGAGAGAGAGAGGGAGGGAGAGGGAAGGATATAGATATGGAGTTTAAAGGGGAGAGAGGGAAGGAATAAGAAAGACATAGAGAGTAAGTGGAGAGAGAGTGTGTATGTTTAGGGGTGAGATAAACAGACAAAGGAGAGATGGAGATAAGGAGAGAAAATGAGAGAGAGAGGGATATAGTAGAATAGTTGGAGAGAGGGGGGGGAGAGAGAGGGAGGTAGGAGAGAAAGGGAGAGAGAGGAAGGAGACGAGAGAGGACATGAGAGAGAGGATGAGAGTGGTGGGGGAAGAGAGAGGGATGTAGGACAAAAATGGAGAGAGAGGAAGGACGAGATAGAGGACTTGACAGAGAGGAGGAGAGAGGGAGAAAGAGAGGAGGGGAGGGGGAGGGATACAGAGATGTAGTTGTAAGGGCAGAGGAGGGAAGAAGAAAGACATAGAGAGTGAGAAGTGGAGAGAGAGAGAGGGAGTGATAAGGGAGATATGGAGAGTGAGCGTGTATGTTTGGGGGTGAGATAAAGAGACCAGGAAGGAGAGATGGAGAGAAGGGGGGAGAGAAGGAGATAGAAGGTGAAAGGGTGAGTATAATAACATAGTTCGAGGGCAAAGATAGTGATAAAGGAAGGAAGAGGGAGGATGTGAGAGAGTGGAGAGCAGGAGGGAAAGAGATATGAAGTTGGAGGGGGAGAGAGAGGGAGGTAATTATAAAGACATAGAGAGAGAAAGGTGGATATAGAGAGAGGGAGAGAGTGCAATAGGAGGAAAGAGAGAAAATCGGGGGAGAGGAAGAGAAGGGGACACGAGAGAGAGAGAGAAAGAGGGAAGTAGGAGAGAAAGGGAGAGAGAGAGAAAGGATGAGAGAGGGATGGGAGAAGAAAGACATAGATAGTAAGAAGTGGAGAGAGAGAAGGAGTGACAAGGGTGACATGGAGAGAGCTCAGTGTGTATGTTAAGGGGTGAGATAAAGAGACAAACAAGAAGAAATGGAGAGGAGGAGGTTAAAGGAGAGAGGGAGTTATATATTAACATAGTTGGAGAGAGAGAGAGAGAGATATATTAATGGGGAAAGAGAGAGGGTTCAGAAAGGGAGAGAGAGGAAGGATGAGAGAAAGGATTTGATAGAGAGGAGGAAAGAGGGAGTGATAGAAGAGGGGAGAGGGAGGGATAGAGAGATGGAGTTGTAGGGTGGGAGAGGTATGGAAGAAGAAATACATAGAGAGTAATAAGTGGAGAGAGAGAGGAGGTCAGAAG
This sequence comes from Pinus tabuliformis, assembly GCA_031772625.1. Classification (NCBI taxonomy): domain Eukaryota; kingdom Viridiplantae; phylum Streptophyta; class Pinopsida; order Pinales; family Pinaceae; genus Pinus; species Pinus tabuliformis. The sequence goes on along the minus strand of CM062818.1, from coordinate 1,395,508,389 downwards.
TGGGAAATGGAGAGAGAGTGTGTATGTTTGGTGGTGAGATAAAGAGACAAACAATGGTAGATGGAAAGAAGGGGGGAGTGAAGGGTAGAGAAGGAGAGAGGGATGGATGCAATAACAAAGTTAGACAGTGAAGAGAGAGATAGAGAGAGGTGGGAGAGAAAGGGAGAGAGAGGAAGGAAGAGAGAGGACATGAGAGAGTGGAGAGAGGGAGGGAAAGAGAGATCAAGTTGGAGGGGGGGAGATAGGGAGGTAAGAATAAGTACATAGAGGGAGAAATGCAAAGAGAGAGAGAGTGATTGATAAGGAAGATAGAGAGAGAGGGAGAGAGGACAACAAGAGGAAAGTGAGAGAAGTGGGGGAGAGAGAGAGAGAGAGGATGTGGGAGGGATAGATATATAGATTAGAGAAAGAGAGCATATGTTTTGGAGGTGATATAAAGAGACAAAGGGGGATAGCGATATTGATGGAAGGTGAAGAGAGGGAAGAAGAGAGAGATGGAGAGAGTGAGATAAGGACAAAGAGATTGATAAATATGGAATGATAAATTGTGTGTGTTTGGGGGGGGGGGGGGGGGGTGAGATAGAGAGACAAATAAGGAGAGATGGAGGGAGATATAGATATATATGGACGGGGGAGAGAGGGAAGAAAATTTATTATACTACATTTATTTCAATGTAGATTTATAATCCTATTTGATTTCCTACACTAGATGCATTGATTTCAATATATATGATTTCTAATTCTATTTGATTTCTTTCTCTAAATGCACAGATTTCAATGTAGATGGTGATTTCTAATCCTATTTGATTTCCTTGACTAGATGCATTGATTTAAGTGTAGATGGAAATTTATAATCATAATTGATTGCTTGCATTAGATGTATGGATTTAAATGTAACTTATTTCCAATCCTATTTGATTGCTTGCACTAAATATATTTATTTTAGTGTAGATGTTGATTTCTAATCACATTTGATTGCTTGCAATAAATGCATTGATTTTAGTGTACATGGTGAATTCTGATCCTATTTGATTGCTTGCACTAAATGCATTTTTTTTAATGTAGATGTTAATTTCTAATCCTATTTTCTTACTTGCACTAAATACATTGATTTGAGTGTAGATGTTGATTTCTAATCCTACTTGATTGCTTGCAATAGATGCATTGATTTCAATGTAGAAGTTATTTTCCAATCTTATTTGATTGCTTGCATTAGGTGCATTGATTTCATTGTAGATGTTGATTTTTGATTTTATGTAATTGGATTTATGATGGTACATTAATTTTAAAGTGATTGGAGTAACAATGTGCATTGATTTCAATGTAACCACATAAAATTATTGGTAATGTACATTGATTTTTGTGTTATAGTAGAAAGAGATACAAGGTATGATGTTTACTACAACAACCCAAGCTTAAGATTTAAATGGTTTACGATTTCAACTATCATTTTCATATAATCGATATGAAAAATGAAAACACTAACAAGCCTGGAAATAATAATAGTAGAAGAGAATAGTTTGAGACTCATCTTATAATTTAGTAAATTCTTATTATTCACATTTTCTATCTTTAAACACTATAACATTTTCACTTTTCATTCAAAATTTTTATTTCATCATTTTTCATCATTAAAGTTACTAATTGAGGTAACTAAGCAATTTTAAAATTAAAATGACTAGATTAATCTTATTAGCATATTTAAAATGATTATATGAATATTAGATGCATTTACATACTATTGATAAATTTAATCATATCTTCGATAGATTTTCCTTGGTCGCACACGACTGAAAGTAGCCTAGATCCATCTTAACTTTGGATCTATCAAGCATCCATAGAGATCGAATCTCTCGAGGTGCAAACGTTTCCTGAAATTTTGTACTTAAAAAAGAGGTTGAGATTTGATCCCTTTCGAAGCTTGATAGATCCAGAGTTAATTATTTATTTACAATACTTTTACCTTATTTATATTTTTATTTATTTACCATACCTCTGCACTGAGTATAAAAATATGTTTATTTATTTACCATACCAATATTTTTCGTCTATCTCTGACTATGTTGCTATATCCCCCGCTCTCTCATTTTCCCTTAGTAGAAATATTATTTCACACATTTCCGAAATGATTCCTAAAAATAGAATTCTACACTTTTTTTGGTGTTAAATTTATATAGATAGAGAGAGACGTGATTTTTCATGAGGGATGGCATTAGATTAGATTAGATTAGATTAAACTTTTATTAAATGTTAAATATGTTAAATGTTAAACATTACATGTTTACATTTACGTTTACATTTACCTTTTTAAGTGAGATCTACCCATAAACATTATTTTACGTTTATGCGTACATGTTTTGACATGATATCTACCCTCATACATGTTTACTTAATGTAAAATAATATAATGTAAATATTTTAACTCCTTGAAAACAAAATAAAAATGACCATATAAAAATTAATAATAATAAAAAAAAATGAATCCATGGTATTTACATGGGGAAACTATTTAAAGGGGAAACTAAATGTAGATCTATATTTGTTTGTTGTTATATTTAGATATTGTCACGCTCTATCACAGAGGTAAAATTTTTTTTTATATATTCCTACTTACCAACTTACAGTATAACATGCATATAAACCACTTGTATTGAGATTCTCCAAACAATTGACATAGATGGGTATTTAATAACATTATAGCATGCATATAAACCTTCCGAGCTTTTAACATATTTATGTATTTAATATACAGTACGCACATCCGAATCACCACAACTAATTCTCCATTCGACTTACTGAAATAGTCATACTCTGTTTACATCTATGCATAGTTAATCAATTTCCATACCCGCTTATTAAAAAAAAAACTATACATACATTGGTTTTGGAATGAAGCGGTCATGGGATTCGATGCCACGGTAAGTCCCAGGTACTATGGACTGGAATCTTCTTAATTGCGATCTTTATGGCCTTTACCATAGATTGAACTAAGTTGCCTTTTCGAGATGCGGGTGCAGTGATGTCCTGCTGTTTACAACGCTTGCTCGCTGTATGCCGTCCACCTGGTGAGATCAATGGCTCATCTTTGCACTGCCATGTGCGGTGGCGTGACTCCAGACTTCATGTGTTACGAGGCCGGCACCTTGGTCTTACCATTTCGCGCTCAAACTCATCTGGATCCTTCTTATTGATCAGACGATGGTGGCAAACTCAGTCAGATCGAAGGCTGAGGTTATGCCACGAGGCAGGGTCTTGCACTAAATATTTAAGGCTCATTTCATTTCGACTTGGTTATTGTTTTCATTTTGGAGCGACTGTATGCTGCCGAAGTCCTCGGCTCGACTGTGTTCTGCCGAAGGCTTAGATGGCTCTCTACCACACCGGAGTTTCATTCTCAGCCAGAGCACGATGATATACTGCAGCTTCTCCTTTCGGTTCAGGTAAAGACAAGCCTCACGATTTCAGACTTAAAAATTTCCGCTATTGTTTAATTTTGTTGCCATTGTTCTCAGCCATTTCGATAAGGTTCTCAACCCAACTGTCTCAATGTTTTCAGGAGATGCTACGATAAGGTTCTCAGCTTAATTGTCTTAATATTTCAGGAGGTGCTTCGGCGACCAGTCGGCATTGGGAGAAGGTCTGACTCTCTCGCCCTTGGCCGCCCTACCACAGGTAAGAGTGGTTTATCTCCCATAGGTTCTGCTTTCGATTCTCTTCACGGGACAGTGGCTAAACCTCTGCTCCACTGAACAGGGATGCCGAGGTTCTTGTTTTCACATTCCACTCTTCCGCCATACGTCCAGGGTTTCCTTACTAAGAAACTACATGGTTCATTTTCCTAGTCTGTATGGTTATTGAACTTAGTATTTTGTTTAAAAGCTCAGATTCAGGCGGGTCTCCGTCTAGGCACGGTTCGCCGGTTAATTGTATCTATGTACAGTTCTTAATCTAGCATTTGCCCGGCTTACGGACATAACTTCTTGTCGAATACAGTTATGTTTTTATAATGTTAATCATTGATTATTTTCGGCTACAAGCTTGTTTTTGAGTTACAGGCATTTGGTATAGTTAAGGCTCTGCATTAACATTGTTCTCGGTATACATTGCTATCTCCACAGCTTTTATTTGAACTTATTTATCACACGAGTCGCACTCGATTTATAGTCAGTTATATCAATTACTTGCAGAGGGCAAATCTTGGTTTTGTTTCGGCCACGGTGCCTGCTGGCTAAGCGTAAGCTTATGCCCCGCGGCAGTGATACCCTAAGGCTTGAATCTTTGCAAATGCATGCATAATATGTTGTTCTTTTCTTTGATATACGAGCAGAAATCTCGTTGCCTGAGAGTTATATTTATAAATGCTTGAACATGGTTTTCCGATAGTTGTTTACTTATATATTAGCAGCGATACTGATATCACTCCAGGGTTTGTCTTCTATTCTGCCGACTAACATTCGGTCGTTCTTGCTTGTTTAATAGTATAAGCTTTCCACTGTTCATTGCTACATGAATCCGGGAATAAACATATCTATGCTGTTACTGTTCGTTCATGATTTTGTTTCTTTTATATATATATATATTACGCGCACTAGAAATTACAAAGTAGGAATCACTAGTTCCTATCTGTTCAATACTTGTTTGACCGACTGTAGTACAAGTTCTCTGCTCTGTATATATACAATGTTCGCATTCTTGAATGGAATTAAAGATACGGTCTATACCGAGCACAAAGAGAGTATTTTTAAGAATATAAGCAGAGTGTTTCTCTCGGTGTTGTTTACTCACCACAGATAATTAAAGTCATTTCTCAGTTGATTAACTTAATAAGCCATACCTGTTTAATCGCAAACCTGTATGAAATGCTTGTCAATCCACCCGTCCGTAGGAAGATTCTTCACGATCTTCCACCCCCAAGCACTTGCAGACCCTCTTGACTGCAGTTTCTCTGGCTTTTGCCAGGTCTCGCTATCTGGTCCTAACCAGACATAGCGCATACAGGAAAATTCCTTTCCTTTTTCCTATGCCATCTGATCATAACCAGACATAGCATAACTTCTTTCTCTGCCATCTGATCCTTACCAGACTTGGCAATCTTTCCCCTTTTTCCTCTGGGGACTCAACTACCTCCTGAAGGTAGTTAGGGTTTTATTTTTAACTGCCTCCACAGTTATTAATCATGATTAATCATATGCTCAAATCAAATAGTACTAACACAATTTTTAATTATCATAATACCAGCAACAAAGTTATATACTTTTCAAATAAAGTCTTTGTTCATAGTTACTTTTACTATTTACCAACATTAACTTTTCACGAGGGATGTTACATCTCCCCCCCCTGAAAGTCTACATCGTCCCGATGTTGCTGCTCATTCAAAAACAATCTGGGATAAGTATCCCTCATAATTTGTTCATTCTCCCAGGTGGCCTCATCAGGCCCAAAGTGCTGCCACTGCACTTTAACCTGGCTGATGACTTTTTTCCGTAGCTCGACTCTTCTCCGGTCTAATATGTTCACTGGTTTGACCAGGAACTCTCCTTCCGGTTCCACCTGAAACACATAATAATCAGATTAGCTGCTTATTAGCATTCTATTTCAGTCTACATTATTTAACAGTCTTCCCTTACCTAAATGTCCTGCCAACTTATTATATGCCTAGGGTCATAAACATATCTCTTTAGAACTGATACATGGAAGACATTATGAACCCGGATATGGCTGGGCAGGGTGAGCTGGTAAGCTACCGGCCCTACTCGGGCTAGAATTTGGAATGGTACACAAAAACGCGGTGCCAATTTGGCACAAGCATTCCATTGGAGGGTACTTTTTATAGCTCGTATTCTGATGTACACATGCTCACCCACTTGGTACTCTTTAAATGTTCTCTTCCGATCTGCAAAATTCTTTTGCCTGTCCTGAGCCATCTTTAGATTAGCTCGAACTTTTTTCACCATGACTTCCATCTCCTCCAACATCTCAGGGCCCAGCAAGAATTTGTCCTCCGGTCCACCCCAACTGGAGGGTGTGCGGCATTTCCGGCCGTAAAGCACTTCGAATGGGCTCATCCTCAAGGATGCATGATAACCATTGTTATAGGCGAATTCCACTAGGTGTAAATACTCCTCCCATCGCGTAGGTTGCTGCATCACGTAAGACCTCAGCACGTCTTCCACTAGCTGATTCACTCGCTCAGTCTGCCCGTCAGTTTGCAGATGATATGCGGTGCTGAAGTTCAACTGAGTTCCTAGACCTTCAAATAAGGTCCTCCAAAAAGCTGAGGTAAATTTAACATCACAGTCAGATATTATTATTTTTGGCAGCCCATGAAGTTTAAATATATTTTGCATGAAAATGTTTGCGATTTGAGCTACACGATAAGTGGATTGAACCGGTATGAAGTGAGCTGACTTGCTGAGTTTATCTGCTACCACCATTATAGAATCATTGTTCTTTTTGGATTTTGGCAAACCTGTAATGAAGTCCATGGTTATGGTCTCCCATTTCCATTCTGGTATGGGTAATGGCTGTAGTAACCCCGCAGGGTGCTGATGTTCAGCCTTCACCTATTGACACTCTAAGCAGCGTGCCAGGTATTCTATCACATCCTTTTTCATGCCTGGCCAGTAGTACTCCTTCCTTAGCGAGGTGATTAATTTTTGGTAACCAAGATGTCCTGCATAAGGACTTTTATGATATTCATCCAGAATCTTTTCTTTAATGCCGCTCTGATTGGGTATATAAATCTTCTTCTGGTAGCACAAAATTCCGGCTGCATTCAAGGTGTACCCTTGTTGTATTAAGCGGGTATTTGAATTCTGTACCAATTGCTTCTTTTGCAAGTAAATCTGGTCTTGTGCAGCAGCCTCGTCAATCTCTTTGTCAAGGGTGGACCATCCTTGACTAATACCAATTTCATAAATGCAGTGCATTTTTCGGCTCAGTGCATCAACTACTCTGTTTTCTTTCCCCTTTAAGTGTTTAATTTCGAAATCGAAATTTCCCAAAAAGTCCACCCATCTTTCTTGTCTTGCGTTTAAATTCGGTTGACTAAAGTAACTAGTCAAGCTATGGTGATCCGTCATCAGCAAAAATTTTCTCCCAACTAAATAATGGCGCCACATCTTTAATGCATGAATCACCGCGGTTAATTCCAGATCATAGCCAGAATATTTCTGCTCATGTTCTTTTAACTTTCTGGATTCATATGCAATCACTCTACCTTCCTGCATTAGTACTCCACCCACGCCCTCCTTTCTTGCATCTGTGCAAACTACATATTCCTTTTCGGGATCTGCCACACACAATACAGGTGCGATGGTAAGTAGATGTTTGAGCTGTTCAAAACTCCGTTGACAATCTGCTGTCCATTTAAATATTTTTCCCTTCTTTTGCAAGGAGGTGATAGGGTAGGCAACTCTGGAAAAACCTTCTACAAACCGCCGATAATATCCAGCCAACCCCATGAAGGATCGAATATCTGCTACATCTTTGGGTGTTGGCCATTCCATTATAGTTTTGATCTTTTCGGGGTCTACAACTATACCCTCCTTCGTAATAATGTGGCCCAAATATTGGATCTGTTCTTTATAAAAATCACATTTGCTGAATTTACCATATAACTGATGCTCCCGTAATGTCTGTAACACTATCCTCAGATGTTCCTCATGCTCCTTGATATTCCGGGAGTATATAAGTATATCATCAATGAAGATCAATACAAATTTGTCTAGGTATTGATGAAATACATTGTTCATCAAACACATGAATGTCGCAGGTGCATTAGTTAATCCAAAAGGCAGTACCACAAACTCGTAGTGTCCGTAACGAGTACGAAAAGCTGTCTTGGCTATGTCCTCATCTTTAATTCTGATTTGATGGTAACCCGATCTTAAATCGATCTTTGAGAAGATTGTCGCCCCCTTTACCTGATCAAACAGCTCATCAATGCGGGGTAGTGGATATTTGTTTTTAACTGTCAGTTTGTTCAGCTGTCTATAATCTATGCACATACGCAGAGTTCCATCTTTTTTCCTCACAAATAGCACAGGAGCTCCCCAAGGAGATACACTGGGACGGATATACTTCTTGTCCAACAGCTCTTGTAGTTGCATTTTTAACTCAGTTAACTCCGGCACGCTCATCCGATAGGGTGCTCGGGACACTGGGGCTGCTCCGGGTACCAACTCAATGGTGAAGTCTAAATCTCTTTTGGGCGGCAGCCCTGGAATTTCTTCAGGAAATAAGTCTGCAAAATCTTGCACTACCGGTATATTTTCAACAGTTGCAACCTTATCCACAGAACCTGCGTACCCTACTTGTACTGCACAAATCTGGCATTTCTTCCAGACACATTTAACCAGCTGTGAGGCCGTGATTGGCCAGATCTGCACTGGTTTCTGGATGCCTTGAATCTCTTTTCCCAACCCCAGCTCATCTCGGTAAGAGACTGTTTTCGTTTTACAATTAATTACAGACCATCGTTGTTCCAACCAATCCATTCCTATCAGCACATCATAGGACCCAAGAGGGAGTACGTTTAATTCAGTTGTTATTGTTTGGCCAGCTATCCTTAATGGACAGTTGCTGACTTTAGTCAGTACTCGTCTTTTGGCCCCAGTGGCCAGCTGTACTAGCCAAGGGCTTTTAAATTTAATAGTTTGCAAACCACAGCTTTCCACAACTTTGGGACTTATATAGCTTAAAGTAGCTCCTGGATCTACTAAAATAGAAACAGTTCGATCAAAGATCTTACCTTCAAACTCTATCATTGTTGGCTGGTAATCAGCTTGTCGATCCTCCAGTGCTGCATTTATTCTGGGCATAGATCGGGCCACATCTCCTACTGTAGAAGCTTCATAGATCTGGGACAACTGATCGCTTTCCTTCCGATGAGGGCAATTTTTAATATAATGGGGTCCACCACAACCCCAGCACTGAACGGGTGGCCTAGCCGAGCCTTCATTGTCCAATCTAACTTGCTGTTCACTATATTTAGATTCAGTAGGAGGCTTGAATCTGTTCTGATTTTTAGCTGGATTTCTAGTATTGGCCCCTTTCGAGAATCCTTTTTGAAAGCTGCTGCGAGTTCCCTTAGTTCCCACAGGCATTCTGCTGCCCCTCTTATCTGTCCAACGCTTCCAAGAACTTTCTCCTTTTTGTTTGTTTTGCTGATAACAAAGTCTTGCCTTCCGAATTGCTTCATCCATCGTCTTCAGATTATCAAACTCTATCCTTTCTCGCATTGCCAGAGGTAGGCTACTAACAAACCTTTGTACCTTAGCCTTTTCTTCACGAATATACGGCACATAACGAAGCAGGGATGTGAATTTAGTTACAAACTCGTCAATGGTCTGCTGTCCAAGTCGCAGATCATGAAATTCCTGCGCTTTTTCATCATAAAAGCGTTCTGTCAGGTACTTCTCCTTGAAATACCTCTGAAAAACTTCCCAGGTCACATCCTGCTCACTCACTCCCCTCACCATCTTGACCTCTTCCCACCATAGTGTGGCTTTGGCCTGTAGCTGAAATATAGCCAGCCTGGCTTTAAGATGATGATCATACTCGTATACTTGAAAATACTTATTCATATTAATTAGCCATGCCTCTGCAGCTTCTTCTGACTCCCCATCGAAATGAGGTGGTCTAATCTTCCGAAATTCTCCTTGAAGTTCCATCCATGGTCTTTTTGGAGTTTGATATTCAGAAGCATTGACAAACTTCTCTCCTCGCGTCTCCCCTCTGTCCTCTGCTTCCTCCTATTCAGTGTGATAGCTCTGTTCATCTGTCACTTGTGCCTGTTCAGGCCTCGGATGTGACTGTTGTTGATGTTGCTTATCAGATAAGCTTTTCAGAATCCTCTCTTGTTCCACATTTAGTCTTGCATTATCTGCACGCAACCGGGCCATTTCGTCCTTTAGTTCCTGAACTGTTCTCATGAGCGTCGAATCAGCATTGCGGCCTTCTGCTCCCAGTTGCACCCAAAGCTCAGGATGTCCCTGAGGTTGCCTCACGTTATCAGGTTGATCCAGATTTCCATGGGGAGCGCTATTTGCTCTCCTCATTTTGCTGCTACCTGTTTAAGAATAACTCATTAAACAGATATAATTTATTTTTTTAGCACACTCTCAACTTTTGTCATGACACTGTATATTTACATTGCTGCATAACTCGAAATTCTCCCAAAGGTCACAGAGTTGTAAACCTGGGCTCTGATACCAAATTGTCACGCTCTATCACAGAGGTAAATTTTTTTTTTATATATTCCTACTTACCAACTTACATTATAACATGCATATAAACCACTTGTATTGAGATTCTCCAAACAATTGACATATATGGGTATTTAATAACATTATAGCATGCATATAAACCTTCCGGGCTTTTGACATATTTATGTATTTAATATACAGTACGCACATCCTAATCACCACAACTAATACTCCATTCGACTTACTGAAATAGTCATACTCTGTTTACATGTATGCATAGTTAATCGATTTCCATACCCGCTTATTAAAAAAAATATATATACATACATTGGTTTTGGAATGAAGCGGTCATGGGATTCGATGCCACGGTAAGTCCCGGGTACTATGGACTGGCATCTTCTTAATTGCGATCTTTATGGCCTTTACCATAGATTGAACTAAGTTGCCTTTTCGAGATGCGGGTGCAGTGATGTCCTGCCGTTTACAGCGCTTGCTCGCTGTATGCCGTCCACCTGGCGAGATCAATGGCTCGTCTTTGCACTGCCATGTGCGGTGGCGTGACTCCAGACTCCATGTGTTACGAGGCCGGCACCTCGGTCTTACCATTTCGCGCTCAAACTCATCCGGATCCTTCTTACCGATCAGACGGTGGTGGCAAACTCAGTCAGATCGAAGGCTGAGGTTATGCCACGAGGCAGGGTCTTGCACTAAATATTTAAGGCTCATTTCATTTCGACTTGGTTATTGTTTTCATTTTGGAGCGACTGTATGCTGCCGAAGTCCTCGGCTCGACTGTGTTCTGCCGAAGGCTTAGATGGCTCTCTGCCACACCGGAGTTTCATTCTCAGCCAGAGCACGATGATATACTGCAGCTTCTCCTTTCGGTTCAGGTAAAGACAAGCCTCACGATTTCAGACTTAAACATTTCCGCTATTGTTTAATTTTGTTGCCATTGTTCTCAGCCATTTCGATAAGGTTCTCAGCTCAACTGTCTCAATGTTTTCAGGAGATGCTCCGATAAGGTTCTCAGCTTAACTGTCTTAATATTTCAGGAGGTGCTTCGGCGACCAGTCGGCGTTGGGAGAAGGTCTGACTCTCTCGCCCTCGGCCGCCCTGCCACAGGTAAGAGTGGTTTATCTCCCATAGGTTCTGCTTTCGATTCTCTTCACGGGACAGTGGCTAAACCTCTGCTCCACTGAACAGGGATGCCGAGGTTCTTGTTTTCACATTCCACTCTTCCGCCATACGTCCAGGGTTTCCTTACTAAGAAACTACATGGTTCATTTTCCTAGTCTGTATGGTTATTGAACTTAGTATTTTGTTTAAAAGCTCAGATTCAGGCAGGTCTCCGTCTAGGCACGGTTCACTGGTTACTTGTATCCATGTATAGTTCTTAATCTAGCATTTGCCCGGCTTACGGACACAACTTCTTGTCGAATACAGTTATGTTTTTATAATGTTAATCGTTGATTATTTTCGGCTACAAGCTTGTTTTTGAGTTACAGGCATTTGGTATAGTTAAAGCTCTGCATTAACATTGTTCTCGGTATACATTGCTATCTCCACAACTTTTATTTGAACTTATTTATCACACGAGTCGCACTCGATTTATACTCAGTTATATCAATTACTTGCAGAGGGCAAATCTTGGTTTTGTTTCGGCCACGGTGCCTGCTGGCTAAGCGTAAGCCTATGCCCCGCGGCAGTGATACCCTGAGGCTTGAATCTTTGCAAATGCATGCATAATATGTTGTTCTTTTCTTTGATATACGAGCAGAAATCTCGTCGCCTGAGAGTTATATTTATAAATGCTTGAACATGGTTTTCCGATAGTTATTTACTTATATATTAGCAGCGATAATGATATCACTCCAGGGTTTGTCTTCTATTCTGCCGACTAACATTCGGCCGTTCTTGCTTGTTTAATAGTATAAGCTTTCCACTGTTCATTGCTACATGAATCCGGGAATAAACATATCTATGCTGTTACTGTTCGTTCATGATTTTGTTTCTTTATATATATATATTACGCGCACTAGAAATTACAAAGTAGGAATCACTAGTTCCTATCTGTTCAATACTTGTTTGACCGACTGTAGTACAAGTTCTCTGCTCTGTATATATACAATGTTTGCATTCTTGAATGGAATTAAAGATACGGTCTATACCGAGCACAAAGAGAGTATTTTTAAGAATATAAGCAGAGTGTTTCTCTCGGTGTTGTTTACTCACCACAGATAATTAAAGTCATTTCTCAGTTGATTAACTTAATAAGCCATACCTGTTTAATCGCAAACCTGTATGAAATGCTTGTCAATCCACCCGTCCGTAGGAAGATTCTTCACGATCTTCCACCCCCAAGCACTTGCAGACCCTCTTGACTGCAGTTTCTCTGGCTTTTGCCAGGTCTCGCTATCTGGTCCTAACCAGACATAGCGCATACAGGAAAATTCATTTCCTTTTTCCTATGCCATCTGATCATAACGAGACATAGCATAACTTCTTTCTCTGCCATCTGATCCTTACCAGACTTGGCAATCTTTCCCCTTTTTCCTCTGGGGACTCAACTACCTCCTGAAGGTAGTTAGGGTTTTATTTTTAACTGCCTCCACAGTTATTAATCATGATTAATCATATGCTCAAATCAAATAGTACTAACACAATTTTTAATTATCATAATACCAGCAACAGAGTTATATACTTTTCAAATAAAGTCTTTGTTCATAGTTACTTTTACTATTTACCAACATTAACTTTTCACGAGGGATGTTACAGATACATAATTAGTTGTAAAAAATGATGGCATTGAATCCATGTAGCATGTAAAGGTAAAACCATTTTATGGATATGTTTTCACTTGCGATTTTTATGGATATGTTAGGTTTCCCTATCTCTTTTTATATGTTTTGTCTCTATTGTTAAATGGATGAATACATAATGTGTATATATGTGTACAATATTTAGAGCTTCCTGAAAGCTATTAGATGATTCAAAAAAGTGTTTTTAGGAAATGTATAATTAAATAGGATTTCACATAGTACAAAATAATAGTTGCTTCATCATTCTAATAGCTTCTTTGACAATATAAACATTTCAAAAATAAAAGAAAAATATTTTAAAAATGTGTAATTTAATGTGTAGAAATATACCTCAATATATACCAAAAAAATGGAAAATATGGAACACCTTTTCTCAACTCCTATATTACAATTTCCTATATTACAATTGGCTCCTTTCGTACCAACCTTTAGTATTCCTAAATTTGATAGCGATGTTCTTAAATTTGGTAATAGATTTCTTTTATAATCTTATTGCAAGATTTTTAGTAGCTCTAACCTATTCCAATGATTTGTCATTGGAATTGTCTCGAGAACATCTTTATTGCCAATAAAACAACATAAGTGTTTGGTTTTATTTTTACAACACTCTTACACTATGATCCTATTTGTAATAAAGAGGTTCAAATTTAAATCCTACCTCTTAAATCATGTTGGCCCACAAACACCTTTTTTTTAATGATTTTCTAGCAATAAGTTATCTAATATTCTTTCTAAAAAAACCCATATAATTTGTCTAAACTGAGATTAATAATAATAGTTTTATAATTAAAGAGCTAATATTCTTTCTAGAAAAATCTATATAATTTGTCTAAACTGAAATTAATAATAATAGTTTTATAATTAGAGAGATTCTTTTTAAGAATAAAGACAATAAGCTTTAAATCCAAATTGTGTTTGACTACTAAATTAAAAAAGATTGTATATATAGGAGATAAGGAGAGACATTTCAAATTTTGAAAATTACAATTTTGGCCACCTTTTTTCCTTTTTTTTTTTACTAAAAATAAGAAATCCTTCCTATCATTTAAGAATTTAGAGAAAGAATTAATATAAAAATTTCTAAATAATCATTTTCATTAATTTAATAATGTGGAATTTCTTACTTAATTTTTTAATGATATACCACAAATAATTAGAAACCTTTTTTTCATATATATATACAAAGAAATAAGTAATTTTTCCCTCATTGCATTGGCAAGAATCTATTACAACAAGGTATTAAACTTTTTATGTCACTAGTTAAAATAATTAAAATGAAAATAACAATCATTCAACCTAATCACATGAGATAGCTACAATTGACCTTTTATTTTTATATACACAATTAATTTTTTACTCTAAACATTCTATTTATTTAATACTTTTTAAATATAATTTTACTTTTTATTTATTTAATATTTTTAAATAAAAAAAATTATTTATTGAAAAATTTATTAATAATCTTACAAATATTTTTAATAATTTTTTTATTATAATAATATCATTAATAATAGCAGTAAAATTTTATTATCTGCGAAATTTAGTTGTTTTCCACCGTTCAATAATATTGGATATTTTTATATATACTAAAATAAAGTACATAAAATTTTAGATTTAAATATCATAATCTTTAGATATTATTCTTTATTATAGTACTATTAATAAGAATACAAATTAATTAATTTCTAAAATTTTATTGAATCTGCTTCCACAAATCATGAATCGTACCGAGATAATTCGATTTCAATCGTACCGAGATAATTTGATAATTAAAAATTTCATAATATTGAACAATTTCATATATAGATTATGTTAAGCTACATGAAATTTAATTTTTACATATCTTAACGTTTAAATGTTTCAGTAAAAGATTATATATTATATTTAGTGTTCCGGAGAAGTATAGTGAAAAAAAATCCCAAAAGATTTTAAGATTATCTTCTGCAACTCACTTTTTTAAATAAGCAGTTATCAATACTTTTAACATAAAAAAGATACATACATATTTATATTCAGGAGACTGGAAAGCAAACCAAACATGCCCAGATATAAAACCATACAAACATTTCAATGTCAACGTTTCACTTTTCACTGTTACAAAGCTGTTTCAGTAAAATATTATATATTATATTTAGTGTTCCAGAGATGCACAGTGAAAAAAATCTCAATAGATTTTAAAAATCATATTCTACAACTCAGTTATATATATGTATATAGTCAGAAGGAGACTGTAAACCTGACCAAACATGCCCATATATAAAACCACAAACATTTCAGACATTTCGATCTGAACTTTTCATTATTACGAAACTTTATATTTCTGGTTGCCTATATGTCAGTAGTAAAGACTTTTTTATATGAATAATGTGCCACCTAAACAGACAATGATTGCGAGCAGTTTAAATATCAGACAAATTTATGAAGAACAACTCTCTAAGAACTGTAAACATTGACCAGAGCGCAATTTTTTTGAAAGATATCAGTCCTTTTTCTAAATAAGAATTCGCTGAAATCCAGCGTAAAAGTTCGCAACAGTAAACTGGATAAATAGATAAAATAAGCAATTTCTTTGAAAGATATCATAGACCTTTCTCTAAATAAGAATTCGCTGAAATCCAATGGAAAAGTTCGCAACAGTAAAAATGAATAAATATATAAAATATGCAATGATTCTATTTCTAGCCGGAGACAATTTTAAAAATTATATACAAATATTACAAATCCTTTGATATCATCCGAAGGTCTATTGTTCACAGTAAATCTGGTTCATTATATACAAATAATAGAAATCCTGAGTCTCATCTGAAACTCCACTGGTTCAGCCATTCGGATGAAATCTGTTTGATTATTGTAACAGCCATGAATTTATAAGCCAATATACAATGGTTTAAAATTTAAAAAGATAAGAGTGTATTTGGGATAGTTTAAGCGGCGATAGTATTGGAATGAAGTTTCACCGAAGTGGAAATTTTGGGTTCCAATCTGGTGTTGCTCTCTTTTAATCAGGTAAATAATAAATAATAAATATGTAAAATCGAAAAAATTGTTTAATTATAATAACAGCCATGGAATTATTAAATAACATATCAATATCTAAAAAGAAGCTGATTAAACGAGGCACTATTCTTAGACTTCAAGCTGTCGAGAACCACATTTATATATGGGCAGTTCTGAAAAAGAACGTACCCGAAGCAAACATGGTTTTATGATAAAAAAATATCGTGCGTATGCTCTGTGAGCGATCAGGGAATTGACATTTATGGTATTATACATTTAAACTAAAGTCAATAGCTATTCATTGTATCATGTATTTTCAATAAACCAAGAAATCAAACATGAGTAATATGTTGCTGTAATCCATATGCCAAGACTTCAAATCATGACTGAAACTCTTTTGACCAAAAGGCACGTTGAATGTTGCACAGATATCTGACTTGTTAGCTTTCTGAATCATCCTGTCTTATAGCTTCAACTAAGGTATGTTTGTAACGTCCACGAGAATTATGCCGGCCTGAAAAGATAAAGTAAATTTCTAAGAATAATTGTGAAAAAGAATTGTCTATAGGCATGACAATCAACTAATACTTCGTTAAATCCTTCCTAAATCATAGAAATATTTCAGTTAGTTACCTTTCTTAATCACCTTTCTTATGGGAAAGCAGGATTGCCACAAGAGATTAGCCCTGACACTTGTCTGGTGTCTTTCTTTGATCTCAAATACTGAGAACCCTAAATGTTCTTGGTACCACAGTTGATATATGACCAGCTTCCCGTTTACGGACGTGAAGTCGCATTTTTTGGCATTTTCGTGATACCTGCAGTCAATCCCTTGTAACATAAGCCAAACATCCTGATCTGGGTCATAAGCCCGGATACTCGATCGTTGGTTAGGATTTCCGCTACGCTTACTATAACAAGTAATTAACAAGTTCTGCACCACGGCTGCGCTCGCGGAAGAAAACCAGTTTTCCATCAAATTGGCCGAAGGACGAGACCAGGATGCGGTGGTCACGTCAAATGATATTGCTCTACTCCATCCTCTTAGGATTACATTTTTCCCTAGAACGGCATATGTGAGTAGTGGGGTGAGACCCATGCCGATATTAGGAGTTCTAAGGGCTTCAGACCCCGGAATTGGGGTCCATGTATCAGTAGATGGATTGTACACTTCACCCCATTCTTCATTTCGAATATCACACCCTCCAAACACATAAACTCTTCCATCGACTGAGGCCGCCACAGCCGCTCGCCTGGGTACGCTCGTGCGAATCGGATCAGACCAGGCATTCGAGAGTGGATCAAAGACGTGAACAGCATTGGACACGTGTGGGCCTCTGGTACCACCTATGACATAAAGCTTATTATCCAAGACTGAACTGGTACTATTCGCATAGGTGTCCACGGGATAATTGGGCAGAGGCAGATATTTCATTTCTTTTATGTCAAGAGCATAGAAGAACTGGCTGGCTAGGTCAGATTCTTCTTCAAACCTTAGATACACCAAATAAGATGACGGATCTTGCAGCATGCCCACAAAATCTCCTTTGCTGACCTTTTCGGGTTTGGAATTTGGAAGAGATAGGAATGCGGGTTTGCGGAGCAAGGGAAAACCTCGCGAATCAGTAACAACTTCCTTTTTGCTGTCTGCATTTCGGAAGGACATGCAGGTTCCCATGATGCGGACGAATTCTTCTTCTTAGAGTCTGAATAACAATCACATAGAGAACTGTGTGAGAAGGTCTACAGGGGAGAGAATGTGATGTGATGGGTGACAAATTGCGCGTCGGTTGAGGTTTTATGTTGTGAACAAACTATTCGTTGAGAACCGTTAAATATTTGAAATATTGTGGGTGACCTGCTTCAAGAGACCTTTCGACGGTGAGCACAAGCACGAAAGATAACTGCAACTTGAATTATGCCATGAGCACCGCCGTTTTACCGTCTGCGTATTAAGATTAATGTGTGTTTTTCTTTTTCAAAGATCCAGAGGAATACCTCCGGAGGCCAGGTTTAAAGCCAACTGGTTGTGTCTCCAACCTTAACGTAGTGTTAAAAAGTGGGGCATTTTTAGGTAGATTGTAGATTTTGAGATTATTTGGAATTTAATGGTGAGAGGGGTTCTCTTCTTCGCTCATTCTACATATTCCTGAAAATATAAATTTAAGAAAGAAGCCATGTGTTAGGGTAAAGAAGGAAATAAATTAACCGTCAAATATTTAGAAAGAATGAAAATGTGCTCTCTTATAAATTATCAATAAATAATTTGAAGTAACATGATTTTTTTAAATAACATTAATAAATTAATATATATTCATAAAAATAATAATTATTAATTATTAAAAAAAACATTTAAACCATAAATTCTTGACAATATATTATTTTTTTCAATATATTATTTATCAATTATTTTAATATATATATATGACAAACATATATATGGTTTATTGTTTATTATTAACATGTGAAACAAATCCATCTTCGATGACCACGCAGACTATAAACTCTATATATATATTTATATAACGAACATATATATTGTTTATTATTAACATGTGACAAATCTATCTTCGATGACCACGCAGATGATAAACTCTTTATATGTTATTTCTCGTAGATAAAGAGAAAAAATAACAACAAAACCAAATAATTATAAAGTTATTTGACATTTTTATCTTAATTATATATATTATTTATTATTAAAATGTGAAACAAATCTATCTCCGACAACCACGCAGACGATAAACTCTATATATTATTTCTGTAGATAAAGGGAAAACATAACAACAAAACCAAATAAGCATAAAGTTATTTGACTTTTTAAACTTAATTATCTTTCTATATGAAAATGTGTGTATATATATATATAAAAGAAGAAAGCTTAGATTTCATGTCTCGTACTTTGTCCTTGTGTTCCTTTGAAACGAGAAGTTGATTGATCTCACTTTGATTGGATTTATTTTCTAATTGTGGTTAGTAGCATGATTGCAAGTTTTAATATTTTTTAGACGGGATATATGCATGAAGATAAGAGTTCTTTAATTTACTGATAATAAATTCATGTTAACATCTGTGGTAGACACTAACTTACGACAACATTTGACACATATTTCTGAATACATAAAAAGACAATGTCTATTCCATTCTACATTTGTTTTGATATCACTCCCTAAAGTATTTCCAATATATTTAAGTAGTAATAAATAATATGACAAGGCATGTAGTTTTTTCCTCCATCGACCTTCTTGAAGTCACCCTGCACTTACATAACACTCATAATCATCCACTAGGGCACATTAATATATCCATAGTACAAGAGTTTTTCTTTAACTTTGATTCATATTCCCAATCAGCTATTATGTTACATTGATTCATATTCCCAATCAGCTATTATGTTACATATCTATCTTTATAGTTAGAGGGTTTTTTTTAACTATGATTCATTAATTTGTTTAGAGAGGCATTCATATTAATCAGAATAATTTATTTATTTTTATTTTGTTATTTGAATTTTCTTTACATGTTTAATTCACACTATTATGCAATTCAACAATTTCTACTTAACCATTGTAGCATGATTAAACATATAGAAACACATATAAATCATATACAATACGTAATTTACAAATTTAATCAATAGAAAATGGATAAACATAACGTAATTATTATCTTTGAGAAATGTCACCAACTAGTTTGGGCTATGAATCCGCAAAGTAAAAAAGATACCTTAAGTTGATTAAGGTAAATATATAACATCAATATCATTAAGAAAATATATTAGACTTCAACAACATCTAACCTATAGTCTCTTATCTCCCATCAGCCTATTCAGCTTGAGGTAGTACACACTTTTACGAACACTTGTAGTCCATTCGGTTGTTACATTAGCCTTTTGAGATTGCAACATAAGCCAATTAGGGAGTTCTAGAGCCCTATGGATTCCAAGAGTTCCAACTTCCCTTTAGAGTCTCTATGCGCTAACCAAGCCCCACACTTGGCAATGTTATTCGTATGCTTCATTATATGTTAACTTCACTGGAATAAAGTGGGTAACCTTAGTAAGTTTATCCACCACCACCACGATGGAATCATGTTAGCCCATAGTCATGGGAAATTTGGAAATAAAATCAATAGAAATACTTCCCCACTTTCACTTAGGAATGGTTATTGGATGAAGAAATCTCGCTAGAGTCTTATGTTCAACCATTACAATTTTTCATTCTCAACATATGACAATGTAATCAACCATTTCCTTTTCTATAAATGACTAAATATATTTATTTTTTATAGCTAAAATAATTTGTTGATACTTTGGATGTCCAACATAAGGTACTTTATGCATCTCATTCAACACTATATTTTTCATTTCTTTAGAATTTGGAATATAAGTTATGCCACTGTACATGAGGACCCCATCCTCAATCTCATAATTTTTTTTTTCCAAGGAAAAAAACCGAGCTTTTCTATTATAAAAATAAAAGAGCTACAAATAGATGAGTTAACATCCAGCAGATAAAAACATTGCCTGAGACAGATATGTTGCCACATGGGCTCGCAACGTTAGTGAACTAACGTGCACAAAGAATATGAAGGAGAAAAGAAAAAGAAACGAAAAAAGGGGAAAAACCTGGCTTCCAGCTCAGGTTTTTCGCCCCTTTTTCTTTTCGACCTTGCGCCATTCTCCCACCGTGGGCTCGGTCGAGACAATGACTAACTGAGTTGTTTCATTTTGTTGTCCAGTTTCTTTATCTGAATCTGATGTATCTGAATGATGCTGCCGTTTGATGCCTACCATGCTTTGATCCACGCTTGTCATCTGATGATGGGTCTCTGTCTGGGAAGAAAGTGGTTGTTGCTCTTTGTTTACTACTGTAGTTTCCTTTTGGGTCTCTAGATCACCCTCCTCTATGATTGTATCGTCCTCCTCTTCTTCTGTTTCTGCATCTTCTGATACTGTGGGTACTTTCTTTTCCTTGGTTTTCTTCTTTATGACATTGTCTATGTTCTGCCATCCTTTATGCTTCCTTTGTTGTGGCTTGTTCTTGTTTTGGCTTTTGCATGCATTGAACAAATGACCTGTTTGTTGACATCCCCTGCATCTAAATGTTGTGTTCTCATAGTCCAAAGATTGTTTCCATTGTGTATTGTTGAAGTTCAGGATGATGCTTTCTGGTAATCCCTGGCTGAGATCTACCTCGACGCAAATTCTAGCAAATGTAAAGATCCCTTTTAGATGTCTCTCTGTGTCTATCTTTAACATTCTTCCGAGAGCACTTCCTATGACTGCTAGGGAAGAAAAGTGCCAAAAATGCATCGGAAGATTATGTAGCCTTACCCATATCGGCATTTTTGATACCACCATGGAGTTTGGGTCAAACTCTGGGAACCAGGGGGTAACAAATAATCCCGCACTGCCCCAGAACCATGGTCCTTCAGTGAGGACTTTATCCCTCTCTTCTTCGACTCGAAAGACTACTATGAAGAATCCTTTCGAGCATAGCTGAATCCGGCAGTTTTTTGTCCATGTCATGTGTATCCATTGGTACAATGCATCCGATCTAGGCCAGAAGCCGTTAAATCTACAAATGATTGCATTTTTTTGTAGATCTGTGAAAATGCCCTTTACCTCTGGGATATCCAGCACAATGGAGGGGCTCGCTGGTGCTTCATCTACGATATACTGCCCTGGGGGGGTATTTACATTTGCATGTTCTTTCCCTTTTTGAGTTCCTGTCCCCTTTGCTGCATCTCTGTAGGATCCAGTGGGTTTTGATGTAGATCCCTTTGATCCACCTCGCAGCCGAAGATTGAGAATAACAATTGAATCTTTTGCAACCCTGTAATGCTGGAGGGGGTGTTGATCCTGCATGCATAACCCAGAAAATAATAGGTTTTGTGATGCAGCTGGAATGCCCAGTCTTACCTGTATCTCTTTTTTTAAATCCAATACTGTCATCTGTGCACAGATCTGCACACAAAAGTGCCTTCCGTCTGTTGATCTAACAAAGATTTGTTTCGGATCTGCTATGTCTGCCTTGTTCTGGTTCCTTGTTAATATTTGTTGCGCTGCCGAAGGAATAGGGACCTCGTAGCCCATATCCCAACTCCCCCGCGAACCTGAATCCCTACTCCACCCCATACTTGTTTTATGGCTTTGACAAGACCGCCCTAGATCTGCAAAAAGAAGCCCCAGCGGACCAAAACGAGCCTTGAAAGCTGGCGTGCTCCTCTTTTCTTCGTATTCCAAAACAGAGTTTCCATATCTATGCAGTGTGTTCTTGAATACGGCCGTATCAAACCAGAACAGGATAAGAACTGTTTGATTTGGAATAATAAACTCCAGCCAGAGGGTTTTCGTTGCTGCCGTGAGGTAGACCATCTGCGAATAGGATCGCCCCAGACGCCGTTTGATGAGATTTGTTTCGAAAGAGACCTTCCCATCCGCCGATCCAGACCAGAAACCGTGTGACTGAATACGCCTCACTCCCCCCGGCCTATGAAAAGGGATGTCCAGCAGACCCCTGAGTAAATCGAAATGCGGCAATGAAGGGATAATAACCTCAGAAGCCTGATTGTTTTGATTTGAAACCCTTGGCTCCATTCCATTAGTGGCGCCGGTCCAGATCCTGAGAGTTCCATCGGGCGTTGAGGATCCCGCATGCAGCCACCAGAATTTTCCAGCCACGACCAAAACTTTTGGGATGGCGGCATCGTTTGGATCTGCAGCGTCGAAACAAACGGCTGCCACTGAACCTACAGCATCGAACGATACTGTGAAGGCGGCGGCGGCAGAGTATGGGCCTGCAGAAAACCTAGGTTCGCATCCTCCCGCCATCGTCCTCCTGGCCTTGCTGTTCTTGTTTCTATCCTCAATCTCATAATATATATGTTGTGGTTGTATATTACCTTGTTGTAACTGCTCATTTATTTGCAGGTCATGCTAATCTAAAATTGTAACCTCTAAAATTTTTAATTTTAAAATTAGATGTTATGGTTGTGGCTTGTGTTTTATTCACCCTTATACTGATTTCAAAAACCATATTTCTTTCCTTTACCCTTATGTGATTAAGTTCAAAGTCATATTCAACTAGACATTCCATCCATGTGATTTTCTTGGAATTTAAGGTTGGTTGTCCAAATAATTGCTTTAAACCACTATGGTGTTCACTTAATTCAAACTTTCATTCGATGAGGTAATGCCTCCACATTTTTAAGACATGAATTATGTATGCTAATTCCAAATAATAAGTCACATACTTCCTCTCATTCTCTTTCAACTTCCTTGACTCATAACATATCACAGGCACATTTTGGATGAGAGCTCCTTCAAGCCTTCCCTTGCATGCATTACTGCACATAATATAATCTTGAATTATATCATGTATCCCTAATATTGGGTCACCTATAAAAATAATTTTCAAATATTGAAAGCCTCTTCATACTCATGAGTCCATTCAAAATTTATGCTCTTCTTTTGTAAATAACTTATTGGGTATTCTATATTTGATAATTTGTAAATAAATGTTTTGTAGTAACCTATGAATCCCATACAAGATCTTACGTCTATGATATTCCTTAGCGCTAACCACTCAATTATTGCTTTGATTTTATTTGAGTCCATAGCCACAACTTCCTTTGAGATGATGTGACCCAAACAATGAATCTACTTTTTGTAAAATGAGAATTTCCTCAGATAGACATATAAAGTTGATGTTCCCTCATCTCTTATAACATTATCCTCAAGTGTTGGTCATGCTCTTCTTTATATATTAAATAAATATGTCATCAAAAAATAATTTGAAAAACTTATTTAAATATTTCTATAAAATGCAATGCATAAAACACATAAAACAATTGTTGAAATAGATAGCCCAAATGTAACAACGAAAAATTTATAATGGCAATATGGGGTTCTTAAACAATCTTGCTGATATACTCACCTCTAATCATTACTTCATAATATGTAGGCCTCATATAAATATTGGATAAGATTTATCTCATCTCAACTAATTAGACAAGTAATCTATCCTAGGAAGATGATGCTTTCTCTTCATTATCACCTTATTTAATTTTCTAAAGTCTATGAACGACCTTAGCGTACCATCCTTCTTTCAAAAATAGAACTAGGGCACCAAAAGGTGACACACTTGGGCATACTTATCACTTCTCCAAAACTCCCTCAAGATTCATTTTTAATTCCTTAAGCTTATGTATTTTCATATTGTATGGTGTCTTGGACATTAAGGTAGCTCTAGGTACCTAATATATAGAAAATTCAATATCCCTTTTAGGTGGTAATCCTTGGATTTTAGCAAACACATCCTCAAATTCTTTCAGCATTACAATATCTTCAATTCTTGGTACCTTCTCATTAGTTTCCTCCTACATGTGAGGTGCATAAAGTTTTCATGCTTTTCTAAATCTCTTCTTCAATTGCATGGTGGATATTCCCTGATATAAACTAGCCCTGAAATTCCCCACACTTGTATTTGCTTCACCTATTCATCAAGGAAAGTAAATTCATTTTTATAGTATTCTAGGATAACATGGTGCTTGTCCAGGTAATCCATATTATCTAGGTAGTAATATGAGCCCAAAGTTACAATGTTAGATCAACTTCTCTACAATATTCATTCATGTCAATATGAAATTATTTTATTAATTCATTTATCCTTCACTTAGTACTTGTAGTTAGTGGAACCAACCAAGTCCTTCCATGCGTGGTTCTTTTCAAGTGAAATCTATGAACACATTTAGGATCAATATCACTATGGATAAATCTAGAGTCAATTAAAATAAAAATTGGCTAATTTTCTATCTTGTATTCAACTTCATTCAGATAAGCTTGATGATCACTCTACCCATTTTCTAATGCTACATAGATACTAGGAAATATTTTTCCCATTATCTCCACTATATCAAGTACTTGAGTGTTGTGAACAATCCTCACTTTTCCCCCCTTGTGAAAGAAAGGAATGTACATATGATCCCCTTGACAACCCAACATTTGATCAGTTGATATCTTTTCCTTTTCCCCAATGAATCTAGTACCCGTGGTTTACTTTGGGTTTGAAATGTTTTTTTATTTGCTTGCGATATGGTCCTTAAAATGAAGGCCTCTATCCCTTCTTAGTTTACTCCAAGTTGGCCCTCTCCTTGTCATCCCAATATCTCTAAGAAATTGGCTTGTTTTTGTTCCACTTATAGATATATTTGGATTTTCATTTAGATTACTCCCACGTCTATGTCTCATCAAATCTGATATTTCAATTTTAAAATTAAGGAAACACACTAAAAAATATTTGTATCTGATATTTTCATCCTTAATAAAGCCAACTATTTCAAGCACTCAATGAATTTTCTCTTATACTCCTCCATGGTCATGCTCTTGAGCTTAAGTTTAAAAAAAACTTTGATTTTCCTATCTTAATAGTGTTCAAAGAAATATGTCTTCTGAAATTACTAATTGGAAAACTTCCATGATATCCTCTTGTCATCCAAGTGCTTTACTCTCTTAAGTTGGTATGACCAAATTAATGCTTTGCCTCGAAAATAATAAATTACAATTCTTACCTCCAAATTGGATGAGTAATTTTCTAGTTAGATATATTACCTCATCCCTAACAACTAAGATTCACCCTGCTTACACTTCTTATGGTCACCATAAAATGTAAGAGGATTATTATTCCTAAGATCACCTTGTAAGTCATCAATTTTATACCTCCTTCTTTAATACTCGACTAATGAGATCGTTGGGAAACTTTGAGATTTTGAAAGTACATAATCCTTCCTTTTGAAGTGCCTTCAAGAGTGGTTTTGATTATTAATAGCACTCTCATAATTCCTAGAAATTTCAATATCCTCACTGTTAACATGACATTTATATTTCTATTCATTCCTTAAATCTAATACTTAATCAATCTACCTCTACCGGGGATTTGCATTATCTACTTATTAATATGTATGCACCCTTCTCGACCATAATAAGCCTTTCATTGTTATATTTATAGTTTATAATCTCTCCACCTTGAGACTCTCATGTTCTCCACAATCTCTCTATTCTCTGATATTATTTTCCCGTGCCCATTTTATTACATTCTAGCGTTACCCATGATCATAGATATTCCTTTGACTTCCTTTTCATTAATACAGGACACTTGAGCATCTTACATACTCTTGGTATTTATCCTACATTTGGAGTACTATGCATCTACTTATAGTATATTATTTGTAATAATAGACATGTTAGATATAAATATAAATTTATGTTTAAACAAAACTTCCTTTTTCTTGTTAACACAAACTTTATTCTACGAATTTCGGTTGTTGTAAGCCTTATTTTGATTTCCTTATAAAATGCCTGCCTATATTCGAAATTATATATTGATATATGGATTCTCGTTTTCCATATCTTTCCATTTATTTCTCATTTTTCCAAATCTGAGATTTGGGTTGAAATTTATGGCTGGCTAAAATTGGGCCTATTTTACTCAATTTTCCCTTATACGACTACAAACGTTTTCTTCCAATTTCCTATGAATTTGGATACCCAAATTTAAAATATTCCTCCATGTCTATGTTCTACTATCTAATATATTTTCTTTGGCCTTTTACATGCGAAACTCAAGCTACGAGTTGCAAATTATGCCTATTATAGTTGGTGTCTAATTTATCTCCTTCATTGTTTGAGATGTAACATTCTCGTGGGGACTTTGTTTCTTATTTTCAGTATTTCATTGGAAAGATCATTTCTCATTATCTAAAAGAATGGTTCTTTCCCTCAAAGAAATACTGTGCAATTTTATAACTAATGAATTTTAATAAAAATCTAAAAAATTATTGACGATTGGACTATTATGGAATTTTTTGAGCTAGTTGAAATATTTCACAATTTTATTTTACAATAATATATATATACACACACACAAAATTATTGACTATTTGATTATTATTGCAGCTTGAGCTAAGTTGAATTTCTCTACAACTCTATTTTACAATAATTTATAGATATATACAATTTCTTTGCCAAGGCCTTGTCAAATGATAGGTTTTGATACATATATGCTCTTTAGCTCCCATTAGATAGGATATGAGAATCCATGTCTTTCCTCAAAAACTTGGTACCCATGAAACTAATTTCTTTCTTCCGCTTTCTGTGCCTTCCAATTTTAGCTAAACCTCAAGGTTGAATTGGAATCCTTCCAACATTTAATAATGTGGGAGGGTCCCATTTGTTTTGATACCAACCCATATTTCACCTTCTCGTTGGTTGAAGAAATAAGAAAAAACCATTCCACACCCATATCTGTGGATTCACAGTTTGAACATTCATGAAATATAATTGTTGTTCAATATACTGTAAATTAAAAGTTTAAAAACATAATTGAACTTATCAACGCTTGGTATATAACCAAACTACTTACCCCAAAAATATCAAACATTTATGATCAACTTGATTCAATCTAAGAGATCCAATTCAAGGTTAGATGTTCACACCTATTAACTAGTTGTTTTATCTATGATATTCAATCATGGAGGTTTGTCTAATATAATATATAAAATTGATTTTATACTCAAATTCGGTTAAGGTTTAAATACGTCACTCGAATCTAATAAATACTACAAATATGATTGACATATATATTAGGGTGGAGATTCCATTTAGGCTTACATATGCCTACACATTAGTGAGGTAAATTAACCTCGATAGATCCGATTGTGAGGGTGATCATGACATAACAGTACCACTAAGATGTGGGTTTAGGTATGCATGTTTGATATTACACTACCCTGCATTGAAAAAATCAAATGGTTGAGGACGATCATGATCCAACAATCAAGATTAAGTTTGAGCTTAAAATTTCCCACTTCAATAATGCCATTTACTAATTCTAAAATATCCAATGGTGGAGATTTGTTTGATCTAATAATTTAAATTGGATTTGGGATTGAAGGTGCTTGACTGATGTTAGGCTCACTCCATTTCTATTTCACCCTTACGTACACCCATATAGCTATCTATCACATGGAACCTCCACATCATCATTGACGTCATTGGTTCAAATTTTTGAAAAATTTCAAAATTTCTCCATTTTCTTGTTCATATCTATTTTTCCTGAAATATTTAATTAGTCACATATTGTATTTAAATTTTTAATCACCCATTTAATTATGATACCTATAATATTCACTATTTTAGTAAATTTCTTCAATGAAATCTCACATAGAATTAAGAAATTATTCCCAATTTCATAACATCCATTCATGGCTATTTCTAGAATTCCAAATATTATCTTTGTAAGCCAATTACAAAGATATGAATTTAATATTAGTTCCTTTTATTTCACATATGCTATTTAAATTTGATTTCTTCACATATGTAGTTGGATTTCAAATTTTTCCTCATTTCATCACCTTGAGAAATAGTTTTGAACAATTATCATGCAACTATAACTCTTCTTCTACTAGCTAGGTTCTACTCCACAGAATTTCAATGTCGTAACATTCACTCTGATGTCACTTTGTAACACTCCAATCCACCCACTCATATGAATTACTAGATTTATAGTACAACTTCCATGAGCTTTCTTTTAATTCTAATTCACAAACACATTGACACCATTATTAATTTACATATTTATCTTGTTTCCATCATTTTTCACTGGTTTATATGCCCAATTAAAATTATGATTCAATGTATCCTCTACTTAATCATTGAAACATCATTAAACATGAAGAAACACCTATAATTCACAAACACAATGTAAATTACAAATTAACTTTGTAGGAAATGGATAAATATAACAAAACACTTATCTTTGAGAAATGCCACCAAGTAGCTCTAGACCATAGAAATTTCCCCTATCATAGACCACATTGCTCCTATACTCTTAATAGTGGGTCACACTTAGCTAGGGCTATGCCCACAAGGAGAAAGGTTATCTCAATCTAATTAAGTTAAATAGATAATATCAACAAGGTGATGAAAAGATACTATGCACTAGTATCCTCCAACACATAGTGTCTCATCTACCATTAACTTACTTAATTGAAGGTAGTGCACCCCAATTTCTACACATGTAATCCATTAGGTTATTCCACTACCCTAAAAATGCTTCTAGCATGGGTTAGATAGATATTTTTAGAGTGGCTGCTAAGGGTTCCAACTTCCCTCTAAATTCTCTAGGCTCCCATCCAACTCCACACTAAGGAAACCTATCACAAGGCCTAGATCCACAGGGTCACACTATACTCAACGTACATACAATAGTTAGAATAGTGATAATGATAAATAAGAATGATCTAGAATGGTAGGAATTACACTCTAAGCTCCATTTCTATGTGCTTGTTCCCTTTTTGATAAGTCGTTAGAATTATGATTACACATCGGGGGGATGAATTAGTGCAATGGCCAATTTTAATCAATTTAAACAATTTCACAATTGACCATAGCTGAGAACATATTATTGCATCAATAAAAGAAATAATCACATCAATACACAAGAACACCAAATGTAGGTAGAAACCCTTGTGGTATAAAACCACAAATATGTTATATTCTTCATTCTTTAATAACATTAGTTTGCAATTACAAACTTGATGGAGGCACCAAAACCCAAAATCAATTTGGAGGAACCAACCTGCTAGAGGCACCAAGTCCGAAAGCTTGTTTGAAAGCACCAACGCCCCAAGATACAAAGCACAAACTTGTTGTACGATTCAACTTAACTGAGCCGCCAACCTCCTTCACCAAAACATAGTGGACCATTTTTCTCAATATTTCAAACTGGATCTACAATCTCAAAACAAAATAAATGCTAAATTTACTAGGTTGACCTAGGTTAAATAGGTTTATCATGTTTAATAGGTCAACTAAGTTACTAGATTTACTAGGTTGACTTAGGTTTATTGGGTTGATCAAGGTTTACTAGATAGGCCTAGGTTTAGTAGGTTTACCTAGGATTACTTGGTTTATTAGGTTCGCCTATAGTTACTATGTTGAACTAGTTTCACTAGGATGACATAAGTTTATGAGGTTTACTATATTTACTTTGTTGACCTACGTCTACTATTTTGATCTCAGCTTACTAGGTTGAATTAGGTTTATTAATATTAGTAGGTTGACCTATCTTTACTAGGTTTACCTAGTTGACACCTGTTTACTAGGTTGACCTAGATTTGCATACTAGGTTCACCTAAGATTTCTAGGTTTAATAGGTTTACTAGGGTTATCTAATTCAATAAGTTCAAGAAAAGTAAACCATTGCTCAAACCAACTCAACTATAGCCTAACATGGTCACCATGGCCATACATGCTTTAGGTGTTTAGATATGGTTAAACACGTTTACTAATGTCTATGAACATGGTCAACATGCTCATTTATTATTAACCATGAACAACCATAGATAACACGATCAACTATGATGAACTTTGTTAAATGATGCCTCACCATGGTAAAAAACATAGTGGTGGTCTTCATGGTCAACCCTAGTCCACAAGGTCAACAAGTGACATTTATAGTTAAATGTTAACAACAATGGTCAACAATGTTCCCCCATGGTCATCCATAGTCAACCAAGCTTATCCTTTGTTGAAAAAGCTCAACAATAGTCAAACAAGCTCAACCATGGTGACCATGGTTGAACATGATCACCAAGTAAATCATAGTCAACATGGTCATCCATTACCACATTTATTCCACCGTAATCCATCATTTACATTCCTTGTCAGCCATGAGTATCTTGGTTAACCATGGTTGACCATGTTCAATTAAGCTAAACTATGGTAAACTAAGGTTACGAATAACTAACTATACTTAAACACAATCAACCTAAGTTGACCAAGGTCTACCTCAATCAACCATGGTCAACATTATCAACCATGGTCATTATCGTCAACTCTCTCTAGCCATTAATGTAACATTGCATTAACATTCATATAACATCAACCATGGTTGACAATGGTCAACTATTGTCCACATTAATTTAACTTGATTGTAACAATGTAACAATCATCAACATTAATGTAACAATATTAGATTAATGTAACATAGAAACATTGTTACATTAATGACTGACCATGGTCAACCTTAATTAACTCTCCAACCTTACTAACCTTCATCAACCCTTAACAACTATGGTCGACCATTATCAACCATGGTCAATCCTTGATAACCGTTTTTAACCATAGTGAGCCAACATGAACCATATCCAGTAAAGGTCTACGAATCAGTCCCATTCACATAAGCCATCTACTAGCACAACCATATTAGTAATTGTGGTTAATATACATTAATAGGTGGCATTTCCAACCTTTTATATGCCAAACAACATATAAAGATAATGATAATTGGTGTAAATCAACCATATTTAATAATTTGATTAGGCTAGTTATTAGATTTTTTTTAAATAATTTAAAAAAAACTTAATTTAAAAATAAATAATAATAATAATAATAATTAATTTATTCATTATTATTAAATATTTTAACTAATTTAATATTAATAAATATTTAATTTAAATATTATTTATTATTATTATTATTTTAAATTGTATTTAAAATTGAAAAAAAAAATATTTAATACATCAATTTAAACTTTATGAACGTGTAAAAGTCAAATTAATGAGAAATTAGAATTCAAATATATCCAATAAGATGGGCATTGATGACTTTATTGGAACTGTTAGCATAGACGGAACTACCCTTTAGTTTTTTAGTATAGTTATATTTTTATTTGTCTATAATTTTAAATATGCAACTCAAAATGCAATTCAAAATAAAGGAGATATTTGTTAGAATAGTTAATTTAAATGTATTTAAAAATTAATTTAGATTTATTTTAATGATGAATTTATAAAGATGAGAATATTAAATATTTGAATTTCAAAAATAGTGAATCATTATTTTATATCAATTTAATCAATTAATTTGTTATTATTATTATTACTAAATTTGATTGAGTAAAAATGTTTATATAATAAAACAAAATGACATTTTAATATTTTCTATAACTATTTTATCTTAATTTTATTTTAATTATTAAATTTTTTAATTTAATGCAAATTTTTATTTTTATTTTTATATAATTTGATCAAGTCTAACATTTTTATATAACAAAGACATAACATTTCAACATGTGACTCTCAATGCAACCATCATAATATTATATTTTAAATTATTAGATAAAACCTATCCAATTTTATATTTAAAATTAGTATGATGTTATTAGAGTGGTTATAATTTATTGGATTGGATTTATATTTGGTTTATTAAAGTTAAAGATAATCAATAACTATTTGCATTAATTATATATATATATATATAGATTAAACAAATTAAAATAATTTTTTAAAATTATATGAATTTTAAAATTACAAGAATAAAAATTAGTATTCGGATAAAAATGCCATTAAAAAAATACCATAAAAATAAAATCTGTTTTTATATTAGTGATATAATATTTTAATTTTATTTCGTTATTTAATTTATTTTTTATGATCATTTTTTTTCAAATTTAAGTGTGGTCATTGTTTTACAAAGTGATCACGACTTTGATTTCATATAGATTAAATAAGGCTTAGCATCTCCGTGTCAATTTTGTTGACGAAAAGTTTTTTTTGGGGGCAAGAATATAAAGAGCAAATTTAGAAACTTTTTTATATTACAATTTATTTACCATTAACCAAGGATTAACATATTTATGTTATTTTTATTAACATATTTATGTTATTTTTATTGAAAAAAAAAACTTCTTGGGTCAAGAATATAAAGAGCAAATTTAGAAACTTTTTTATATTACAATTTATTGATCATTAACTAAAGATTAACATATTTATTTTATGGGAAAAACATTTTTTTGAGAGTATCAATTTTTTTTGGAATTTTTTCTTATTTTAAATCTTTTATGTTGTTGGTGTATATTAGGTATTTGATTATAGTCATATTTTTAATGTATTTTTTAAAAATTTGAGAGTAATATAAAAATCTTTGGCACTATTTTATCTTTTCCATGATTTTATAGAGACATTGTAACTCTAAACTAAGATAATAAGATGAGTTTCTTCTTATATCATGTAGTATCTTATAGGGAAATGTCAGTGAATTTGTTATTATTTTCTACTACATAATAAGTTTTCCATCATCCATTTATTATTTCTTGAATGTTATAGTTTGAGTTAAGTATTTGATGAATATCAATTCAGAGATATTTGTATGAAAGAAGTTCCTAAGCTTTGTTATTGTTGTACATGGAATTATTATAATTGATATCTCTTGAATTTAACTATTACAACCTTCAATGTGTAAACATTAATATGATAAGACTTCTTGTCACAAGAATAATATCCTCAAAATGAAATGAAGTGAAAGGGTGATGCCTATATACTAGGGGTAATAAGTTTGATAGAAATTTCTTCTTAAAAGAATCTTCTAAGTTAGTCAATGTATATGCCAAAATGAGAATGAGACATGGAACACCTTTTCCCTTTTCCTATATTATAGTTGATTTCTTTTAGAAATCCTCCAATATTATTAAATATTGTAATAAAATTTTCATATAACCTTACTACAATAGCTCAATATTGGAGAACAGTTTACTACTCCCAATGATCCTGGAAAAAAAAGTTTACTACTCCCCCAATGACCTTGTGTGTAACAAGGAAGTCTACAAAACATTCGTTCGTTATTATATTGAAAATATTTTATGTGTAAAAGATAGAGAAACCCTACAACTTTTTAAGATTTCAATTTGTTATCTTTTAATATTTTAGTTTACCTTTTTTCCCTTCTTATAATGTACATAATGAAGGAGAAAGAAAAACTCAATTATTTTAACATTTAATTTTATTGTCTTTCAATTTTATAATTTTATAATTTTTTTTTAAGTTTCACTTTGTGTACTTTGATCTTCCTTATTATTATTATTTCCAAATTACTTACCCCAAAATTTAAACTTTTATAATTTTAAACTTTATATTTTATAAAATACACGTGTGAAATATTTACCTAACATTAAGATATTTAAAAAATAAATTAAAATAATAATTTTAATATAAAAAATCATTTAATCACTTTATATATATTTATATATTTCTAGTTTAAAACTGTGTCAAGATATAAGCTAACTAACTTTAAATATCTATTATTGACTTTCAAGTACCACTCTTATAATAATACTCTAAGCTAAAAATTTTCTATATTTGACAATTTTAATGGATCTTATTCACGGAATATTGCATAGTAAAGAGATATTTGCATGTTTGAATATTCGATAACAACGGATTTTTTATATACCATATTAAACTATTTGATTTTTAAAACTTACATATTTCAGTATTTATATGTTTTAATAAAGAAATATATATTATATTTATTGTTTTAAGTATATTAATATTCGTTTTTAGTTAAAGATATTATTATTATATAAGATATTAAAAATTGTATTTGCCAATGGTAAATTAATAATGGTCAATGGGAAAATCAAATTTAATAGTTTTACTTTGACAGAGATATTTACATTTATATAATTTTGTTTTTAATATATAAATATATTTATTTACATGTTATTCTCTATTTTATTTTTGAATGAAATTACTTTTTAAAATATGATGAAAATAGCTAATATTAATATTAATTTTTTTATTAGAAAAAAATAATTTATTATTATTATTTATTATAAAACAAAAATAATAATCAATCACTATTTGAATAAAGTTATATTAACAAAAATATTTATGTAATTATATTCTACAAGTCATTTTTAAAATAAGCATATATTGACATCATTAATATAAATAAAAGTATCGGTATCTATATATACTATATTAAAACTTACCTATTTCAGTATTTATATGTTTTGATAAAGAAATATATATTATATTTATTGTTTTAAGTATATTAATATTTGTTTTTTATTAAAAATATTATTATTATATAAAATATTAGAAGTTGTGTGTCAATGGTAAATTAATAGTGGTTAAGAGGAAAATCAAATCTAATAATCTTGTTTTGGCATGAACTAATAAATTGAAATATTTACATATTTACAATTTTGTTTTTAAATAATGGGAAGTAACTCCCAATAAATATATTCCTTTACATCTTATTCTCTATCTTTTTTTTAATGAAAAGACTTTTTAAAATACCATTATTAGAAAAAAAAAAATATTATTATTATTATTATTATTTATAAAACGAAATAATAATCCATCACTATTTGAAGGAAGTTATATTGACAAAAATATTATGAAATTAAATAAGCATATATCTATATTATTAATATAAACAAAAGTATTGGTATGTATACTATAAAAAATATAAATATTAAAAATAAAATTGCTTTATTTACATAGTTATCTGTTCTTTAAATTGATAACCATTTTATTGTATTACTAAGTAAGTATTAAGACGAAATTTCTTTATTTAAATTGATAACAATTTTATTTTATTATTAATTAGACAAAATTATATAATTAAAGTTTCACATTTATATTTTTATTCTTGCTTATCAAACTGTCGAAAGATATCTAAATAATATAATAGCAAGCCAAACAATTTAATTTTATGAAATTAAAAAATATTTCTTAATTTCCAAAATGTTCAAGTCAATATCTCTTTTTTCCCAAAACTTTAATAATTTTTTTAAAAATTTCAAAACAAATTAATATATATAATGTTGTACGGCTATATAAAAAAAAAGAGTTCTAAGCGTGGAGATAGAGGCGTCCTAAACAGATCCATTCTTAGCGAAGGTCGTCGTGGAGATTCTCTAATTCACACTGACTAGGTGAGCTCACAGATGGTTAGTTCACAAGGTTTTAGTGTGCTGAGGTGCAGCTTCATCAACTAATGGAATGGGGAGTGAAAGATGTGCCAGTAGAGAAAGGGCAAGTGATTATCAGGACTGGAGACTAATTGACTCTTTCTGATCAAAGGACGAAACTTAGGTCACGACTAATGGTTCAAAGATGCATACTAGCAAAGTGGACCAAGCATGTCGATATATAAAATAACAAGCAAACATTACTTACATCTCAATTTCTCAATCCCAGACATCTTTATATTTCTTGCTGTCTATTTCTCAATTATTTCTTATATGAATAATGCAAAATCTAAACAAACAATGCTGGTTAGCAGCTTGAATATGAGATAAATTTATGAAATAACTCTTAGAAATACTTTACTCTCCTTATCAAAATTCTGTTGCGAGTTGATGCTGGTTAGCAGTTTGAATATGGGATAAGTTTATGCAATAACTATGGGAAGAAATCTGTATTTTCCTCTTCATTTCCTTTTAAGTTATTCAGAGGAATTAACTTAGATAATCACGTTATATAGATAAGGTAAATAATCCAATTAAACAATCTTTACATAAATAAAGTAGATAATCATATTACATCAACAAAAATGTCTTAACAAAAAATTTAAACAAGAAAAAGACAGCAACGCATCCCCGCCATAAAGCTTACAACTAGTTCTGAATCCTGACGCCTAAGCTCTTAATTAATGAACAATAACCACAAGGAATAATAAAAGCAAGAAGTGTAAAGACTGCACTCAGTGTAAAGACGGGACGGAGTGCAATTTGTTTCGAAGATAGAAGGGTTGTTTCCGAATAATAATTTGCAAAATCGGACTGATTATATTTCTTGGTTCTTGCCGAGATGGTTTTAAAAAATTATATGCAGATAATAAAAATACTTCGAATCTCATCTGAAGGTTCACAGTTCTGCCGTACACGTAAAAACTGGTCATCATTGTAAAGCCATTAAATTACAGCCAAACAAACAGTGGTACCAAGCCATTATAGGATGGTAATAGCCATGAAGTTGTTAAATAACATATTATTGTTGGATGAAAGATGTTAACTGCGCATGCTTTAAAACCAAGATAACAGAGTTGCCATTCTTATATTTAAACCTATCGAAACCACATTTATATAAAAGCCGTTATGAAAAAGAACGTATCCATTTATTTATAGGCCGTTATGAAACGGAACGTATCTGAAGCAAAACAAGGTTATACAATAAAAAGAATTTGTGTCTGCGCTATGCGCGATTAGGGATTTGACATTCATGACAAGCTTCTACGATAAAACTAATATGCGTCTGCGCTGTGCGCGATTAGGGAATTGACGTTTATGGCATCTATGGTATTATATATTTCCGTTAATATCAGCATCTATTCACTCCAACATATATTGAAATAAAGCCCGAGTAGCTATGCACTGCAACATATATTGAAATAA
This sequence comes from Pinus tabuliformis, assembly GCA_031772625.1. Lineage (NCBI taxonomy): Eukaryota > Viridiplantae > Streptophyta > Pinopsida > Pinales > Pinaceae > Pinus > Pinus tabuliformis. The sequence goes on along the minus strand of CM062818.1, from coordinate 1,395,471,120 downwards.
AACAAATAATATGCGTCTGCGCTGTGCGCGATTAGGGAATTGACATTTATGGCATCTATGGTATTATATATTTCCGTTAATCTCTCTATTCACTCCAACATATATTGAAATAAAACCCGAGTAGCTATGCACTGCAACATATATTGAAATAAAACTTGAGTAATCTGTTACTCTAGCCCATTAGCCAGGACATCAAATTAAGACTACAGACTTTTTACCAAGAAGGACGCTGGCCGATGTTCCATAAGTCTGATATTTCATCTTTTCAAACCATCTCCCTCTGATCCAAAGCTTCCACAAAGCTATGTACGTATAAGCTTTTATGATGAAGTCCACTAGAAAAGTGCTCGCCTGGAAACATAGAATAAATGGTTAAATATAATTGTCCAGAAAGCATTGGGTATTGACATGACAAATTGTTAATATTTCTTTAAATATTTTCTTGAATCCAAGAAATTGTTGAGCTAATTACCTTCCTTGATCATATTTCCTATGGGAAAACAGGATTCCCACAAAAGATTGGCCGTGACACTTCTCTCAAGTTTTGTGATATCAAACACTGAGAATCCCAAATGTTCTTGGTACCACATATGATATATGACCAGCCTCCCGTTTAGGGACATGAAGTCGGATCTTGTTGCAGTTTCGTGAAAACTGCTAGCAAGCCCTTCGAACGGAAGCCAAACATCCTGAACTGGGTCATAAGCGCGGATACTCAATTGATGTCTTCCATCCTCGCGATTCTCACAGTGACAAGCAATTAACATGTTCTGAACGACAGCCGCCCTACCGAAAGAATACCAGTTGTAGATCAAATTGTCTGAAGCAGGAGACCAGGAAGATGTCGTCACGTCAAATGATATTCCGTGACTCCATCCTCTTAGGATTATATTCGTTCCTAAAACGGCAATTCCGCGTAGTGGGGAAATACCATTTCGAAAAGCATGAATTAGAGATTCAGAGCCGGGAATTGGCGTCCATGTATGAGTAGATGGCTCGTACACTTCACCCCATCCATTCTGTGTAACGCACCCTCCAAAAACATAAACCTTTCCAGCCACAGATGCCGCAAAAGCCTCTCGTCTGAATACTCTCGCGAGAATCGGATCAGACCAGGCATGCAAGACTGGATCAAACACGTGAACACTGTTGGTGATGTTTGTGCCTCTGTTACCAGATACAACATATAAATTAGAATCCAAGACCGAATTTGCATTGTTCGTAATGGTGTCCACAGGATAATCGGGGAGGCGCAGATATTTGGTGTCTTTTATTTCAAGAGCACAGAAGCACTGGTTCGCAACGTTAAGTTTGTCTATAAACCTTGCATACACCCAATAAGATGACCTATCTTGTAGCATGTCCAGAAATTGTTCTTTGGTGACCATTTCTGGTCTGGAATTGGGAAGAGCCTGAGATGCAGGCCTGCGGTTCAAAGGAAAACCTCGCGAATCAGTAGCAACGTCTTCTCTGACTGTTGCAATTGGGCGGGAGACGCAGGCTCCCATGATATGGACGAATTCTGCTTCTTCAGAATCTAAATGACAATCACAGATAGAACTGTGCGCGAAGTTCTGCAGGCTAAGAATCTGATGTGGTGGGTTATAGATTGCTTCTCCGTTGAGGGTTTATGCTGTGAACAAACTATCCGTTGAGATTTTATTTTGTCAACAAACTCTTCGTTGAAACGGTTAAAGATTTAAAATATTACTAAAATTTGAATTATAATAAAGATGTAGGCCAAATTTATATTTATTTTAGTGTTTTAAAGATAACAACCTATTTTAAATAATTATATTCTGAGAAAAGTTTATTTTTACATGACTGATATCGATTTTCTTCTCTACATAAACCTTAGTAAAGAGATATTATTTATTTTAATAAACTAGTCAACCATATTAATTTTATTTTATTTATTTTCGGTATATTATGAATTTTATTTTATTTATTTTCTGTACATTATGTCTCTGGTTATAGTTATATGATTGATGTATTTTTTTTAATTTTGAATTTATTATTTTATTATTTTTTTCTATGATTTTTCAGAGACACTCTAAACCAAATTTCACAACCATAATAATAAGATTGAGAAAAGTGCGAGTAACAAGTTTTTTTTTTAATCCAGTATAAAAGTTTTCTAATACATAATAGATTTCTCATTTGCTATTTATTAATTTTTGAAGGTTATAGTTTCAATAAGTGTGTAATTCCAATATATTTGTATAAAGGAATTTTGTTGATGTTATATATGGAATTATTATAATTGATTTTTTTAGATTTAATAATAAGTTTTATTTTGACAATGTTAGAAATCACGGGTAGAAATAATTATTTATACTTAGTTTGTCATGTTATAGGACTTGTTATACTAAACTCAGTGTCTTTATCATAAAGAAAAATGATTATAATGATCTCAGTAAGAGTAAGTTTGACACAAGTTTCTTCTTCCAAAAATTCTTCTAACTTGCCAATCTATATAAAAAATAGATCCCACTTGGGACAACTTTTCTCTACTCTTGTATTACAATTGATTTCTTTTAACTAACCCTAAATGTTTTTAATTTGGTCATAAAAAACTCATATAATGTTACTACAACACCTCCAAACAAAAATGAGAATTTTAGCACTTCTAAAAACAAAAATGAGAATTTTAGCACTTCTAAACTATTTCAAAATTTAATTAGGATAATTATATCAAAGTATTGTTAAACGCCAATAAAACAACATATAAAGTTGGTTTTATTATTTTATTTCTCCCCAAAAACAACCCTATTTGTAAGAGGGTTATCTACAATTAAATAAATAACATTTAAATTTGGTTACCTTTATATCTTTTTATGTGTATTCTAATTATAAATTGATTCAATATTCCAAAATAATTCAATATAGATTATTTGATTTGTTTTATTTTAACTTTTAAAACTAATTATAGTAATATTGGGAAATTGAAGTGTAAAAAAATATCTTTTTTAATGTGAAAATAAACATAAACCGGTAACTTTTTAATCACTTTTTTGGTTTATAAATAAATTTGAGACATTTTATACATAAAAAAAAATAATAAAAAGAAATTTTAATAAAAATAGTTATGTAAAGAAAATTATATTAATATTTTTTTTTAATTGTTATAAAGCATTTTTTTTTTCCTTTTAAAACCTAAATGCAAAACTTTAAATACATTTATATGTATACTAAAACCATAACTCTATCTTATTTATAGATCATAATACTATTATTAATTAGAGATGAAATTTATTTATTTACCATATCTTCTTTCGGCATTTGGCATTATGAGATAGTAAGAGAATATTCAATAATGGTGGAATTTTTATTTTATATTTATATGATTGATAGAATTTCGATATGTTTGTGTTTAAAAGTTTTAATAAAATTAAATTTTTATATTATATTATATTATATTATATTAAATATAATGATATATGTTTAGTTTGTTTATAATAATATCAATATCAAAAAAATTATTATTAATATTTTTATTTATTATTAATATTTTTATTGAAAATTAAAATAATGGAAATTTAATAGATTTTAGTGAATTATTTTATGCTACTCACTTTTTCAAATAAGTACATAGTTACCTTGGTAATTTAAACTAAAATATTGACTTGTATACCAAAGCAAGGAGACTGCACACTTACCAAACATGTTCATATATAAAATCATACAAACATTACATACATTTCATGCTGATCTGTAAAATCAGAGAAACATTAAATATATGTCAATTTCTCTATCCTAGAAATCTTAATATTTCTTGTTGTCAATTTCTAACTTTTTTATTTATGGATAAAGCGCTACCTAGATACACAATGCTGGCTAGCAGTTTGAAATTTGAATATGAGATAAATTTATGAAATAACTCTTGGAACTAGTACTCCCAGTAAACTATGGGAAGAACTCTACTCTACATATCGATACTCTGTAGCGAGATATTGACCAACCCCTGAGCTCTTAAATGAATAATAACTAGAAAGAATAATAAAAGTAATGAGTATAAAGATTGGACGGCCTGCACTCTTTGGAAGATAGAAAACTTAGCTCCAAGTAATAATTCGTCAAAGTACGTAGTAAAAATTCGCAAAAGTAAATAAAATTAATGTATATTTCCGACGAAGGATTCTATAGTTTTAAGTAATGATATGAAAATAATACAAATCCTTTGGGTCTCATCAGACCAGGTATGCAAGACTGGTTTAAACACGTGAACACTGTTGGTGAAGAATGTGCCTCTGTTACCACCTACAACATATAGATTATAACAAAAGGCTGAACTTGAATTATTCAATGGTGTCCACGGGATAATAGGCCAGGCGCAGATATTTCGTATATTTTATGTCAAGAGCACAGAAGCACTGGTTCGCAAGGTTAAGTTTGCCTGTAAACGTTCCATACACCCAATAAGATGACCTATCTTGTAGCAAGCCCAGAAATTTCTCTGTGGTGACCATTACTGGTCTGGAATTGAGAAGAGGTCGAGATGGAGGTTTGCGCATGAAGGGAAAACCTCGCGAATCAGTAGCAACGTCATCTTTGCCGGTTAAAATTGGACGGGAGATGCAGGTTCCCATGATACGGACGAATATTTCACTAGAGTTAAGATACAGAACAATTGCGAAGGTATCAAGTGCGTCTCGGTCATTTTCACTTTTCTGTTGTGAACAAACTATTCGTTGGAAACCGTTAAATATTTAAAATCTTGGGGGCGACGTGCTTAAAAGGTTTTTCGCTGCTGAACGAAAGATCGCTGCAAATTGAATTATGTAATGACAACCGCCATTTTACCGTGTATCAAATATATTTATCATGATTGAAGAGAAAAATCGTGAGGATGCTATGCCTAGTAGATGAATGCCACTATGGGTTGTGCTGCTCACGTCTTTTATTTTACCCATATTAACCAGCTATCTTTTGTTAACAGCAAATCAGAAATCTTTGAAAAAAATGGAGAATTCGAAGAAATGGAAGACAAACTCAAGTACATTAAGGTGCTTTGATGAGTTACAAAGTTTGCAAAATTATGTAAACAATAGGGAATGACAAGGTAGTTTACAACAACGTACACTCCACAGTAATATGTAGTCCTTAGAAAGGAAGAATAACTTGTTAAATTTATATATTAAATTGATCTCCAACCAAAAACATGAAAGAAAAGATTCCTCGAGAAAACTGAAATGGCAGCGGATTCTCGAGAAACCTGAAAGCAAGTTCTACAATTCATACAATTGCATTGATTCCTGTTGGACAATGGGTCATGCTGAAAGAGTTAAAAACGTATACACGTTTTTTTTTCAATGATGTTATGATATTTTGAACATAAAATTTAATGTCAAGTGATTTCAAAGCAACCATGAAGACATATGGCTAGAAGTTTTCTTTTGGAAAGGAAGGTGGCAATATGAACACGTTATTTTTAGTGGTTAATGTAATTATAATATTGATATTTTGAAAAGGTTCCCAATGTGTAAAAGTAAATTTGTAGATATATCAATGGGTACAAATTTGAATAAATCTAATAAAAGATCAATAGATCTCTATGTATTTTACAATTGATAGGCTAGATATAGCTTATGGAGTAAGCTTAATTTCTAGACCCATGGAGTGTCCCAAAGAGTCCCATTAAAAGCTTGATAAAAGAATCTTAAGGTAGATTATATGTATGACAGACTATGAAATTTAGTATTCCACTCCCAAAGACAATATTCCTGCTAGGTACATAAATATTGACTTGGCAAGAAACAATGACGACAAGAAAAGTAAAATTAGTCATGTTTTCCATGACTAGGTATATGTTTGATGTCATGGGTATCCAAGATCTACACCATTGTCACGCTATATTTTGTTGAAATAGAATATGTAGCACTAGCAATAAAACATATCATGTATATTTTGTTGAAATAGAATATGTAGCAGTAACAATAGAACATGTCATGTAATATGGTTAAGGATACTTGCGAGTGACCTTAGCTATGAAGGGAATGAGCCAACTCCCATGTTTTGTGGTAACAATTCAGCCATTAAAGTAGCATTAAAACTCACCATCATTTCTTTCTCAATCTTGCTAACAATAGGTACTTTGAATTTTGAAGGTAGGACTAGGAGTTGTTTGTTTGGCTATTTGTTATAGCCAAAATCGATCACTGATACATAGTGTAGTTTCTCTTGCTAGTTAGTGTTGCCTACAAAAATCTATAAGATGTTAGTTGTTAAGGTTGACTATGTAAATTAGTTTGATTTAAATAGTTTTTCTCTAGATGTTTTGAGGAGATGTTTTGAGGAATTTATCCTAAGTTTTTTTAGAAAAAAATTATATGTATAATGTACTTTAAGAATTAATAAAACATCATCTTTTATGTTAATCATTTTATGAATTTATTATGATATTGGTTGATTTTGTTAGTGTTTGGTTTCTCTCTAATTGTTAAATGTTTCTAAGTTTTTTTTATTGCCATAAAAATTGAGTATGATGTATTAACTAGTCTCAAATAATTGTGAAGTATGAGAATAAAACCTCATGGAAAACCAAAAGTTTAATACATAGGAACATTTTTTAGGGAAATATAGAAAATACATTATTTAATTTGATTGTTTTAATATAAGGAAAACCCCTAAACAAGAAAATGGGTTATGTGTGAGAGTAACCTTCAAATGTTTGGACTAAAAGATAGTAATTATGTAATGTTGCCAAAAATGGAAAACCAAAAGTCTAAACCAAAATTTTATACATAGGGACATTTGTTAGGGAAATCTAGAAAATACATTATTTGATTTGATTGTTTTAATATAAGGAAAACCCCTAAACAAGAAAATGGGTCATGCCTAAAAGATAATAATTATGTAATGTTGCCGAGGTTTTTTCTATGTTAACATTAAATTTTAATTTTTAGTTTAGGTGTAAAAGAGAAAATAGAAATATTTACCTTTTGTTAATCCACTATTAAATTATGACCATAATTTTATCTAGAAACATTTTAGTGAAAATATAATTTTACCTAGAAGCATTTTATGAGAAAAATAAATTGAGTTTTTTTATTTCATTATTATTATTATTATTATTGTAAAGATGATGATGATGTTGATGATAATCATTAATTTCCATAAAGATAAACCATATGAAGGAAAGGGATTATTCAAAATTCTATAAATTTTTATTTCTCTCCTTGAAGAGTATTAAGAGAAGCATTTCAAGATCCCCATTTTTTTCTTGACTTAAAATTTCAAGAAGGTTGATTACGCCAAAAACATTTTTAAATTTAGATATAACCTCAATATAAACTAGTTAATCTTGGAGAAATTGATTTTCATCCTAAACCCTCTTAGCGTCGTGAAGGGGATAGGTTCATTCATCCCAAAGTGTTTTGAGATTTGACCAATGCCTAGCTTCACTATGGAGCTCCTGAGATTTTTTTTGTTTTTTTTATCAATTCATATTTTATTCATTACATTAGTCAAGATAGAGAGATAATTTTAATTTTTGAGATTTGGATTAGTCACCTCCTTATATTAACCTAGTTTCTTTTCTCCTTATAAATATCTATCATCTAACAAATTTTCCTTAAATTTATAAGCAATAATATTTTTATATTATATTTGTTATAAATTACAATCCTCTATCTTCCAATGGCTAGTGAAGATTGGGAATTTGAATGCCATCTTCCCTTTAGCTAAATACGATTTTAGCTAGATTTAAAAGTAATTTTAGTAAACCTCTTGTCTTCCATGTTGTTAACACATTTCTTATACACAAGATGCTTAGTAATAGCCATGCTTTCAATGGGAGAAATACTTGGCTTAGAGGAGGATATGATGGGTTTTATTTCCTTTAATATTGATATAATAGGTTACAAACCCCTTTTGGATCTATTATATCTTCCCATACAACTTTGTTGAGATACGGCATCCCTAAACTCACATGCATCACAATGGAAAGAGTCTCAAATAGGAGTTTTTTCTTTTGTCAATCCTATACCAATGATAAAGTAACTTATAATTGTTTTTAAGTCCATAATACATTTTAATATTTCATTTATATGTTTCTTAGTTCTATAATTCCAATTGAGATTGTCATGGTATAAATTCCAATATATTTATATGAATGAGATTCGTCCTAGTTGTTGTTATATGAGGGTATCTTATGTGATCTTTCTAGATTTAATGATCGTGACATTAATTTTGTTCATCATGGAATAAAAATCATGGAGGATACTTGCATGCTTTCCAAGACCATAAGGATTCCTCATCAAGAGAGCAATATTATCATCATAAAGAAGAAGAGTGATGAATAAATCTCTGAGAATGAGCCCAACATAACTTGCCAACTCTTTTAGACATTCTTCTAACATACTAGTGTATATGCCAAAAAGGATAGCACACAAGGGGAACCCTCTTTTGACTTCAATATTGTAGTTAGTTTCTTCCAACCAAACCTTATTGATCCTAATATTTGAAATAACATTCTCATACAACCTTATTACAACAATTATCAACTGAGAAGGAATCTTTATATCTTCCAAACCCTTCCAAAGGTTTGTGTTAGAAATCATTTTAAAAGAATTTCTAAAGTCAACAAAATAATTAAGGTGATCAATTTATAGTTTTACAGATCCTCCATAATGATTCTAAGAGTAAAAAGGTGGTTCATATTGGAATAACATCTCCTAATATTGGTTTTGTCTTTACCTCCTTTTTCATGAAATTCTAGCCATAATGTAATCTTATTTTCCAAAATATTCTCATACAAATTGGCTAAAATGGGGGGAACAAAATGGTCTTACAATTAGAGGGAATGTTTTTATCCCCGCTTTTAAAGATATGTACAATGACTCTTTCTTCCAAGGATTTGGGAATCCTTGATTCACTACCAAATTGAAGAGATCTTGTCTATAAGGAATGAGAATATGATCTCTTATTTTAATTTCTTTTATCTTGGTAGCCTTTAATGTCCTCATCTTTCTTAGTTGTAGGTTTCCTAGTCACAATCTTTTTTTCTTTGGAAAAATACATTTCACCATCTATAGAATGTTAAATTGGCACCCATGGTTCTATTGGATTCTTAAGGTAGGAATTCTATTTTTTTAACACAATCATAATATTTTCTTTAGTTTTTCGAATTAGAGTGTTCCAACAAAACTTACTATTGACATATTTAGATAGGTATAATAGATGATATTTCCTTGTGTGTGTGTGTATTTAGTACATTTTTCCCCTTTTAACAAAATATTTATACATATTTATATTATCAAGATTTAAATATACATTAAAAACATCCCTGAGTCTTTTTCTAGCAATTTTGCAATTTTTACTACACCAAGGATTGATTGTTCTATTATTCTTTTTATTGAACACATTCATAAAGAAATTGTTAATGGAAGTGGAGATGGTTGTAGTAAAATTATGATAGAGTTGTCCTTATATGTTACAAGATTTAGACCCTTATCTAAACCCTCTGACAAGAGATAAATTTCACTTTTGTTAGAAATAAAGTGCCTTTGATTGTCGACAATCTCTTGCATGGGATAATTTTTTTGCATGACAAATTTTAAAGTTAATATTAAAGGTCTATAGCTGGAGCACTCACGATTATTTAGAAGTTCATAATTACTATTTGGTTGGAAACAACGATATCAAATACCACATAATCCATGACAATACTCTTGAGCCCATGAATATAAATTATCTATTTGGAGCCAAACCATTTGATTATGTCATTGCAAGTTATTAAGTCTTGAGAACTATAATGTTTAATTGGCTCATACTAAATAAATTGTTGGTTAAATATTTATAATTTCTTTTCTATTTATTCGATAAAATAAAATCTTAATATAACCATAAAATATTAGGATTGGAATTATTATCTTCATCTAATCATAAACAATTGAGAATTACAATCAGAATGATTGGTTAGAAAAAAAACTGAATTTCTTGCCGCTCAACATTAAGACATACCAACATAATGATATCACCTTCGTTCCTCATATTATAAATGTGTTATTCTAAAATAAATTATTATAGAGAAAGGATTTCCATTTCTCTAAAATTAAATGGTATTTAATGTAAAAAAAAAGCATGTAAACCCATAAGGTGCTATGAAAGTCCAAAACCCACGTTTGAATTAAAAGCACATAACTATGGGTGTTTAATTCAAAATATTTACAAAAAGATCATTATTTTCTCATAATTATGTGTTACATTAGGTATGGATATTTTGGCTCTTTTGGTTTTTTATTTGATAGTTCTATGGTTTGCCGGCAAACGAGGTTGAAAAAAGTGTAGATGTTCTATGGTGGACCAAACCTGCGACCACTAGATAAGTAATTTAACATTTCTTCACATCTATGTCCCCTTTATATAGGATGTATTCACTTAGTCATCTATGGTGATCTCGAACATGGTTTGTTCCTAAATATGAAGAGGAGATTACTAATAGTGAAATTTATATTGCATAAAAGATCTGGATGAGTCAATTGCTATGGTGGTATTAGTTCTTAGTTTCAAAGAAGTTGAAATTTGGGGAAATTTGTAACTCCATTCTCATAACAAGACCTTGGAAGTTGGGTTAGGACAAAGTAACACCTCTCATTTAATTTGAAAGGTCTAAGACTATGGAAGGGAGTGTTACACATAGTTCCAAGCTTCCACTAACTAGTGATTTTTTATAGCATGCTCTCTTTCAATTTTTTTTGTTATTTCCTTTTAGTGATTTGTCTCTAAAAATTTCCATTGGCATTGCTCTAATTATTTTTCCTTCGTTTTGCAATTGTTTTTAGATTTTTTAACCCTCACTCTTGGAGGTTTTTGCATTGCTCTAGTTTGGTTTTCAGAGCTTAATCACATTTTAGAGCCTCAATCCTTTAGTCTGATCCTTAAAAGTCTCATTATTTGTGTTCATATTCTTATCTTGTTCAATCCTTTAGGTATTTGGAAATGTTTATCACACAAGACTACTCCTTTCTCTCTTTAGTTGAATTTTTTCTGTTGATTCCTCTCTTCCCTAGCACTACTTCAAATGCCCCCATTTTTATCCTTCAATAGAATACTTGGGGAGCTTCCTTTTTTCTTATATAGTTAATTATCTAACACATTTTATTTATGTCAAGGTTTGAAGGATTCATTTATCTCTAAATTTGGGGTCCCTTGGGCTTATTTTCTAGAAATATATGTGGTACCTTCTCAATTGTGCTCTCTGATGGTCTTCTAGACTTAAGTCCATCCTCTATCTAGTTTAAGAAATTGTACTCCCTCTTTTTCCTTATTCTATTATGACTCCAACTATTGAGACTCATTCCTACATGTAGAGGAGCCCTATTAGGGAGAGATGATCATAATAACAAGTGGTCCTTTTGCTTTAGAGATAAGATTATTGCAAAAGGACATGCTAAAATATATTGCAACAATGCAGCCTAAATAATCCAGTAAGAAATCAAGAATGTGGATTGAGGAGATTGGATAGAACGTCAGTTCATTTCAAATGAAGTGATTGTATAGCTAGGAAATTGGATACTAAATACATGTATTAAAAGGATCAAAAGACAAAATGCATGCACATAGTAAGTATTTATTGGTAGTTTAAAACCAAAATGGGGAAATTTTTAGTGGACTGCTCATAAGAGGAACAAGAAATTATTCTCTACTTAGATCAGACTTAGAAATACATGGGGATCGTAGAAAATAAGGTGACAAATATGGACCAAGCTATGGGGAATATGGAAACATGAGGATTGTAGACAATAGGGTGACAAATATGGACCAAGATATGGTGAATATGGAATTTTTTGATTTAAAGGAAGATACCAATCCACTTGTAATAATCCAAGTGGATACCCCATCTAAATGATTAGTAATGTTACTATCATTTTTTTTTGTCATACTTTTATTATTTTTAAGAACATTAGCTAATAGAAGATAAATTATAATAAATTAAACTAACTACATTAAATTATATGCTTAGTATTTTTATAATTTATTTATTTTTTAACTTTAAACTAAGAATTCAATTTGTCTTTTGGATTGGTTTAATTTTCTTATCAATAGAAAATGTACATAAAAAACATATTTAATGTGAAAATCTATTACAACATCTATTTTCTTATAAAAAGCTTATAAAAAAGATACTATAATCTGTCTTATACTAATGGGGTAGCTTATTTGTATATTATAGTGTATAATTATAATATGTAGTATTTTATTTATATAATAAGTTGAATAGGTGAAGAAAATTTTTATTTAAGTTGAAAAATATATATGTATATAAATATATAAATTTAGGTATACTTTTATTTATTATTCAATTTGTCTTTTTGATTGGTTTAATTTTCTTATCAATAGAAAAGGTACATGAAAAACATATTTAATGTAATTATTTTTTAAAATCTATTACAGCATCTATTTTCTTATAAAAAAGATACTATAATCCGTCGTCACTCATACTTATAATATGGGGTAGCTTATTTGTATATTATAGTGTATAATTATAATATGTAGTATTTTATTTATATAACAAGAAGGGTTGCACGACAGCTAGTCCCTACCTTAAGCGTGGGGAGTGGGTGGTTGAGTACTGCATAGTTGTCAGTTGTTAGATTTAAACAAGTGTGCATAGTTGTCAGCTCTCAGATTTAAACATGCATCCTATCAAGTCGGAAAGCAAGCCCTTGCTCGGTCATTTTACAAGTATGAGCAAAGACACACACGGTGACGAGAGCTAATTGGCTGGTTTGAAAAGTTGGTGAGGAACATGCCATTTTTAAACAAGGAATTTCAACTGAAGATATAAGGAATGAAAATAAATAATCATGTAGCATTGTTATTATCTTTTACAAGGGTATTCTACACAAAAGGGAAAGATTAAGGAAATCATGAACATTGGTAAACATGAGTTCACATTGAAATCATTTAAAGAGGAAGATTAAAGAAATCATGAACATTGGTTATTTTACTAACTGCATTTCCTACATTTGCAGAACCCTTGCTATAAAGATTTCACAAATTACATACAACATCTTTGGGTATTATTTGTAGTTCTTACCTTTGTAAGTATTTCTGTTCTTTTCGAAAGGAGTACACCTCAAAGTAGAAATGTTATTTTGTTTAGAAGTATTCCAAAGAACTACAATGATTCAAAGTATGATATAAGGATTTAAGCTATTTGGTCAACCAACGCACCAAAAGGTAAGATTGCTGATGTCTTGTTTTCTTCTTTCTTACTAGAAAGGGATTCACTATTATTTCTTGCAGGATTCTTCAATCACTCGAAGGATTCTTCAATCACTTGAAGCAGGTAGAAAACTTGTTGAGAAGGAGTTGAAAGATTGTTCAGATCTTTGTAAATGGGAGGGAAATTTCTACTATTCGATTGAATCATATAAGAAGATACATCAAAGGATTCAAAAACTAGTTCACAAATTCAATGTAAATATTTATCTCATATTAAATCATGTGGCAGCACCATCACCTAAAAAAGAAAGGGATCTCGCAGATTTTTTCATTCAAAGCAGACGCTCTGACTATCCCTCACTGTCTGGCTTAGATTTTGTTCAAGAGTTTGAAGTGGAGGTGCTAACTTGTGAGATGGGGAGCTTGCTGGATGGTGGAATTTCAAACCATCCTCCTAGCAAATATGCAAGGCTTTCAAGCTAGGATGCAACACTTTCAAGCCAAGATGTAGGGCTTTTAGTGATGCAAGGATTACAGTGATGCAAAATCATCGAAGGTGTCTCATGGCATTCAAACCCAGGCCTGATATGAACGTTTGGTGAAACCTGATTTGAGCCATTAATCCAGAAGAGGAGATCAATAGCCATAGCTAGTAGTAGAGCCCGTTGTCTAGAAGAGGAGATCAATAGCCATAGCTAGTAGTAGAGCTCGTTGAGCAAGTGGTTGAACTAGTCCATTTTTACTGGACATATTTTTTGTGGATTTACATTTAGATTCTGGGGTCGTGGCTTCACACAACTCTTCAAATTGCATAGTTTATTAAGAAATCATGGTTTTGCATTGGGATTCTTGAGTCGTGGCTTTTCATTCTTGCATATTGTCAATGTGATATATAGATTTAAGTCCTCAAAGCCTTACAAAAGCACCTATTCTCTATGTGTTTACAAGTATTTACAAACATCAAGACACGTCTTTGCTTTGCATCTCAATTTGATCAACAGTTTTAGCAAAACAAACAACAAGCAACTCGATCTATATCTAAAATTGAACTTTGCTTTGCAGCTCAATTTGAGCAACAGTTTTAGCAAAACTGCATAGTTTGATTTGATTGGAATGCATAATTGTATTTTTAGGCCCAAAAGCATGTGGAGGAGTCACATCTCACATGCCTTCTCAATGAACAAGCATGATGGATTAAAATGGGAATAGGAAGTAATAACTATATGCCATGATACAATTAGGTGACTGTAGCTTTCTCTAGTTTATAGTTGATAATCAAGTATAGTTATAATCTCTTTGTTATGGTAACTTAGTTCATCATTGATAAACTATAAAACACATGGAACATTATATCTAGTTCAAGCACCAAAAACTTTATAGGATATGGAAAATACGGTCCAAAAACTATGGTATGCAACAAATTTTTAGTTTTGGGGGTATAAATGAGATCATTGCAACTTGCCTTTCTAGCAGGTAGCATATCTGGTAACCTAAGAGACCTACACTCGGTGATACCAATGATCTCTACTAACTTCAAGTTCTTGTTCTTATCTGCAACCTCATCTAGAAGCCTAGGTTTCACATCCGTTGTCTGGCTACTGTCAAGATTATTCCGTATACACGGTATTGGTTCATGGTTAATTTATTTTATTCAAGAATGCTAAAATAAACCCAAACTTGTAAAGTAGGGTGATTCCAAGAAATTGGGAAGGAGAATCTGATGTAATACTTAAAATCTCAACTTTCCTATAGATTAGTTTGGTAAATTTCCAAATATCCAATTCTTCAATTGGAATGACTCTCATGATAGTAGAAATTGATACATCATGAGGAACCCTTTCTGACCATTCTATTGGACCAAGAGGTGAAGCAGCCATGGCATTTTGTTGTTGGAGCCTACAAAAGGGACAATAGTAGTGAGATGTAGGAGTTTGGGTACACATGTATTCCATTTGAAGTGTGGGCATCATAGTACCTTTGCTGACACCACCACAGGTGGTATCCTTGTCCCCTCAAACACTCTATTCTCAAGCATACGAAGTAGGTGAGATCCATCAACATTTGCTAAAATCACTCCAACATTTGCAAAAATATTAATCCCATTATCATTTATAGTCACAGCAAGTAATGACCCTTCCTTTTTGAAACGAAGGTGAGGGCCTGCTTGCAAAATTTGACAAGAAACAAAATGGGCATATATCTAATCCAAAATAGATAACAATCAGAGTTTTAGATTTTATATTTGATCATAACCAAGATAGAAAATATCTTCTTACAGGCAAACAACCATCCCAAAACTTAATTTGAAATTCATCACTGGCTTCCAGAGACCTGTTTCTCGCTGTATCAAACTACACAACTCCTAAGGACTGTTTGCGGAATCCAGACTATGTTTGCTTGATTGCTCCCTCACTTTCATTCCACTCAACCAAGTATGAATCACCTTCTTCGCTTGTTCCACATGAGAAGAGCCTAATCCCGCATGTAATTCAATGAATTAAAGAAGCATCCTTATTGCTCTTGAAGTGACATAGCTAAATATTCATCATGAAAAGCATAAGAGTTTAGAAAACTTAATCATACCATGTTCCATCCTCACTGTAAGTCATTGTAGTACACCAATGCCTAGGGGCATCATAATTTACTCTAGATCCCAGTAGATCGTAGAGCCAAGCTTTGATCTTTCCATCAATAGCCATAGAGAAAATGAGCTGTCATTAACCACAGACAAATACAAGATAAAATGAACAATACAATTACATGCATAGAAT
The DNA here is from genome assembly GCA_031772625.1 of Pinus tabuliformis. NCBI lineage: Eukaryota > Viridiplantae > Streptophyta > Pinopsida > Pinales > Pinaceae > Pinus > Pinus tabuliformis. The sequence continues at coordinate 1,395,455,179 of CM062818.1, read as the reverse complement.
GGCCCCCAACAAAATACAAGCATGAACTAGTACCCAATTAAAGAAACCCTTCAAAATTAGAGAAAGGCTTCTCAAAAAAATTATATATAGGTTTTTTTATTACGCTACTCGGATCATAACTGACTTGGATATTCTCCTTATAATGAGGGCAGACTGAATATATAGGAGCTTCATGGCCTTCGAATGTGTACTACTTGGTGCCAGTTACAACATCCCATACCTGCTCAAGTCATTGAACACTCCTGAGACAAATCTATCACATCTAAAAATATCTTTATGGTGACCTTTCAATAATAAATTGTTATTGGCATTACTAGTTACCTGATATAGCATAAGGAATTGGAACTTATACCTTAATAGCTTTATCATCTCCACAAGTGATAACACAGAGCTGCTTATTATTAGGGTGAGCAAAAGAAATATTATTCACACCACCAACATGGGCATCAATCTATGTGGATCCAAAGAAAAAGGGAAGAATTCATATATTAGACACCACAGATAAAGACCACAACAAAAAGAAAGTGGGTTGTGAAGCCAGGGTGTTCACTGTGAACCTCTAGATGTTGCCTCAACTCGCCACCACTAGTATATGAATATAAGTGGACAATACGCTTGGAAAATGCAGCTCCTACAAGCAATACAAGGCCATGACAAAACATAGCTCAATAGTCAGATGCCAGAATGTGAGAAAGGATCTCATGTATTGAGGCCAAGGAATGATGCGTTGATGTTGGAATGTCAGAAAGGATCTCATGCATTGAGGCCAAGGAATGACGCGTTGAGGTTGAAAAAGTATACAGTGAAGATATAAGAAGACAATAGTGAACTGATGCATACAAAAAATAAATCATTATATGACAGAGACATTAAAGGATAGATGATAGGGACACAGTGGAAGAAAATGACTATGATGGAGCTTTACTTATACTATCAAGCAGACACAAAGATAATCCAAAATGTAACGCAACAAATGGACATAGGCTAGAGAATAATAATGATGTGTTAATGACTTAGATATGTTGAAGACTCAATGCATTAAGGACAGAAGTCATGCTAGGTGATAGAAGCCATAGAATTATAATTACAAGAACTCAGATGCATTAAGGACTAAGCATATCAAAAAGAGGTATCAGATTAAGTGTATTCCACGCATTGAGACTACCATGGATTCTATGCCAAAGATGTCAAAGAATAATATTTTCTTCCAGCTACAGGAAGCTCTACAGTTTGTTCAGTGGTTGGCGTAAAGCTTAATAAATAACAAATGAGAGAGAAAGAAGATACGTACACGTGCAATTTCATGCACAAGATAGAGAGAGGCACTCGCTCTCTCAAGTCGGCCTGGCACTTGCTCAAGCCTGAGCCTGGCAGCTTTAACTAGAAGCCTATCCCGCTAGAGCTTGAAGCAAGGAGCAGAAAAGCAGTGAAGTATCCGTCGGAGCAGAGCCCAGGCCCAAGACAAAGGAAGGGAATTAGCAAATGAATTTAGTTATTGATTGCAGTGCCCCTCGAGAAAGTGACCTTACCTTTAAAGGCAATTTGTATTCGTTCCATGGCCCACTCACGAGGTATAGAAAGAGTGATTTGTTGGGGGGTATTACTCTGTATCCTCCGCTCATTGCTATATTCCCTTGCCCACCCAAACTAGTGAGTATGAAAGGAAGGGTCCAAAGGAAGCTGCCCTTTGCTCCCATTCCATGCTCAACCGTCACATTCACTAACCACCTGAACCACCCGATGGCTCCTTAGGAATAGCTAGACGTAATGAGAGACGTGGTTGAACATAACGCATTATAATGCATGATCGAAACGTGGCTGAAGAGAAAGACAATGGTGACAGGTACCAGTGGAAAGTGGGTAAGATATATTACTCCAGTGAGTTTAGGAACAGGTTCGATCCAAAAGACCACCATCCCAATGTTATGCCTATGCCTGAGGCACCCTTATCCCACGCAGCACCTTTCCCGGTCCAGTAAGTAAGTGCTTCCAGTTTCTTTCAACCGAATCACTGTCGTTAAGTTCCCATCGTAGGAGTTGTCTGTCTCATTGGAGGAGCTTGTCTTCCGAGTTTTCCCTAAGAGAGTTGCAGTTCCGACTAGAAGCAGAATGCATGCGGCAAGTCCCGGCTCTTCCTTCCTTCATAGAATCCATCTTTGGATGGCTCTCTCTCTCCCTTAGAAATGGGCCTTTATTCCTTCCACATAGGCCACTTTAAGTGGTATAGACACCTGAATAAGCTCGACTGCATCCTAGTCTCATGCATGGTTTATCGCTTTTTATTCCAGCAATTCACTGACGTTGACGCAAAGGCATTGTCATTTACCATGGGGTTGAATCTAACAGCGGACTGGTGGAAGCTTCAGTTCTGGGGATGGCTCCAAGGCTAACATAGTTCCAGTATCAGTAGACCTCCCTGTCTTAGCAGATTTAGGAACTGGCAAGTTCTCTTAGCTGTCAATGAGACTATCTATGGGTAACCTCCTATCTATTCGCGACCTTCTTATTAGCAATGCACGGTATCTTAGATGCTCCTTCTTGGGTTGTACTGCTGCTGCAATGATGCTGCACAGAGGTGGCTAGGGGAAGCTGCCAAAAAGCTACCACATAACCAAAGTTGATGTAGTGTATTAGATGGGTGTTGGACATTTATAGAAGCTGGGAGGTTGTAGTGAACAACCCTTGGTCCTATCGAGACAAAATAAAGCTTGGAAGGTGCGAGCGAAAGGAGCTACCCTTCTCGCATCATAACAGGTTCGACCAGTTTGGGTCCTTTTTCTTTCTTCGCAAAGTCTATTTAGTGATGCAAAATTCTGGCCATGAAAAAGAGAACCAGGAGCTTGCCATGAAAAAAACCAGTAACTCACCATGAAAAGAAAAACAATGAGCTTAAAAGAGTAGGCTAACATAGAAAAGGAAAAGCTAACACAGATTTTGGAGTTTGAAGGCCACCGGAGTTTTGCATGGTGGTGAAGACCACCAAACAAAAGAATTTTGAAAAATTTACTTGGGTGTGCAGGTGCAGTGGGATGGGTGTGCAGGTGGTAGTGGCAGTGGGATGCAGTGGCAGTGTGATGGGTGTGCAGCTGGCAGTGGCAGTGGGAATAACAAGTATAAGTGTTGTTGCCTAAATATTATAACTTAGCATTTAATACTGTAGATTAATGTTAGCATTAATCTGTTAGAATTGTCACACTATGAACCTGCTACCAAAAAATGAACATATAATATATGGTCTCCCTCGGGAAGAGGCAAAATAAGATGGCAAAATCATTTGCGCCTAAAAAATTTGTTCAAACTTCATTTATATGTGATAGGGAAGACGAAAAAGTAGCTAAAAAAATGTTTAACATCACTGTATCAATTACTATAGTCCCATGCCATTGCCAAATGGCAGGGACTAATAAGTTGAATAGGTGAAGAAAATTTTTATTTAAGTTGAAAAATATATATGTATATAAATATATAAATTTAAGTATATTTTTATTTCTTATAAAAGAGTGGAACATGTATAATTATTTCGAAAATAATACAATATTCTTTAGGAAAGTAAAATTAGATTTCTTAAATGATAAGTAATATTTATTATTGAACAAAAAAATAATAAAATTCGGTAAATGTTTTAATAATATAATAAAATTATTATTAAGAAAATAAATAATTTGTTTTGTTTTATTTATCAAGAATTATTATGGATTGTTGTTCATGGCAAATACTAAATTGGTGTATGAGATTTTTTGTCTAGCATTATCGTTTTGAATTTATAATTTTTGGGAAAGAAACACATGTTCTTAACCATTAAACCTACTCAAATTTAGATAAATTATTATATAGTATCATGAAGGTAGGCAAGGTGACTATCATAGTTTGTCAAAAGTGAAGGGTGGAAGAGTGAAGGGTTGCAAGCAGTGATCAAATTTGAAGGTCTGCTTTTAATTTCATTTGGAAGGGCATATGTTCATCTATCCCTTCAAGGATGAAAGGTTATAAAAAAAAATTCACTTCTATTGAAAAGTATATATTAAATAGTGTCATTCTAAATATTTAAAATGTTTAAAATTTAAAGACTAGTTTCAATAAAACACTATAAAATCTCAATGTAACTAGTAAATAAACAAAAAAAAAATATCTCAAAATCCATTAAAGAAAGGTAAACATGTGCTTCTTCTATTCATTCGATGATCTTCAAAAGTATTTGGACATACATAATTGAAAATATAAGTATACTTTCCCAATGGAAATGGATTTCTACTTTTCATTTATTACCATAAATCATAAGTAGCATTCCAATCTACCTCATTTATAACATGATGTGCACTTAGAGATAGAAACATTAACATATCTAGTGTCTCCAATGAAAGTCTTTATCTATCAACATTTTTTATCTTGTTTAATTTTCAGAAGCCTCTTTCACACACTGATGTGGTTGTTGGGATAACAAGAATTACTTGCCATAATTGCATCAAATATGGAAATTCTTCAAACCATTCATGTTCATCTCCACATAGGTCTCATGCCATACATATGCTTTCTAGGGTATTATTTACACAACACAAATAAACTCATTCATTTCACCCAAACATCTAGCAATATCAATAATAGGTGACTCCCCAACGCTAAATATTTTCACATAAACATTTCAACTATCTTTTTCTTTCATAGTCTATATCATTCACTTCTTCATAATAATGTTGAGAAGTGAAAAAATTAGCCACATTAAATACATGTAAATCTATGAATCTCCTATCTAATGATTTAATCACCTTTACAATAAAACATTTTCCCAAAAGAATCCAATGATATAGTAGCCCTGAATATTTTCATATTTGGAAAACTTTCAAACCTCAATGGATGTAAATGTACCATTTTTGTCCTATCTGCAAATTCAAAGGTTCCTCTTTATGCTTCAACTAAGAAAGAAGACATACGCACTGCATCTACACAAAAAAGGTTTCCAAAAATCATTTACGAAGCATGCTAATAGAAACATATAAAGTAGTGTCAATATATGTAATATCAACATGATCCTCTTTGAACTTTTTATTCAACTTATTTAATTCAATGAGCATGTTTGCAAGTATATGGATGCAAATTTGCACTTGAAATATTGTTGCCAACACATACCATTTTTTCTCCCCTAACTCCCAATCCTAACAAATAATGCACGAGCTTAACAAACCTTTCCATGACCTTTCCTCTAGAGAGCCGCCTAATTTGATGAATTTGTAAGACCCCTAACTTACTGATTTGAATTGTTTACATTAGCTCCCTCAATTTTCCATGTGTTTTAGTTGATTTTCCAAGCCATGAATAAACTTTTTTTCAAATTTTTTAATATATTGCAACTATGGAAAATGAGATGAAGCCTCATTGATTGTTAATCCTTCTCTATGAGCTATGCAATGGATAACTAATAAATGAGGAGCATACGAAGCTTAGGAGATAAACCTTCATGAATACCCCTCATGGAAGATGCACCATCTAAACCAAAACCAACAAAATTCATCAAACATATATCCATCTATGCTAAAAGAGTTCTCACTAGATCATACATACATTGAGTTATTCCATCCTTTATTTGAAGTAAACATATAAACTTTTTTAAACATTGACTTCTTCCTCCATTCGTCAACTATGCAATATAAATAATCAATTGTTGTTCCATAATCTGATCAGTGCTTTCATCAACTGAAATTGAGTAAAATGACCTATAAAATATCTTCTCTTTTAGATTGTTCAATACACCTCTTTAGCAACTTGAAGAAAATATTTTCTTGGTGTGGTATTTGTGTATGTAGAAAATTCATCTCTTAGAAGCACACATGGAGTGCATTTATACCAATTCAAGTCACATATTGACTTATACATTTCTAAAGATAAATCATGTAGAGCAACAAAATACATGTTTTCATTCATTGATATAATATTCGCCCTTCTCAACTTTTACCATTAGTTCTACATGTTTAGTGATTGGAATATTGTTTCAATCACTTTTTTCTTCAAAACGTTGTAAAACAAAAATTGAGCTTTTCATTTTGCATGGCCACCTATACCACTAACTTGAAGAGTGGTAGTTCCCTCTTTTGAAAATGGAGCCTCAATTTTAAATTTAACATGTCAAGAACATTTTATCATTCCGTTACCATTAAATGTTTTAAAACATAACCCCACAAAATCCTTGTATTCCATTTAGATTTGAATATTATTTTGTGTTTCTTTGATGGGTTTTCTATTTCAACAAGCTCTACCATATTTGATTCATCATATTCATGTAGATGAGCATCAACTTCATTTTGAATATTACATGTTTGATTAGAATGTTGTGTAAGACCAAATGATTCAACAATTGACAATTTCATTTTATCCTTCTTAGGACAACCAATATGAGACCTTTTTCAAAGTTCACACTATTAAATAAAAATAATCAATAGAATAATTAAATACATAAATTAAAAATCGCTTAGCAAGATAGAGATAGAAAAAAATTAACCTTAGCAAGATGCCATAGGATTTGACTATAGATTTCTTGATAGGTTATTCATTGATTTGTTGAATTATGTTTAGTAACATTCAAGGAAACTTGTAGATTTATGGTAGAGAACAAACACTTCATGAAAAATAGTAGTTGGACAAGAAATTTGTATGGATTTAAGAAGTGATGAAAAATAACAAAGAGTTAGAATGAGAGCATTATAGTTGTGGAGTCCAATACCCTTGATATAAGATAGATATTCTTTTCATAGTTGGTAGATTCATATAATTATGACAATAAAAAATTGCACCATTAACAACGTAGAAAACAATTCGACCACCCATACCTAGAATGGAAGGATGGCAAGCAGTTGCATTCAGGGTATCTAGCCACAATGTTGATTTCCTAGGGTGTGGATTCTATGGTGCCTAAGATATATTGTGTGACCATGAAGGCTACCATTACTTCAAGGAGTGTTGCATTAAAGAATCCATAGAATGAAAAACCAAATGTTAATGAAGATATGAGGAGGATAATGAAAACAACCTTATAGTCTAGCATCTAACGATAACTTTCCTTCTATGGATGATGGGTTGCAATTCAAATGAAAATGGAAATAATGGATGTAGGGAAAGATCACTCAAGGATAATCACATAGGAGCGAGAGCACATGCATAGTTGTTGAATGGTTATTCAATGTCATTTGCTGCCCTCTGCTAGGTGTAATAGTATCATGATTGTTGCATGTCTTCTTGTTGCAAGTTGCATCATGTTGGCATAAGTTGGGGGCCTCAAGGAAATGTCCACAAATCATGACATAACTATTAAATTGTATGAGGTCATTTGGACTTTGACTAGTCTCTTCTATGAAACTATCACTAGTGAGAGTGATTTATGCAGTAGTACAGACTCTAAATTATCGTAAACTTAAAAAAGTATTGACAGGTTATTAAAAATATTTCCCTTCTTTTGAAATATAAAAAAATAATCTAACCTTTGTAATTGACCAGTGATTTTGATATTTTAAATTTTTTTCAAAGTGTATTTTTTTTTAACCCTTCTAAAAAAACCAGGAGCCTAAAGAAGAGCTAGGAAGGGTTCAATTTTGAACTCTGGTTGCAAGGTGAATAGTTTTCCACCTAACCGTTTCACTTGGAAGGAGTATTCCCGAACAATTTACATGCAGTCGTACATTGATGACATTATTCTGCCTGCGGGGTGGCTGGAATGGGATGGATATTTTGCCCTGAAAACTTTGTTTTTATGGGGAATATATGGCACGAATCTGTCACTGGAAACCGTGTTAAATGGCTTGCCTATCAAGTGACGAAAGGTTCTCAAGAGGATTAGTGTTGTCGCCAAACTTTTGAAGCAGCTGCGTCTATATTATGGTATCAGAGAGGTGGTTCATTTTTTTGGTTGTTGTTATTTTGTTCCGCTACTTCTGTTGTTAAACTGATATTTTATCCCCTCTCGGTGGCTGGATTCTGTTTGGCAGAGGCTGGAACAATAATCGGGCTTTTTTTTTTCATAACATGGAGTGTTTCGAGGATGAAGTGCAGAGTGGAAACTAGAGGAGGTGGAGAGGTATCAAATAATATGAAAAAGGATACAAATAATATGAAAGTAAATTTTATTATCAATTCCGGTTTTTGGAATTTTGGTGTTTATAATCAAACTTTTATTCCAATTGTGAATAAAAAAAAATAAACAAAATTCTGAAAACATAGAATGCAAAAAAAAACCTCACTCTAACAAATGCAAGTGGGCCCTTAGTCCACCAAAGTTGGTTGGATTCTTGGATAAAGGGAAGCACAGAGGGAGGTCCCGTCTCCCGACTGCTAACGGACAACGCAATTTGTATTTTGTTAAGTTTATAAATGAAATATATTTAAACACATTTTAAAATGTGTTCAAATATATTTCATTTATTATTGAACTTTTATTCTTATGAATTTTAATCTGTTTTAAAATATAAAATAAATAAAATATTATTTTATCCAAACAATAAATTTAAAAATTTAATTTTTATTTTCATAAAGTAAATAAATACGATTCAAGGCCCTGGCATACGCAAGGAAATCCTGACCCCGACCTGTGAGTTTGGTTTGGCTCTACAAATAATCTGTCTGGGAGGAGTTGGGCCTGAGCGTGTTTCGGCGTGGAGTATTGGGAGTCCGATCCGCAACGTTGCGTGAGGTTCCGGCGCCAACCTCTAGTGGGACCCACGAGGTTGGGTCCAAAGTCAGTCCGCTGAGTCCAAATTCAGTCCGCCCCGACACACTTGTTGGGTGGCACGTTCAACCTCGATCTCTGATTGTCGTTTACACGTTAAACCTATTTAGGTTTATGTTTAATTAATAATTAATTAATTAATTAATAATGTATTGATTAATTAATTAATTAAAATTAATTAATAATTGAGTATGATTGTTAATAATTAATGTTCACTGGTTTTTGGATTGACAATGATCCAATGTTGTGTTAAGACACTCTTTGATGTGAAATAACTAGTTCAATATTTTTTGTTAATATATTGGACATGATGAAGATTTAGTCTTACCAAATTTGCAAAAAATATATATTATTAATAATTATGTTATTAATTAATAAAGAATAATTAATAAATTAAATGATATTGATAATGATAATGATAATAAATTACTAAATGTTAATTATTACTAATTACTAATTAATAATAAATCCCTAGGACACTAGGCTGCAAGTAAACCAATATCAAACATGGCCAAAGTCCTTTAGGTTTATAATATCATTCTCTTGGTTTTATTAATTTAATGGTAGATATTCCTAGTGTATAATATTAATAATAAGGTTTATAATATTAATCCTAGGGTTTAATATAAATTCCTTGGGTTTATAATCATTGCCAAACATGGTCCAACATCACATTGTGACAAAGATAGATTCAATATGAAAATCAACCATGTTCAACCATGGTCAACCATCGTCAGCTATCGTCAACCATGGAAAACCATCGTCAACCATGGTCAACCATCACGAGCCATTGTCAACCACGGAAAACCATCGTCAACCATGGTCAACCATCATCAACGATCGTCAACCATGGAAAGCCATCGTCAGCCATGGTCAGCCTCAACCATGGTCGACCATGCCCAACCAACATCGACCATGGTCAACCATCATCCACCATGGTCAACCATTATCAACCATGATCAACCAAGGTCAACAATGGTTAACCATCGTCAACCATTGTTAGCTATGTTTATTTTAGGGTCTATAATATATATCTAAGGGTTAATATACCTTGGGTTTATGTCCAACAACACATTGTGACAAAGATTGTCTCAATATGAAAATCAACCATGGTCAACCATGGCCAACCATCATCAACCGTGGTTAATAATTATTAACCATGGTAAACCATCATTGAACATAGTCAACCATGGTCAACCATGGTCAAACATCTTCAACCATCATTAGCCATTATCAAGTATGGTCAACCACTTATTTAAGGGTTTATAATATTTATCTGAGGGTTAATATAATTTGGGATTATAATCTTAATTCCTTGAGTTTAATATTATTTCATTGCTTAGGTTTTTAGTGTCAATCCCTTGGGTTTATTAGTAATTTATAATATCAATCCCTTGGGTTTATTAATATGAAGGTTCATATTCCTAGGGTATAATATTAATCATAGGGTTTATAATATAAATCCTAGGTTTTGATATAAATCCCTTAGGTTTATAATCATGGTCCACCATGTTTATAACCATGGTCAACCATTGTTCAATATAAATCCCTTTGGTTTATAATCATGGTCAACCAATCATTCAACCATCATTGACCATGGTCAACCATCAATAACCATGGTCAACCGTCGTCATCCATCACTAGCCATGGTCAACTATGGTCAACCACTGCCAGCCATAGTCAACCATATTCCAGCATCGTTAACCATGGTTAGCCATCCTCAACGATGGTCAATTATTTTCAATAGGCATATATATTTCAAGGTCAACCATAATCAACCATCCTCAAGGTGTATATGGTGGTCCACCATAATAAACCATGGTGAGCTATCATCAATAGGCATATATAAGGTTTGTAATATTAACCATTTGGTCTTTTAATCCCTATGGTTTATAATATTAATCCCTTGGGTTTAAAATAACATTAACCTTTTATTTTGTGACAATAGTGAATGAATGTATCCAACATCACATTATGACAAACATTGTGAAAATTTGACAAGAAATAAAACAAATTATTAGTTAATTATTAAGAATCAATTATAATAATTAAATATTTATAAATTATTAATAATTAATTTCACTAATAAATTAAATAATAATTAGTTAATTATTATGTTTAATAATTCATTAATAATTAATTATATTTAATAATTAATAGCTAACTCTATTTAATAATAAATAATGAATCATTAATGATTAATAATTAATTATGATAAATAATCATTAAATTAACTATTAATTAATTATTAATAATTAATATAGTAAATTAATATTCATTAATTGATGGGAACGGAGACCTAGCAGGAGGAGCGACGACGAACAGAGAGGGTTTCAGTTAGTTGCAACCGGTGATCCACATGGAGGGCCGCAGAGGAGGGAGCTCCACTCCCTCCTATAAGGAGGTCGTAGCCAGTAGAGGCAAGAAACCTCTAGAAAAGGCCAGAGGTACTGTGGAGGAAGGGACAAGAAACATGGAAGAGGAGATAGGAGAAGCCACAAATAAGGAAAATAATGGCCCAAAAGACAAGGAGGTAGAAGACAAAAAACAGGGAACTAAAGACAAAAAACAAAAGGGACCCTACAAACCCAAAGCAGAGATCAGGCCCAGAGTTATTTTAAATGATCCAGCTTTGCAAGCGTACAGGGATCACATGAAGATCTATGCCATCATCTATAAATTCATGGGTTTATGGCCCACTGAAAAAGCTTTACAGTCGTGGTTCAGATACCACTGGAAACCTAAAGGTAGCATTAACCTACACCTTGGGTCAAAGGGATTTTTTACTATGGTATTCACGAATATTGAAGACAAGGCCAGAGTTTTTGAAGGAGGACCTTACTTTTATGCAGTAGCTGGACTCTACATGCAACCATGGATGATGAATTTTGTTCCAGAACGGGAAACTTTTACTTCAGTACTGGTCTGGGTAAGGCTCTATTCTCTACCTCTTGATTACTGGCAAAATGAATCGTTAGCTGCTATCGGCAATAAATTAGGTCATTTTGTTAAAGCTTCTGAAGCCACAAGAAAAGGAAAATATACTTCCTTTGTAAGAATATGTGTGAAAATGGATTTTTCAGTAGCTCTAACGGATGAGGTGATCTTGGAAGTTTTTGATGAAGAATGGGTGCAAATAGTAGATTATGAGCACATTCCGTTCAGATGTCATGAACATGGACACCTATTCAGAGATTGTCCGCTCAGTAAAGTAGTAAGCAAAAGCAAAAATAACATAATGAAGGAAACATACAGCTTTCAGAAAGTGGTTAATTGTGGAAAGGGCAGCAAAAGATGACCAAAACAACATCAAGATGAATGTCAACAAACCAGTTAGAACAAATTTCAAGTGCTTGAGGAAGATGAAGAGATCTCAAAAGAAGATCAAGCAATGGAAGGAAATCCTGTGGACGAGGAATTGGAAGAAAACCGAGAACACAAATAGGACATCGATTATCATAAGGAAGCCATAATGAGTGATGCAGAACTGGAGATGGATCAGGAAATGACCCAGAATGAGATGGACTTGGAGGATCATGAACTACAAGAAATTCTTGATAAAGAAAACCTAGATCTGGAAGGGTTCTTGATACAGGGAACCACGGGAGGAGTAGATTCGTTACCATAAGAAGAACTCAATAAAATACAACAATTGTTTCTATGGAAAACGCAGGCTAAGGAGTTGGAAAAAGGAAAAAGCATAGATAAGCAGGATAACAGAGGAGTGAAAACGATGAAAACGACTCTGGGATTAGCTACTAGAAACCCAGGCAAGAAAAGAGGCAGGAAAAAGCAGAATGAACTCTTGATGGAGTGTGGAAAGCTAATGATAGATTCAGGTAAGATGAAAGATCTAGCCAGCTACTCCTTTACAAATCTTTGATAATGAAGTTTACATCATGGAATATTAGAGGTATAGGGAGTAAGAGAAAGCAGAGAATGCTTAGTAATAGAATGAAACAAGAAACACCAGATATTATCTTCATCCAAGAAACGAAATGTTCCATTCAAAAATTAAGACAAATTCATAGCAAATGGCTCAGTAGATTTGAGTTTCTGGAAGTCAAAGCTGAGAACACAGCGGGGGGCATTCTCACTCTTTGGAACCCCCATAAAATTGGCATTTTAGATGCTGAGGCTTCCAGGAATTATTTATCAGTAGTTATTCAACCGGTAGGAGACAGGAATACCTTTCTGGTCACAAATGTTTATGGCCCTCAGAGAATAGATGACAAACTCAGGTTTCTAGATTCCCTTGTGGATCTCAGGGACAGACATTCAGAAATACCCTGGATCATGGGAGGTGACTTCAACATGATCAAATCTCTTTCAGAGAAAAAAGGGGGAACCAGAGCTCTAAGTAAAGACTCTAACATTTCAAACATTTTCAAACAATATGAATCTTGTGGACACTAATAGGAATACTAGTCTCTTTACGTGGAATAATAAAAGAGGAGGAGAGTCCCATGTAGCCTCAAAGCTAGACAGATTTCTAATCTTTGAAGATCTTATGCTAGTAGATAAGGAAGTAATAGCGAGAGTTCTTCCCTTAGGAGGCTAAGATCACTGGCCAGTTCAATTGGAGATTAAGGGCATTGGAACTCCCAAGAACAAACCTTTCAAATTTGAGAATATCTGCCTGTCCCACCCAGACTTCATCAGCAACATTAAGAAATGGTGGTAAGAAGATTTGCAGATTCAAGGAACAAGAATATTCCTACTTCATAAAATAATTAAGCACATCAAGCTCAAACTTAAAGAATGGAACAAGGATGATTTTGGCAACATTTTTGTGGAGAAAAATATGTTGAAAACAAAATGCAGGTTCTCAATCAAGCTCTGATCATGGAAGGCTTTGATAAATCCATAAGCGATCAAGTGGATAAACATCATCAAGAATGGGAGAATCTATGTAGACAAGAGGAAATATTTTGGAGATAAAATTCTAGAGTTCAATGGCTCAAATAAGGAGAGCGTAATACTAAATTTTTTCACAGATCCACCATTGCCAACAAAACTCACAACAGAATCTCTTCGATTAAGAATGAGGGGGGGGCTTCATATCTCCCATGAAGCGATAGAAGATGTGTTAGTCTAGCACTTCCAAGGTATAATGCAGGAGAACAATTCAGATAGAGAGCACTTCATCAGGGAGGTAACTAGAAATATACCGAAACTGGTGTCCAGAGAGGATAATTTCAACCTTAATAGACCAGTAACGGAAGAGGAGGTTGGAGAAGTCCTTAAAGATATGCAGAATGGCAAAGCACTAGGCCTGGATGGTTTCAACATGGATTTTTTTAAAGCTTGATGGAAAATTGTTAAATAGGACATTTTGCAGGTAGTGGAGGACTCTTTGTTGAACAGAACCATTCTAAAAGCACACAGGGAATTTCTCAAACACTGGATAAAGATAGGCCCATAGCCCTATGTAATGTGGTCTACAAGATAATATCCAAGGTAGTGGCTAACAGACTCAAACCTTTACTTCTGGTTTTGGTTTTAGGGGAGCAATCAGGTTATGTGGAAGGTAGACAAATTCTGGACAACATTATTCAAGCTCAAGAGGTGGTTCACTCATTAACTAGCAAGAGGCAGGTAGGCATGATCATGCAATTGGATATAGCCAAAGCTTATGACAAGGTGAACTGGAATTATATAAAAAAAATTCTTATTGCTTTTGGATTTGATCACAATTGGGTCAGATGGGTAATGGCTCTGGTGACTTCCTCCAGTTTTTCTATATTAGTTAATGGCTCTCCCTCTAAGATTTTCAGTCCTTCAAGAGGCCTCAGATAGGGAGATCCACTCTCCCCCTTTCTTTTCATCCTTATGATGGAAGGACTGGGTCAGTTAATAAAGCATGCTAAAGTAACAGGAAAGATTAAGGGACTACAACTAACTGAGAATGGTCAAACCCTGACTCACCAACAATTTGTAGATGACACCATGTTTAGGGACTTCCCACAGTCAAAGAAGCTTCAGCCTACAAAAAAATTCTGAATCTCTTTGCCTTGGCCTTAGGTATGGAAGTTAATCTCTCCAAATCAAAAATATTTTTCTTCAATACCAATATTGCTATTCAGAAAAATATCTCTAGAATTCTTGGCTTTCAAAGGGATTCCCTTCCCTCAAAATATTTGGGAGTTCCTTTAACTGCTAAGCCAATGCTCAAAAGAATTTGGGAACCCTTGATCAATAAGTTGCAGGATAAAGTTAGTAAATGGACCTTTGGATCTTTAAATCTTGCAAGCAAGTTGATTCTTACAAAAGCTATTCTACAAGCCATCCCTATTTTTATGTTATCTTCCCTCCCAGCTCCAAAAGGAGTCCTTCAGCAATTCAGAAATATCCAAAGAAACTTCCTTTGGGGTAAGGAGGAGACGAGGAAGAAATGGGCCTTAGTGTCTTGGGAAAAAATTTGTAGACCCAAGAACCATGGAGGGCTAGGCTTGGACGATCAGGAAATACTCAGCAAAGTTTTAGGGGCCAAACTATGGTGGCGCTGGGTTCAGAATCCAAAGACTCAATGGGAAAATATCTGGAAATAAAAATATGCAAGATCCTAGAAAACTAGTGATCTCATAAGAATTTCAGGTAATATTAAGGGCTCATACATCTGAAACAAAGCCTGGGAAAATTAAAGATTAGTTCAAGAAAATAGTTTCTAGGAAATCAGAGAAGGGGATCTAGCTCTTTTTTGGGAAGATAAGTGGCAACAAGAACCAATATTGTTAAAATAAGACTTCCTCGACCTTAAACATGAGACAGATTCCCAAGGATTAATTAAAGTAAAGGACTTCTGGGATAACACTCAGTAGATGGGAAAATTGAGAATCTGGAGGTGCTAATGAAAATGGTGGAACAAAGGATGATCTTAGTTTCAGGGGGGCAAGACCAACTAAGATGGGGCAATAACAAAGAGGGCACCTTTAATCTTAAGGAAGCAAAAGGCATTCTCCTTGAGCTGGATCCCCAGGTTCCAGACAAAATCTGGCAGAATCTTTGGAGGCACCAAGGGTGGATGAAAATCAAACTCTTCATGTGGTTGGTATACCACAGGAAAATCTTGACTTGGGACAACATTAGGAAGAGGGGTGTTCTGGGGCCTTCTAGATGCCTACTCTGTGGGGCACAAGAGGAAACAATGGAGCATCTACTCAACAACTACATTTTCACCTCCTGGTTATGGGACATATTTGCCAAAATATTTCAACAATCCGACAGGGACAGAGGGAGCATCATTAATACCCTCAATAGTTGGAGAGGAAATTTTTCAGACTATGAAATTCTCAACTCAGCCTGGGCCCTTACACCAAGCTTCATTATATGGAATGTTTGGAAGGAGAGGAACAAAAGAATATTTAAGGAGGAAAAAAATCCCCCATATCACCTGTTTGAGACAATCCTGAAACAACTTAAGGAGACAGTGGGTACCACTGTTCGTAACTACCCTAAAAATCCTCCCTCAGAAATGGATTTGAAAATTCTCAGGCAGTTGGGGATGCAGGGGCTCACTCCTCAAGGTCTTGATAGGAAGGTTACAGCAAGGGACACGAAGAAGGATTTCTGGCATCCTCCCCCAGAAGGATATCTGAAATACAACATTGATGGAGCGTCAAAAGGAAACCCGGGAACTGCTGGGTATGGAGGAGTCCTTAGGGACGCTGAGGGAAGTATTATCTTCATCTTCCATTGTCACCTAGGTACAACTACCAACAACATGGCTGAACTAATGGCTTTGGAGCAATGCCTGGATTTTCTAAGTCAAGATAACTGTTGCAATGTGATAATAGAAGTGGACTCTGAGCTAATAATTAACTCAGTGAAAAGAATAAATAGTGGAACAACGCCGGAGAAAGTCTCCAAACACTGGAAATTAATCAGGGTTTTCCTAGAGAATTCAGGATCATCTCCAAAACCTGTGCACTGTCAATTTCCATCATGTTCATAGAAAGGCCAACAAGCTAGCAGATCTTCTTTCCAATCAGGGGGTCAACTGTACAAAGGTCAAGGTTTCGATGGAGTGGCAGGAGTTGCAGCAAAGTAGACTGAGAACTCTTTGCTGCGAGCAAGAGGAAGAGGATAGGAGAGTGTTCAGACACAAATCCATGGAGGCAAGCTCTTAACCTTTTGGCCTTCGTATGTGTCATCAGTTTCTGGCAAACTGGTCTTTGGTGGGGGGAAGATCACGGTTGGCCGCTAAAATCCCCAGAGTCAATGAGATGGATATCATAGTTGATCGTGGTGAGCACAGTGGATACCATAGTTCCTTAATTAATGGAAAGCCTCTCTTTTTTTCTGGAGTCCAGGTTTAGGCAAGAAACTCGAGCAGGCATGGAAGGAATCGTTGTTTTACCGGCAGCTGGAATCTTCACATTTTTGGGCCTCGAAGAGTAAAACCGCTTCCTAGGCAATTCTTGGATGATCACACCGCTCTTAAGTGGGAAACGGTATTAGCGATTTTGCAGCAATCCCATCCAACATTCTACACATGGCAGAGAGAGGATTTGGAAAACCGCCCTCCATCACACACTAACGTCTGGTTAGCTTGTTCGGTGCAATATTATTCTCTACCATTGGATCTCTCTGTGTGGATCAACGGTCATGATTGTTCGTGTAGCTTGGAGGGGCGACCTGTTAAACTTCAGTCACCTTTTTGTGCGATATCATCCTCAACCATTGGTTTAGGTGTCGGAATGGATGGCTCAGATCAAAGGGACTCTTCCAGGGACTGAGTTGCGGGAGATTTCGTGGGCTACTGGGGGCGGGTTGCAATTTTGGGTTAGTTTCCTCCATTGGATCTCTCGGGGTGGATCCATGGTCAAGATTGTTCATGCAGCTTGGAGGGGTGGCCCGTTAAACTTTGGTCATCATTATTGTGCGTTTTCATCCTCGGCTGTTGGTTTATGCACTGGAATGGATGGTTCAGAGCAAAGGGACTTGTCTAGGGACCGAGTTGCGGGAGATTTCACGGGCTTCCAGGGGCAGGTTGCAAATTTGGGTTATTTTCCTTAATTTTGGTGATTCTCTTTGTAAGACTAAAAGGTTTCGACCTAGGGGGCTTATCTTCTAATTTTTTCGGTTTCCTTGGCATCGGGGAGATGTTTGTATTTATTGTAATCTATTTTTCCGTTTAATGAAATAGAAGGATCGACTCTTGCTTTAGCAAAAAAAAATATTCATTAATTCATATTAATTTAGTTAATAATCAAAATATATTAATAATTATTAATCATGTTAATAATTAATTAATTATTAATAATTAACAAGGTTTATATACCTTGGGTTTTTAATATTAATCTCATGGTGGTGCTATAGGATTTGCACGATAAGTTCCTGAGATAGAACACTAAAGGACACCACTCACAAACCAATCACATATCAATACACCAATATTCTTGACATGGTTAAAACCAACAAAGAGGGAAATAGTCCATGGCCTGAGCCAACGCGGCCACTTTAGGCAATTTATTAATAAAAGAATGAAAATTTACATAAGCTTCTCTCATGAACGGTTACCCTACAAAAGACCTTCGATGTTCTTTAAATAGAGATCATGGACCAATTTGGTATTAAGCCATGGATCAAGTGTGGGTAATATCGATGAGAGAATGAACCGTAGGATCACTTCATATCTAGAACATATCATGACCATCGGACTATAAGTTACAAATGTACATAGTAAAGAAACACACTTTACCTAACTCTATACTAGAGCAAGTTATACTTAACTATTTCCTATGTGTCAGAATATCCTAACATTTCCCCTTAAGAACAACTTGGGATATGATTGAAGGATCTACAAATATGACACAATAGGAGAAGCAAGGAGGCATTAGAGCGTATCCCCCCTAAGTGACAACTCCCTGAACTCCAACCATAAATCGAAGTTTAGTAAACTTCACCTCTGTGAGAGCCTTTGTAAAGATGTCTGCAACTTGATCATCGGTTGAAGAATATTGTACTTCAAGAACATGGTCATGAATGAGCTTTCTTATGAAGTGCATGTGTAGTTCAATGTGCTTGTTGCATTGATGTTGAACTAGATCTTTGCATAGATGAATGGCACTTTGATTATCACACCAAAGTGTAATCAGATGCTGCTGTTGAAAGCAAAACTCTGACAAGATTTTATGAAGCCACATGGCTTCCTTACTAGCGTTTATGGCACCACGATACTTTGCTTCTGCTGAAGAAAGATAAATGACACTTTGTTTCTTGCAAGCCCATGTAATAGGTCTAGAAGCAAGAGTGAAGACATAACCTGCAGTAGATTTCCGGTCATCAAGGTCACTAGCCCAATCAAAATAAGTGAAACCAACCAGTAGAGGAGATGCTTCTGCACTGTAATGAATCCCAAACTGAACTATACCTGGAACATAATGAAGTATTCTTTTAGCTGCTTTCTAATGACTTTCATGTGGCTTTTGCATAAACCAAGCAATAAGGCCAACAATAAAGGAAATGTCAGGATGAGTATGGGTTAGATACAAATTTTTTCCTATAAGTTGATGGTATAAGGTAGCATCAACTTCAGGGGAAGTACAAGTGACTGAAATTTTGGCTCCAGATTGGAAGGGGTAAGGGGTTGTCTTACATTCTTCCATGTGAAACTGGCGTAGAAGATCACAAGCATACTTGGATTGGGAGAGGGAAATGCCTTCCTTGGATTGCAAGACTTGAAGACCAAGAAAATAATGCAAGTGTCCTAAGTTTTGTCCTTTCAAGCTGTTTTTTCAGGCTAGACTTCACATGCTTTATAAGGTTGGTATCAATACCAATAAGGATAAGATCATCAACATAAAGAAAAAGAATGATAAGAGACTTACCCACTTTCTTGGTGTAGAAAATATTTCCAGAATGACATCTAAAAAAGCTAGTATCTAAAAGAAAGCTATCCATTTTGGAATACCAAGCCCGAGGGGTTTGCTTAAGACCATAAAGGGATTTCTTAAGCCAACATACAAGGTTGGAGTCTGGTTGTATAAATCCAGATGGTTGTTCCATATACATTTCTTCATTCAATTCCCCATGCAAAAAGGCAGATTTAACATCCATCTAATGGACTTCCCATTTGAAAGAGGCAACCAGGGAAAGAACAAGGCAGATAGAGTTCATTTTGGCAATAGGGGAGAAGGTTTCAGTATAGTCAATCCCTTCAACTTGTGAAAAACACTTAGCAACAAGACGAGCTTTATGTTTATCAACTTTTCCATCTGGTCCATACTTGGTTGTGTAAACCCATTTACATCTAACAAGCTTTTGTCCCTTTGGAAGAGGAACAAGGTCCCATTTATCATTTGCCAATAATGAAAGATATTCTTCATTCATAACTACGTCCCAATATGGATGGCCTGAAGCTTCTGAAAAGGTGTCAGGATCACTTTTCGCTGAAGCTTGAGACAATAAAGAAGAGGCTCTATCGAACTGAGAACGTGTACATCATTGATTTGTAGGATCACCTGCAAGAGCACGTGCTACATCCTGAGTAGCACGAACCCATTTTGGGAGCTGAGGAGCTAAAGGACGATCCTGAGAAGGTGGGTGAGTATTTTCATCCTCGCTGTCATCATATGAAGAAGAAATATTTTCAAAAGTAGAAGGGATAGAGAGAGGTGTCACATCCGTCGAATTAGGCTCGTAGGCTGATATATTTTCAACAAACTTTACATCTCTTCTAATTATAAAATTTTTGGATTAAAGTGGAATAATTCTATTTCCTTTAACATCTTCATAATATCCAACAAAAATACATTTCTCACATTTAGGTTCTAAAGCTTTATGTTTCTCATCTGGAATATGGGCCCATGCTTCACTTCCAAAAACATGAAAGTGTCTTACATCTGGTTTAATTGAGCTCCATGCTTCTTCTGGAGTGATATTCTTTAAAACCTTAGTAGAAGTACAATTTACTATGTAATTTGCACAATTAATTGCTTCTACCCAAAAATTAAGACTAAGTCCTTTAGATTGAAGCATACAATTAGCCATTTCGTTTAAGGTGCGATTCTTCCTTTCAGCTCCATTTTGTTGTGGAGTATATGGAACAGTATGGTGCATTTGAATTCCATGCTTAGTGAAAAAGTTGATGAATTTTTTGTTAACATATTCTCCGCCATTATTTGATCTTAGCTTAAGAATTTGATGTCTAGATTGTTTCTCAACAAAGGCCTTAAAGGCCAAGAACATGTTAAAGACTTCACTCTTGATTTTTAAGAAGTATGCCCAAGTGCGTCTGGGGAAATCATAAATGAAAGTTAAGAAATACTTGTAGCAAGAGAATGAAACAACTGGAAGTAGACCACATAAATCACTATGCACAAGCTGTAAAGGGGCTGAGGCGTGCCAAGAGGCACATTTTTCAAAACTATCTCGATGATGATTTACAAGTACGCATCTCGAACAAACACCATCTCTGCAAGATACCATAGGAAGACATGTCACCATATTTTATTCACATATATTTTGAAGGGAACGATAGTTTAAGTGACTAAATCGCTCATGCCAAATCTTGCTCACTTCATCATTATGAACAACAAATACTGAGGGAAGCGTTGATGACCCAAAGTTGTTAAACTTATACAACCTTGTAGAATCATCAGCAATGCCAGTAGCTAAAATATCCAACACTCTGTCCAATCCTAGTCTTCCTTGGTAGCACAAACCATAATCACTAGTCCCATGCAAATACCTGAAAACCCGCTTCATCGTTGTCCAGTGCTCATTCCCTGGCTTTGACGTAAACCTGCTTAATACTCCCAGTGCATGTGCAATGTCTGGTCTAGTATAGACCATTGCATACATCAGGCTACCGACTACACTTTCATATGGAACATGGGACATGTCCTCTTCCTTTTCTTGTGTCTTGGGACACTGTTCAGCAGATAACCTCACACCTATAGGAATAGGAACCTTCACCGGTTTACTATCCTACATATTAAACCTCTGCAATATTGTCTTGACATACTTCCTCTGGTTTAACCAAAGATTCCTCTTTGCCAGATCTCTTTTAATTTGCATGACCAAAATATAGTTTGCAGCACCAAGATCTTTCATGTCAAATTTGGAGGACAATTGGGTCTTCAAATCCTGGATAACTTCTTTGTCATATCCAACCAACAACATATCATCCACATACAAACCCATATAAATAACATGGTCACCAATTAATTTAAAATACACACAGTGATCTACTTTGCTTTTGGTGAAGCCAAGTCCCCA
This sequence comes from Pinus tabuliformis, assembly GCA_031772625.1. NCBI lineage: Eukaryota > Viridiplantae > Streptophyta > Pinopsida > Pinales > Pinaceae > Pinus > Pinus tabuliformis. The sequence goes on along the minus strand of CM062818.1, from coordinate 1,395,433,248 downwards.
TATAAATGTATCAAATTTATGATACCACATCCTTGGTGACTGTTTTAACCCATATAGAGACTTCTTTTACTTACATACCAGTTCTTTCTTACCCTTCACCGCAAAGCCTTCAGGTTGCTTCATTTAGATCTCCTCTTCCAGCTCCCCGTGAAGAAATGTTGTCTTCATATCCATCTGTTCTACCTCAAAATCAAAAGCAGCAACAATAGATAAAAGTAATCTACTAGAAGTTACCTTGGCAGCAGGAGAAAAAATATCACCAAAATCAATTCCTGGCACCTAGGAAAAACCTTTTGCTACCAACCGAGCTTTGTATTTCTCCACTTTTCCTTCTGCATTTGTCTTCCTTTTGAACACCCATTTGCTGCCAATGGGTTTCATTCTAGCCGAAAACTCCACCAGATCCCAAGCCTCATTTTTGTGCAAAGATGCCTTTTCATCAACCATGGCCTCTTTCTAGATTTTTCCATCCTCTGAATCTGTTGCTTCCTTCATAGTTCTGGGATCATCATTAGTAACATACAAAGCAAAATTTGAACAGAAAATAGATGGACTATACTTTCTGGCTGCCTTCTTTCTCAAACTGATCTTCTCACAGCTAGTTTGTGGCTCTTCATCTTTTGATTCCTCCTCTGCTATAGAGTCTAATTCTTCCTTCTTTAGCTCAAACTCTATCTTCTCAGGTTCTTTTGGTTGGACTTCATGTTCAATAACATCTTTTACCTCTCTGAACACCACATCTCGGTTGTACATAACCTTCCTTGTTACTGGGTTCCAAAGCTTATAACCCTTTAAACCATCCTTATACCCAATAAAGATGCACTTTGCAGATTTACTATCCAACTTTGTTCTTTTCTCCTTTGGAACATGTAAATATGCATCACATCCAAATACCCTCAGATGTGAAAGAGAGGGTTTCTTACCAGTTCATACCTCTTGTGGAGTCTTATCCTCCAACGCTGATGAAGGTGACCTGTTAACCAGGTAACATGTAGTATCCACCGCCTCTACCCAGAATTCCTGTCCTAACCTGACACCACTGAGCATGCTTCTTGCCCTTTCCATCAACGTCTTCTTCATTCTTTCTGCAACTCCATTTTGCTGAGGTGTACATGGAGTAGTCCTCTACCATGCTATACCACACTTCTTGCAGAATTCTTCAAATTCCTTACTGCAAAACTCTCGACTATTATCTGTCATTAACACCTTTATCTTCTTCTCTATCTGGTTTTCCACTAGAGCCTTAAATTCTTTAAAACTATCAAAGACTTTAGATTTCTTCTTAAGGAAATATATCCATGTATTCCTTGAGAAGTCATCTATAAATGATACATAGTACACAGACTTACCCAGTGGAACCTTCACATGTCCTAACACATCACTGTGCTCAAGCTATAATATATGTTTCGCCCTCTTACCACGAGAGAGGAAACCCACCCGATTCTACTTCCCGTATACACAATTTTCACAGAAATCAAAATCCAGAGAGCTATTACTCATACCTTCTACCATACCTTTACCAAGAAGTATTTGAAGGCCCTTCTCTCCAATATGTCCAAGCCTTTGATGCCATAGCATGGTCTCTTCTCCAGAGACCACTAGATTTTTTGCTCCACTTTCAAGAACGACAGAACTGTTGCATCCATCAACAACAGTGCTACCTTGCAACTTGTACAGAGTTCCAATCTGAACTCCCCACATCAATACCAGTGCTTCCTAAACCATCTTGCAGGTATCCTTCACGAACACTGTTTTTACACCTGCATCATCCAGCTTACTAATAGAAATTAGATTTCTGGCTAATGCAGGAATATGCAGGACACCGGGAAGTGTTCTAACCCTTCCACCTTACAGTTTCAAGTTTACTTTTCCACGACCAATGATTCTAGCCTTCCTGTCATCCCCCAAGAAGACATCACCACCATCATATTTCTTATACTCACATAACCACTCTCTATGGGGAGTGAAGTGAAAGGATGCACCTGAGTCAATCAACCATGCCTCATGATCTACATGTGTACTTGAAGAAGCCAAGTACACATGCCCACCTTCATCTAAGGTGGTTTTCGCCTCTGCAGAAGGAGCTTCATCAGATCCCTTTCCTTTGCCAGGAGCTTTAGATTTACAGTCCCTTTTGAAGTGGCCTTCCTTTAAGCATTTTCAGCACACCACCTTTACAGGTTTTCCTAGAGATTTAGATCTCCCACTCGATGACTTATTTTTGTTTCTGCTCTAGGACCGTCCTCGTACAGACAAGGCATCACCATTTTGGCTCTCCATATTTTTCCATATTATCTCCTCCATCAGCAAGGCTAAGACTATTTCATCAAACTACAAGGCAGTTGCATTGCTACCTATTGCAATAACCAGACTATCCCACGAATCTGGTAGAGAACACAACAAATTGATGCACTTATCTTCATCTAGAATATTAATATCAACAGATGCTAACTGACTTACCACAGTATTAAATGCATGCATATGCTCTGTCATTGAGTCTCCATCTTTCATCCTCAGGTTATACATCTTTTTCCGCAGGATCATTTTATTCACCAGAGACTTAGATTGGTACAAATTCCCTAACTTGTCCCACAAAGCCTTCACCGTAGTTTCCCCTGATACATTTAGCAACACTGAATCTGAGACACACAATCGTATTGTGCTCTTTTCCTTCTAATCCAACTTCTTCCATTCTTCATCGAACACTCTCGTTGGTTTAGTAGCCGGATCTACCGCGATCCACTGGTCTTTATCCACCAACAGATCCTCCGTCTTGAGTTTCCACAACTCAAAACTCTGACCATTAAATTTTTCAATCTCTATCTTTCCATTGATCGCCATCTTCTTTCACCACCAGAATCGATCTCGCATATCTCCCATTGAACAAGGTCTACCACAGGCCTGAGTGAAACCCCTCAGTAACAAAGGCGTCCCCTTGAAGCCGAAACTACTTTGATACCAAATGTAGGTTTTAACCCCATACAGAAATTACCTACATACGAATTCTAAAACACAGAAAATAAATAATAAGAGAGCAGAACACATAAAACACATATACACAGAGATTTTCCCTTGGATCCCAAAACCGGGACTACCAGCTTAATTTTTCATTATGTTCCTTTCAATGTTACAATACATATTTATACATGTCGAAGCATCCAATACCATGGACCGAAAACCATCGTGTCCAATACCATGGACCGAAAACCATTACATCCAATACCATGGACCAAAAACCATCACATCCAAAAAACATGTGTGAAAATCATGCACAAAACCATAGGTGGGTCCACCCAATCTAACATAAGGTCCAAAACCAAAATTTTCAGGGGCGCAGCCCCGGACCCCATAAACTTGGGTTACGGGTGCCCCTCAAACCCCCTGTTAACTACGTGGAAAGAATATAACACAACCCAACAACCCACGTGCTTGATCTTGCCTATTTTCCCATTTGGCTACCTTATCTTCATCTTTAGGTTTAGTTTTTTGGCCTGAGACTATTTTGTAAAGAGCCTTACTTCTAAGTAAATCCAAAATGAAGGACTACCATTGGAAATAGTTGGTGTTTTCAAGAATAACTTGGCATGGGCTTTCCATTTTAACATAAACTGAAGTTGTAGGTGCTGAAGCTAAGTGTTCTAATAGAAAGATCTCGAAAAATTAGGCTGATTAAAAAAACGGCTCTGAAAACAACTTCCGGATTAAGAAGTTATGGCTTTTTGAAGAAACGTTGTTGAAGATGTCGATGAAGTGCGTGAATGTGCAGAAATGAATGATAACGTTATATTTTAAAAAGATCCCGCCCTTTCCAAACTTAATCTAATTAGCTCACTTAAAAAAAATAAAATTATGTGATTCACTTTTATAAATAAGTGAAATTAATTTTTACAATGATACTTTATGAGCTACCCACTAAATTGTAATTGAAGTAAAAGATAAAGAGACTTTAGAATTATAAGTGACTCACTTTTTATAATGGGTGAGAACACTTTTACATAAAGTAACTTTAAAACATAAGTTACATGTGCCTTTTGAAAAAGTAACTCAACAAAAAGAAAGACTTGAACCGAAGACCTCTATTCTCATAAAGTAACTTTGGACCAAGTGAGTTAGTTTAAAAGGTTAGTAATTTTTGGAAAAAAAGAAGATGAGATTTTTTTATTTTTTTAGTCACTGAAGCTTTGGGGTGCGTGCTTACTTGGAAAAGATCTTTTTTCCTACAAAAAAAAAAATGACACAACTCAACGCAGACATGCAAAAAAAACCAAACCTTATGGCTTAAAGTTAGCTTTCGTCGGAAACTAAATATTGTCCTCAATGTTTCTGACTTTCTGAAATCACACTAAGGCGTGACAGAAAAGAGCATATGCATGAGAAAAATCCTTCCTTTTTGTTTTTGATTTGCCTAGATCGAACAAAGTCGCGGGGCAAAGAGAATATGCAGAAATGAAAGGTATAGATCTGGCAATAAAAAAATTAATACCTAAATAAACTATAATAAATAGAGAGATGAATAGCTAAAATTGCAAAAAAGATTGTATACATCCAGATCTTAAAAATAACATAGCTAGGGCTACCGAAAACCTTTTCGTGTTAAAAGAAATGGGTTCCTTACTGGAACAGATGCTCCTAACGCAATCGAGTAGTCCTCTCGGCCCGAAAGCAGTCAGAAAAATAGATCTAGGAAACGACAGTTGTATGCAGTTGTAATAGCTTCCGATTGGGATCACCAACGAATGCAGCCCTCAAATAGCTCTCATGCCATGTAGGAATTTATTGGGTAAGTTCCTTAGATATTACACCAGAGGATGCTGCTCACAAATAGATCAAATATCAATACACCAATATTCTTGATGCAGTTAAAATACTCAAAGAGGGAAACAGTCCATGACTTGAGCCAACGTGACCACTTCAGGAAATTTATTAATAAAAGAATGAAAATTTACACAAACTTCTCTGATGAACGGTTACCCTACAAATGACCCTCCATGATCTTTAAATAGAGATCATGGACCAATTGGGTGTTAAGCCATGGATCAAGCATCGGTAATACCGAGGAGAGAATGAACCGTCAAATCACGTCATGTCTAGAACATACCGTGACCGTCAGATTGTATGTTACAAATGTACATAGTAAAGGAACACACTTTACCTAACTCTACACTAGACCAAGTTATACTTAACTATTTCCTATGTGTTAGAATATCCTAACATGTGCTTATTATTATTATTAATGTAAGGGATTAATAAAATTAGGAGATGTGTATTATAATCCCTACCGATTAAAACCCAGGGATGATTTATTATTATGATTAATAAAATAACCCAAGACAATAATAATATAAACCTAAGGGATCAATAAACCCGATTAATATTAAAAACTAAAAAGATTAGTTGTTGTTGTTGTTGTTATTATTATTATTATTATTATTATTAAATCTATATCATTAAGGTCCATATCAACCACATTTATATAAAAAATAAACGTGGTTGTGCTAGTTATCAAACCATATAAATGCGTTGAAATATAAAATTTTATACAAAATAATGTAAAATTACATAATCAATCAATCAATTAATTTTATTTTATTTGCATTAAATTACCCATGTCTAAAATAAGGTCTAGAATAACTTGTAGATAACATATTATTTTTTTTGAGGTTAATTTTAATCAAAATTTTGCAAGAGATTTTCAAAATGTTTATTTGCACTAAATTACCAATGTCTAACATAAGGTCTAGAATAACTTGTAGATAAAATATTATTCTTTTTATGACATTTTTCTTCGGTTAATTTTAATCAAGATTTGCAGAGATTTTCAAAATCATGACTCTAAGTTTTTAATGGTGTTGAATCCATTTATGCATTCAAGAAAGTATTTGAAATAACAAAAAATCACAATCTAACTTGAAATTATATCACTAAATTTAAGAAAAAACCTATTTTATCCAAAATTATACTCTACCCTAAAATAAAATTATGTCTAAAAAAATGTGCCAGAATCTCAAGATGAATAATTTATCGTGAATTGTGACTTCCATAATTTCAGTGTTGTATTTTCATATTCACATGTTCCATGTACATGTCCTCGTGTGGCTTCCATTAAAAATGGGTAACTAGGTAATTTTGTTAATGTTGGGTGTAAAATGGGGTTGAAAAGGAAAAAAATAAAAAAAATATGGTGTTGTTTGAAAGTGATAATATTATTGTGTTTACAGGTATTATATATTTTAATATGAGGGAAATGTTTATGTCATTTTTTTCATTCTCAACCTCAGGTTAACACTACTTCCATAATTTCAGTGCTATATTTTCATACTCATGAGTTCCATGTACATGTGCTAGTGTGACTTTAATTAAAAATGGGTGAGTAGGTAATTTTTTTTAATGTTTGGTGTAAAATGGGGTAGAAAAAGACAAAGATAAATAAATAAATATGGTGTTATTTGAAAGTGATAATATTATTGTGTTTAGAGGTATTATATATTTTAATATGAGGGAGATGTCTATGTAATTTTTTTCATTCTCAACCTTACGTTAACACGTGCTTTTTTTAAAATAAAATAAAAATAAAAATATTTTCAAAAGGAAATTTGAGGAGTATACATGTTGCACTAATTACACACAAAACAATTCATATATTTCCCTTCGAAATCAAAATACATCACATATATATTACATATGACATCCAAGATACTCTAATATGGGAGAATACTATTGAGAAAATCTCTCAACGGGCTCCAACAACCAACAAACTAAATCTCCCAGTATAATATTGTAAGTGTTCATTCTAAGTCCCCCACTTAGTGCTTACATTACAAAAATTAATACAAGAGTCACAAATTACAGTTCACATGTAAGTCACCTAATATGGTATTCACTACAATTCTACTCATTTGGGAATCTCATGGACCACACTCTTTCTGCACCACAATCTTTGAGCTTTCCATTGACTCATTTAAGGTACAACTATCTACAATCAACAATATTGACGTACTTGATCATCAAAGATTTAGTGATAAAATTTGTCAAGCAATGACCACTTTATGGACCTACCACCCTTTGTTGGATATTTCATTTTCAGTTATTCATTAGTTGCTACGAACGTAGTCTTGACATTGTGTTCAAAATTTGATCTTACAACTTGGCTTGTCTTGCACAGAAGGTTCTCATGCTATAACCTTTAGTCTTGCACACAAGGTTCTCATGCTATAACCTTTAGTTGTTGTTGAAGGGTTTTTGACATTAAGAACCACAAACTATAACAATATGTAAACACAGTCAAACAAATGATACGTTCAAGGGTTTTCAAGTTCCACGAAACACAAATTTGAACTATGAAACAATATTCGAAAATTAATGCCGCACTTTAAAAATAAACTAAAAAAGGTTTTCAAGTTCCACGAAACACTAATTTGAACTATGAAACAATATTCGAAAATTAATGCTGCACTTTAAAAATAAACTAAAAAACAATGGAACAACAACCTAGTTAACGAAAAACGAAACAAAGCCCATGATAACACACTGATAACTACAATCCTCTAAACAAAAATGAATCTCCTCACCCCTTGACCAATATCTTCGTGGAAAGGGTGTGAATAATTAATTCATATGAAGTTCAAATAACATGGAATGTGAAAGGTGATAAGGTGGTTGAAAGATCGATCAGAATCACCACTCGATAAAGGATGAGAATAAGCGACGAGACCATATCGAAGACAATATTCTCAAGCGTGGTGGCATTGCTGGGCATTATCATCTTACTAGTCTCCGAAAAATGAATCCTTCTCTCTCCCCATAACCAGAGATGGCCAGCAGTTGGAAACCATCCAGCAGGGTTGTGTGGTAAAGGTGTGAAGCAACACTTAGAAAATCCAGTAAAATGTTATTCCTCCTTTCAAAACCATCCAATATCATCCCTCCCCGTTTTGACAGACATTGCATTTACACTTATACTACTTGGGACTCCTCTTTACACTTACACTACTTGCGACTCCTCTTTGAATAATAGACAGATCACTCTCAACATAGAAATAATACTCTCACACAGTGATATCTAACCTACGACTACTCAATGTACACAGAATTAGCATTAATCTTACATTATTTCCATCTGTTTGGGCCCTCCCTTAAAGGATTCAAGACCATACAAACTTTAATACCAAATACGAAATTAGGAGCAAACATGGTGCAGAAAGTACACAAAAACAACAAATAAAACAAATATGCTGATATACTATTATAAATTTTAATTTGAAGTTAAAAAAAAAAGAAGAAACAATACAATGCTCGCTATATTATTATTACCCAAATAAAAAGAGTATTTTAACTCTGATTCTCATCTATAAATAAAATGTGTGAATGTTCCTATAAATTTATATTAATTTTAAAAAGAAATAAAGTAATTTTTTTAGAAAAGAATGTTAAAATAATTAAACTTAAAAAAACACTTATATTTTAAATTTTGAGTGTGTAAAAACAATGTATAACTTTATATTTTCAAAATTTCTTTTTTATTTTCTATTTTTAGTTAAGTTGTTTATTATCTTCTAGGCTTGGTATGTGGCTTGAAGATCCGCGATCCACGGGCATAGTTTTGCTGACAAGACCCATTCTTGGCTGGTTATGCTAGTGAAACTTCACAAAAATTCTTTAATTTTAGCATCATGATAAAGATAAATAAAATATAATAACAATATATAATATATATATATTATAAACAAATTTTTAAATATTCAAATCAATTAATTTATTTCAATATCAGTCTTTTAATTTTTTTTTATAGATTTCTATATATAATATAAAATGAAAATAATTATTTTAATATTAATAAAAAAAATTCAATAACCAAAAATAGAGATGTATAATTGATTTAAATATTAATATAACATTATTAATCATGGATCTACCAAACTCTTAGATAAATCAAATATCTTGATATGCAAAGCTATACAAAATTTGAAAAAGTTTCTTCAATTTTCAATTAGACACTTGTATTGTGCAGATTACACAACTTACTTTTAGCTCCAACAATTCTTTACTAGATTTTAAACAAAACCAATCTAAAACTATAATTGAAAAAACACCAAAATGTAAAATACACTATTTGAAATGTTTTAAAAAGTTTTAACTATCAATTTTATTTTATTTTTTTCCAATTTCGTTATATAGTATATACATATAGCTAACAATAAAATAGTTTATTTGATATAAACATTTGAAACTTTTTATTTATTGACAATTTATTGTTAAATTTCTCTTAATATCATTTTAATAGTAAAATATTTTATTTATGATGTACATGGAATTTTCAATGATATTTTTTTTTAATAACCAAAATTTCCAATATTCAAAAAAGAAATTATGAAAGTAAAAAAAATCATTTTTTCCTAATAAAAGTAATAAAAAAGAAATTTACAATAGACTTAATTCCTAATATAAAATGAATGAGCGGTACATAATAATAATAATAATAATAATAATAATAAATTATAAATTAAATATTTAAATATAAGCATTTAAATAATATTGATATATATTTAAAAATATATTAATAAAAAAAATATTTTATAAAAATAATGTGTTTCATAAATATTTTATTTATATAATTCATTAACAAAGTATTTCAATCTCTATATATTATAAAAATCATTAAAAAATCTTATAATTATAAGATTTGATATATATATATATATATATATATATATATATATATATATATATATATATAAAATACTAGAGTTGAGACGGATCAATAAGTCAAAGTGCAACGTTTTTTCCAATTCTATCTAAAAAGTCTGTATGTCAATGGTTTTGACTCCTCTAAGTGATAACTAAATATATAGTTAAGATATATTTATACTTTTATATATAGCTATTCTTAAATTAAAATCATTTTCATTTCCAAATAAAAATAAAGTAAAACAGAAAATATCCGAGATAATAAAGAAATATATGTTAGGGCTTCTCTTTAGTTTTTTTTTCCTTCATCTAAAAATACAGTAATGATATTCTTCAGATAATAAAAGGATGTTGTTTCTTCTAGTCTGATATTTCTGCAAATAAAAAGATAATAAAGCTATTCTAATACAAAAACCATGAGATAATGTGTGTGCACAAAAACTACAAGCGGGATAAACAAAACCACACAACATTAGATACACCGTAAACTTCAAATTTTCATTAGTTTAGATGCAAGAATAGGTGTTCTAGCTAGATTCGCAGCTCTGTTTCTTTTGTCTATATTGAAAATGCTAGGTAAACTGTATATCTCGAACGATCGTCCTTCACAAATTATATTGAATCATTCAAATATCAATCGAGGACCCAAAATAATGCAAAGTTTGGGAACGGTTTATATATATGTCTGAGAGAAAGATATAGAAGTAATTTCCATAACCCCAGGAAAATTGTTCAGTGTTTGTAATTCAGTCAAATAAATTATTCGAGAATGTAGCTAACTAAACCTAGAAAGAATAATGTGTCTTGCCGAGAGAACGTAATATGTATATATATATATATATGTTCGCAATCAGTCGAGTATTGAGTATCACATGAACATCGCAACCATCTATGCTATGAAAGAGACGTAAAACTACCAGTTGAGAAAGCCAGTCGTAAAAGACGTAAAGCTATAATACAATATATAGCCGTTTAATATGAACCATGGTCAAGTGTAGCATGAAGCCAGACGTGAAATTATGATCTAACTCATGATTCTTTAATGAAAGAATGAAAGAAGCTTATTGAAATTAACATAAACGATTGAGAGTCGTTATCTTTAAATTTGTCGAGAAGCATCGAAGCAAACGCGCTTTTAGTATTGAAAAGAATTTAGAATTGATATCCATTGTGTCATTTATTTGGAATAAGGCCGAAAGGCTTTTAGTTGGTCCAGCACAGAAATAAAACCTGAGTATTCTCCTCCTCTTTTTCAGTCGAGTAATACAATGATTCATTTGCCGCAGCTTTAAAATAGCTTTGAAAAACATTTCGACCAAGAATCCTAACTTCACAAAGCATCGGCCCTTAATGCTTCAAGCAAGTTTTGTTGGTGCACATTTTTACGACGATCCATATGATAAATGTCCAACTCTGGAAGGTCTGGAAAAACAGAGTAAACGGTTAATAATTGAGAAAACAAATCAAGTAATGGAGAGACAATTCATCAATTAATATTTCGTTAAAAACTGCCTTGAAGGCATAGAAACGTTACCTTTCCCAATTATAGTTGCTATAGGAAACCGGGATTGGCACATAAGATTGGCCCTAACAGTCGTCCGAAGTTTTTGATTGATCTCAATGATTGAAAACCTTAAATCATTTTGCTCCCACATATGATATATGACCAGCTTCCCATTTACCGCCATGAACTGTGAACGGTGCGCATTTTCGTGAAATTTCACGTCAATGCCTTCTAACATAAGCCAAACATCCTGATCCGGATCATAAGCCCGGATTGAGAGTTGAAGTATTTCACGTTGGCCATACTCACGGTGACAAGTAATTAACATGTTCCGCACAACAGCTGCCCTACTGCAACCCCACCAAGATTTCATCAAATTCTCTGAAACGTGTGTCCAAGAATTAGACATCACGTCAAATGCAATTCCGGTACGAGATCCTCGCAGAATTATTTTCTTTCCCAAAACAGCAGATGACCGTAGTGGGGAAAGACCCCTGTCGAGGGCTTCAATTAGGACTTCAGACCGCGGTATTATCGTCCATGTGTTGGTAGACGGCTCGTACACTTCAGCCCAAGCAGCGATTTGTTTAGGACACCCTCCAAACACATAGACCTTCCCATCGACAGAGACAGCAACGGCCCCGATCCTGGGCAGCGTCGTGCGATTCGTAGCAGACCAGAGATTCGCCATTGGATCATACAATTGAACAAACCTAGTAACCAATGGTCTGCTTCCACCACATATAAAATATATCTTATAATCCATGACTGAACTCGCACTGTCCGAATAGGTGTTTATAGTATGATTTGGCAGGGGCACATACTTTTTCTCTTTGATGTCAATAGCATAGAAGCATCGCGTCACCAATTCTTGTTGTTGTGCGAAGCCTGCGTACACCCAATAACAAGAACTATCGTGCAGAGTGCGTGCAAAATGTGTCTTGGTGACCATTACTGGTCTGGAATCTGAACGAGATAGGCATGCACTCCGGGTAAGGCAGCATGAACCTTGCGATTCGGTAGCATCAGAACGGGAGATGCAGATTCCCATGATACAGCCAAGCTGTGCCTCCAAGACCCCAAAGAACAATAACGTATCGAACTGTGTGCAGCGAAGAGTATAGCTGTTATTGCCTCCAAATTCCTTCGCTCTCATTCCGAGCTTATGATACGGACAAACTATCCGTTTAATGAAGTTAAAGATTTAAAAGATGCGGTGTGACCTTTCTGTTGTCGTTTTCCGTGCGGAACAGAAGCACGAAATAGGGTGAGATTTGAAATTTAGAATTACCCTCACGTTATCATCCACTATTTCAACCGTCGTTGTTTTTAGGCAGAGAGGATATCTCCTCTCGGTATTCGGAGATATCATAACTTCACCATCCGATTAATTTACATAAATTAAGTAGATAGTAAATTAATAGAGATTAAGCTATCCTAAATATCAAAATAATCGATAGTATAATAAATTTCAAAAAACAAAATAATTTACCATATAATAAAACTATTATTGACAAAATCTATTAATATCATAAACTTAATAAATTATAAATTTATTTTAAATTAGCATTATTATTAAAATATCAATTAATTTTAAAAGAATTAATAATATGTGTGTGTTGGACTTAGTATTTACTTGAAAAATAGAAAGACGAACGCCGGGTCTAGCAATTACTTACAAATAGAAAAATGAACACCAGTTAATTTTCTCATTGAGAGATGCAAATCACGACCACTATTCAGGGCTTCATTTTCGCATTATACTCTCGAAGGTCTTTTGAGAATTACAGAACTATCCTGAGAGAGGCAGCCCAATAGGCTCTTATATTAAATCAAGCAAAAAGTACATACGATGTGACTAACAACACATAAGAGGGCTCACTCTAGACAATGCTCCTTCTTTGTTAAAAACACTTATTTATAGACTAGAGAAGTCTCCTCGGATCTGAAATCCATATTGGAAATCTAAACTAAGCATCTAGAATGATTGAGGGTCTTGTCGGGAATCGTACCTGCACAGTGTCTACTCAATCTTTCTTTTACAAAAGTAAATATTCTTATGTACAATTTTATTCACTGTCACTGTAGTCACAGCCGCACAGAAACATTCCACAAGTGTTGCAAGTCTTATCAGCATCTTCCGCCTTTTGCCTTTCTAGAGCCTCTAGAATATATTCGATATCCACTTCCTCTAGAATAGGGTCCGGCTAAGCATCTTTGTACCATGGCGGTGCTAGATCAACCTTTTTAGTTTTTGATGATTGTCCGATTTCGATCTTTTTTTATTTACCCATCATGTCGTATCTTTCTTTTTTGCATAGGGCATCTGCATGTGCTAGGCTGTCTACTTCTAAAATTTGAATCCAACTTTTATCAGCATTTAGATGTTTGATATGATTGACAGGTAGTTATATTCCAACAAGATCAGAGAAATTGATTTCTTTATCAATTGACTATTTTATCGATTGCATACATTGCATATTTATGTCTTTTCCTCTAAGCCACTGATTATCAAACATGACATGGCTACAGCTTCCTGAGGTTAAGATTAAGCAAATCAAACATAATGTATCATCATTCCAATTTCATGAACAGATTATTAAAGTGATTAAATATTTGACATTGACAGGTAGTTATATTCCAACGGTTTCCCACAGTGTAGATGCCATCCTTAAATATTTTAGAGATTTTTCAATGTTTTGAGATATTCGTATCTAACTTTTTTTTATGCATCTTCCATTCTTTATTATCAAGTCGGCATGAGGTTCTAGAATATTAAACATGGGAAAGTTGCCATCCACTTCATAGTCTTCTCCCCAGCTTTGATAGAAAGCCCAATTTAATTCTTCCCAAAAATTTGGGGTTCTTAATGACCTAAGCCAATTTTCTATTTCCTTTTGGATATGAATATTTTCTTGATCTAAAAATTTGGCTGAATTATATATCCCCATTCCAAAATCTACACATTTGACTAATTGATAATAGTTGACAATTTTTAGAACCTGTATCATTTGTGGTGTCCATGTGATAGACCACATACTTGTAAGTGATCTGAATAAGATTTTTACCTTCATCCCTTCACAGGGATAAATTTTGCAGAGTTCATCCCTGATTCCTAGTTGATTATTGATGTTCTTTGTTTTATAATCTCTGATTTTGCTCATCCATTCATTTCTTCTCATTCTTATTCCTACCAACCTTTTTATTTCATCTGTAAGCTGTGGTATTTGTTGTTCTAAAAGTTGAAGCCTTTGTGCTAATGTTGTTTGGTTATCTTCTATTCTCGACATCTTAAAAGGAGAATTTGATTGAGTATGAAATCTAAATCTGAACATCTTGTTCATTTCTCTTGTTAACGCATCTGCTAACCAATTTGAGTTTCTTGGTATCTATTGAACTTTAAATTCATACTGCTGGAACTATATTTGCCAAGATAGTAATATGTGTCTAGCCATTTGTCGTCCAATTTTTGCATTTAAGAAAAATTGAAAATTCTTGCAATATGTTCTGATAATAAATTTAACAGGTGCAAGACATAACTCAAATTTCCAGATTCCATTGAATATAGCGAAGGTTTCTTTTTCTGCTGTGAAATAATTCTTTTGGCTAGGAGAAAACTCACTTGATTTATATGCACATATTTGTTCTTCAAGAAATACTGCTCCCCAGTATTCATCTGATGCATCTGTATGAAGAATTAATTGTCTTGTTCTTGGAGGTTTGAGTTTTGGCAAGCTCTGTGCTTCCTTTGTTATCTGCTTTACTGATTTGGTCAATAAACTACTCCTTCTGCCATTCAAGTGTTTTCTAATAGCTTCTCTTTTTCAAATAATTTAGGAATATATTTATGTACATAATTCAGAATTCTCTGAAATCTTTGGATTTGATTTTTGTCTTGTAATTCATATGGGAAACTAGTTATCTTCTGTACAATGTGGGGTTGCATCTAAATTTGTCCATTGATGACGATTATTCCTAGAAACTCAATAGTTTCTTTGAACAATTCTATTTTTCGATCTGATAACACAATCCCATGTGCTTCCACTTTTTTTATGAATATATATAGATGGAGAATATGTTTTTCAATATTTTCACTATGAATTAATATGTCATCAACATATACAATTATGAAATCATACCTGCTAAAGATGCTGTCCATTCGTCGTTGAAAGAAAGCAGGTGCATTTTTTAGACCAAACGGAACTACATTCCATTGGAAGAAACTAACTAGGCAAGTCAAAGCTATTTTGTGCCGATCTTCTGGTTTAATCTATGTTTGATAATATCCACTCTTCATATCAAATTTTGAGAAGATTTTTGACTTCTGTATCTTCTGCATTATAATCTCTTGACTTGGTAGTGGATATTTGAAGTCCTTTGTGATTGCATTAAGTGGTTTATAATTGATTACCATTCGGGCTTTTCTCCTTACCACTTCTGCATGATTTCTAACAATGAAAGCTGAGCACGAATACTGAGATGTAGATTCTTCAATTAAATTTAGTTTAAGAAGTTCCTTTACCTGATCTTTCATTTCTTGTTCATCTTGAGGTGTGCATGGAATAACAACTCCTTGCACTCCATTATCATTGAGTGTTTCAATGTCCTACATTGGACTTGTTTTGTCCCAAAATTCGTCGGGATCACTGGAGCAGAATTTGACTAACTTTCTTTGGATTTATTTTTTTTCATCTCACCAGCTTTCTTCTTTGATAGCTTTATTAAGATTATGATGTTTTTCTTTTGCTTCATATGTTTGCAATACTTCTTGCCAATCAATGCTATCTTTTTCTGGTTTCGTCATCTTTTGTTTTTTGTTAGTTTTTCTGCTTTTTACATCTGATTCTGCTAAAGAAATTCTATTTACATAGACTACCTTATTCTTGATGTTGCAGATGATTTTATCTTAAGATATTGTCATTGGGAGGGCTGATGTTATAAAGGAAATTCCCAATATTAGACTACTTGACTGATCATAATATTGGATTGCTGATATTTTTATAATGCTCCCTCTCATCTTCATAGGAATATTATCTACATAATGGGTGAGAATTACATTACCTCCAATGGTCTTTGAATTGATTATGTTTCTTAATGGTTTCCATGAGGATTTGAACAAACTTGGCTTGGCCAAATTGTTTGAACCTCCCAAATCGATGAATGCATCTACCTCAACCCAATCCTTACCTGATTGAATTTATGGTGTTATGTAAAATAGATCATTCGCTCTGACTATTTTCTTCATCAAGTTCGCTTCATCTTCTAAATCGTAATGTTGGGAGAATTCTATATAGTAACAAATGTTCTTCGGAACTCGACAAAAACTTGGAGCTTTTGAATATATGTCGTTTACCTTTGCTTTTCCTTTGATTGTTGCCAGTTCTGAATGTTTCTCCTCTTCCTCTAATTATTCTAATATGTCATGTGTTTCACTAAATTCTATTTGGTTGTATTCGCCTATGGTTTATGATTCTTATTTTTTCTCACAATCTAATCAAATACAAATATTCATTTTCTAGCTTGCATCTAGACCTTCTTCTTCTGTTGTGCCTTCCGTTTCGGATAGAATATATACATCAAAGCATTCATCTTCACTAACTACAATAGACCAATTTTCTACAAATTCATCCATTTCCATACATTTTTTCAATTTTTATGAAGTATTTTTAGGATATTTAGTAGTAAAGTGTCATTTTTTCTTACAGATAAAACAACATCCATCTTTGACAGGAGCATTTCTTCATTTTATGTATCTGTATTTTGGAAATGGTTTCCTTAGATTTGCTACCCATTTTATCCTATCTTTCCTAAAGTGTCTTTTCTTATGATTTTTTCTTTTCATCGGAGTCCATGGGAGTATTTCTTTACAACATTCTTGTGATGTTTTGTTATCATTCTCTTGAGCATTTTTCTGCCAACAAAGATATTTCAGTTTTTGTTTACAATGATTTATGAGATCTACCCAATACATAGCTTGCAGCTTTCTATACCTTTCTTCAAGATCTTTCATTATTAAGTCACCTATGTTGTGTGGGAGTTTTGACAGAAACGTGACTTTAGTTATTAAATCATTGCTTAGCTCAGTTGTTATTACCAGCCTAAAATATTCTTTGGAGAACTCTTCTAATCTTTTGGCATCTTTTAATTCCATACGTGCTAGATTCACCATTGCCTATTTCTTAGAGTCCTCTGGTTCTATACAGAACTGAGTCCTCAGTAATTGCTCAAAAACTTCTAATCCTGCATTTATGACCTCTTCTCTTTCTTCTTGTGGTGGTGCTCTCCACCACGTGTAAACTATTCCAGTCATTCTTTTCTCTTCCAAATTAAAGATGGTAGCATTATCTAATTTGGTTGTTATTTGCATTTTCCATAAAGCACAAATCCATACCCTGATTGAGTCTTATGGGTTCTTTGTATGATCTAAATCTAAAATATAGCCATTTCTATTGGATGCTAGTAGATCTTCTTCTACTTTTGGATACTTTGGTACAGAATTAAAAACATGTGCTTTGTTTAAACTGGGACTGATAAAGCTTGGAAATTTCTTGGCTGCATCTTCTAATTTCAAATCACCTTTTTTAAATCCAAAGAATACCCGTTGCTTTCTACTTAACCCCTCCCCCTCAGAAAAAGACAAAATTTTTGTCCTACTGGGTTTAGCAACAGATTGAGAACTTGTAGCTTCGGAATCTTCTTTATGGACTTGCCATATGCCTAGATTTTAAAATCTGTTAGATTCTAATTTTTTTCCTTTTTTTTAAGTTCTCTTTTCTTCCTTCTCTCATCTTTTGCTTCTTTATCTAAAGTTTGATTCTCATGTATTAACTTTAGATTTTGTAGAATTTGTTCTGCTTGATAACCCAAATCATCTATGGCTACCTCTGCCTTATTACACCAATTAGAAAGATGATTTGAAAGTTGATAAGATTCTTATAAATCTTTTGGAATGTCGATGAATACTCTACTAGAGGAGCATAGTCTGCTCTTGTAGCTTGCTGATGTGATCTATTATCACTGATTGTGCAGTATTTGGTCTTAGGTGGCCATTTTCCACCTTTGTGAAACCTTTTATTTTGAAACTACCATTCTTCGATTCGGGGTATTGAGGATGACCTAGTAGTTCTAAAGGATTTCTGGTTTATAGAGTCTTTTAATGACTTGTAGCCCTTTGGTAATGATTGTTCTTGTAATATAATCCCTTTAAATCTGAATTATTTAGCCATGAAAGGTTTTTCTTCGGGAATAATTAGACGGCTGCTACTTTCAAATTTGTTCGACCTACTGTTGCTGGGTCTGCTAGACATTTCCGTGTCTACCAGATTTTGTGGGATATCTATCGATAACTTGGGTCATCGAAATATAGGTCTCTCTATTTGATCTAAATGCGAAGGAACAATTTGAATCTTTCCTTCAGATGAAATTATCCTTTGTGGAGCTTTTTCTTTCTTTAGTTCTTTAGTTGTAGCTTGATACTCAACGTACCAATTTTCTTGTAGTCCTACTTCTTCATATGTCACCCCTTGGGAATTTTCAGTTGCCAAGCCTGTAGTGACACCGTCTTTAAGTATGGGTTGTTTCATTTTTGGATGAGTTGTATTTTTTAGCTGGAAAGAAGCTTCCATTATTATTGACAAATATTCAGACTCTGGTAACATTTTTAGATGTTGTACTCCTTCCATTAACTTCCATGCATCTTTTAGATGTTTATCTGATAGGCTCATGGTGTAGTTTAGATAAATAGTACCATACTAACATCCTGTAATCAAGTTGCCTGTTATGAACCCAATTCTAGCTTGCTCATATTCTAGATGTCTAGAGTTTAATAGCTCTGCTGAGACTGGAGAATTTATTCCATTCCTAAATAATGGAACTAAACCAAGTCTTATTGCTCCAAAATGTATATATGCATATGTTTTGGATCTTACATATTCTTTAAACTTTTCTAGTTCCTTATCTTGAAATAGTTTTAACCCAACAATTTGGGTTGCTTCCCCAGAGATGCGGACTTTTAATTCAACTTCTTTAAGAATGTTTTTCTTTCTAATTACAGACATAGTAGTATCATTATAGACTTGGGAGCTTGTGAGCTCAGGGGGGTTCCATTTCGACGAGTCTATTAAAGGTTGTTCTTCTATATCATATTCAACTTCTTGACTACTTACTTCGTCTATACGGATTCTATTAACCAATGAAAATGCTTTCATCATTCTATCCATGTTAATCAATAACCAGAAACAGATCTAGGCTCTGATACCAAAACCTGCTGGAGTCAGTACTTACATGCCCAATATCTAGGAAACTAGTTATCCTCTATACAATGTGGGGCTACACCTGAATTTGTCCATTGATGACGATTATTCCTAGAAACTCAATAGTTTCTTTGAACAATTCTAATTTTCGATCTGATAACACAATCCCATGTGCTTCCACTTCTTTTATGAATATATACAAATGGAGAATATGTTCTTCAATATTTTCACTAGGAATTAATATGTCATCAATATATACAATTATGAAATCATACCTGCTAAAGATGATGTCCATTCATCTTTGAAAGAAAGCAAGTGCATTTTTTACACCAAACGGAACTACATTCCATTAGAGGAAATTGGCCGGGAAAGTGAAAGTTGTTTTGTGATGATATTCTCGTTTAACCTGTGTTTGATAATATCCACTCTTCATATCAAATTTTGAGAATATTTTTGACTTCTGTATCTTCTGCATTATAACCTCTTTCCTTGGTAGTGGATATTTGAAATCCTTTTCCTCTAAGCCACTGATTATCAAACATGACATGGCTATAACTTCCTGAGGTTGACATCAAGCAGATCAACCGTAATGTATCATCATTCCAAATTCCTACAATGTATGCAATGGATAAAACACTCAGCTAATAAATAAATCGATTTCTCTGATCTTTGATGGAATAGAACTACCTGTAAATCATGTCAAACATTTAAATGGTGATAAAAGTTAGATTCAAAGTTTCGAAGTAGACAACCTAGCACATGCAGATGCCCTATGCAAAAAAGAAAGATACGACATGATGGGTAAATAAAAAAGATCAAAATTGGAAAATCATCAAAAACTAAAGAGGTTGATCCAACACCGCCATGGTACGAAGATGCTCAGCCAAACCCCATTCTAGAGGAAGTGGATATCGAATATATTCTAGAAGCTCTAGAAAGACAAAAGGTGGAAGATGTTGATAAGACTTGCAACGACTGTGGAATGGATCTGTGCGTCTATGACTATAGTCATAGTGAATAAAATTGTACATAACAATATTTACTTTTGTAAAAGAAGGATTGAGTAGACGCTGTGCAGGTACAATTCCCGTCAAGACCCTCAATCATTCTAGATGCTTAGTTTAGGTTTCAAATCTAGATTTCAGATCCAAAGAGACTTCTCTGGTCTACAAAGAAGTGTTTTTAACAAAGAAGGAGCATCGTCCAAAACGAGCCCTCTTATGTGTTGTTAGCCATATGATATTTTTTTTTTCTTGATTTAATATAGGAGCCAGTTGGGCCGCCTGTCTGAGGATAGTTCTGTAATTCTAAAAAGACCTTGGAGAGGATAAGGTGAAAATGAAGACCTAAGGAGTGGTCGTGATTCACATCTCTTAGTGAGAGAATTAGCCCTACATTCGTCTTTCTATTTGTAAAGTAAGTACTGAGTCCAACAGGTTTTTCTATTAGAGCTTTGTTCTATTTCTGGTTATTTATTAACATGGATAGAATGATGAAAACATTTTCTTTGGTTAATAGAACCCGTATAGATGAAGTAAGTAGTCGAGAAGCTGAATACGATATAGAAGAATAGCCTTTAATAGACCCGTCCAAATGGAACCCCCCTGAGCTCATAAGATGCGAGGTCTATAAAGATACTTCTATGTCTGCACTTACAAAGAAAATCATTCTTAAAGAAGTTGAATTAAAAATCTGCATCTCTGGGGAAGCAACCCAAAATTTTGGGTTAAAATTGTTTCAAGATAAGGAGCTACAAAATTTTAAAGAATATCTAAAAGCTAAAGAATATGTATATACATTTTGGAGGAATAAGACTTGGTTTAGTTCCAATATTCAGGAATGGAATAAATGCTCCAGTCTTAGCATTGCTATTCAACTCTAGACATCTAGAATATGAGCAGGCTAGAATTGGGTCCATAACAGGAAACATGATTGCAGGATGTTAGTATGGTACTATTTATCCAAACTACACCATGAGCCTATCAGATAAACATCTAAAAGATACATGGAAGTTAATGGTGGGAGTACAACATCTAAAAATGTTACGAGAATCTGAATATTTGTCAATAATAATGCAAGCTTCTTTCCAACTAGCAAATACAACTCATCCAAAAATGGAACAGCCCATTCTTAAAGACTGTGTCACTACAGGCTTAGCGACCGTAGATGCCCAAGTGGTCACAAATGAAGAAGTAGGACTACTGGAAAATTGGTAGTTTGAGTATCGAGCTGCAAATAAAGAACTAAAGAAAGAAAAACGTCCGCAAAGGATAGTTTCATCTGAAGGAAAGATTCAAATCATTCCTTCACATTTAGTTCAGATAGAAAGACCTATATTTCAACCACCCAGGTTATCTATAGGTATCCCACAAAATTTGGCAGACACAGAAAGGTCTAGCAGACCCAGCAACAGTAGGTCAAACAGATCTAAAAAATAACACTCGTCTAATTATTATTGAAGAAAAACATTTCATGGTTAAAGCTCAGATTTAAAGGGATTATATTTCATGAACAAACATTACCAAACGGCTACAAGTCATTAAAAGACTATAAACTAGAAATCCTTCAGAACTACTAGTTCATCCTCAATACCCCCAGTCAAGGAATGACAGTTTCAGAATAAAAGGTTTCACAAAGTTGGAAAATGACCACCTAAGACCAAATACTACAAAACCAGTGACAATAGATCACATCAGCCAACTAGAAGAGTAGAATGTGCTCCTTTGATAGAACATTCAACAACATCCCCAAAAGATTTAGAAGAATCTTATCAACTTTCAAATCATCTTTCTAATTGGTCTAATCATGCAGAGGTAGCCATAGATGATTTCTATTGTAAAGTAGAAAAAATTCTATAGAATCTAAAGTTAATCCACAATAATCAAACTTTATATAAACAAGAAAAGGATGACAGAAGGAAGAAAAGGGAACTTAAAAAAAAAGAGTCAGAATCTAATAGATTTGAAAATCTAGGAATATGCAATCCCATAAAGAAGATTCTAAAGCTACAAGTTCTCAATTTGTTGATGAACCCAGTAGGACAAAAGTTTTGTATTTTTTTGAGGGTGAGAGGTTAAGTAGAAAGCAATAGGTATTCTTTGGACTTAAAAAAACTGATTTGAAATTAGAAGATGCAGCCAAGAATTTGCCAAGCTTTATCAGACCTAGTTTAAACAAAGAACATGTTTTCCATTCTGTACCAAAGTATCCAAAAGTAGAAGAATATCTAATGGAATCTAATAGAAATGGCTATATTTTAGATTTATATCACATAGACAACCCATAAGACTCGATCAGGGTATGGATTGGTGCTTTGTGGAAAATGCAAATAATAGCCAAATTAGATAATGTTGTAATCTTTAGATTGGCAGAGAAAAGAATGAGTGGAATAGTCTACATGTGGTGGAGAACACCACAACAAGAAGAAAGAGAAGAGCTCATAAAGGTAGGATTAGAAGTTTTTGAGTGATTACTCAAGACTCACTTTTATATAGAACCAGAGGACTCTAAGATATAGGCAATAGTGGATCTTGCCCGTATGGAATTAAACGATGCCAAAAGATTAGAAGAGTTCCCCAAAGAATATTTCAGGCTGGTAATAACAACTAAGCTAAGAAATGATTTAGTGACTAAAGTCACATTTATGTCAAAACTCCCACACAACATAGTAATGAAAAATCTCGAAGAAAGGCATAGAAAGATGCAAGCTATCTATTGGGTAGATCTCATAAATCATTGTAAACAAAAACTGAAATATCTTTGCTAATAGAAAAATTCTCAAGAAAATGCTACCAAACCATCACAAGAATGTTGTAAAGAAATACTCCCATGGACTTCAATGAAAAGAACAAACTATAAGGAAAGACACTTTTGGAAATACATGATAAAACAGGTAAAAATTCCAAGGAAACCATTTCCAAAATACAGATACATAAAAAGAAGAAATGCTCCAGTCAAAGATGGATTTTGTTTTATCTGTAAGAAAAAAGGACACTTTTCTGCTAAGTGTCCTAAAAATACTTCATCAAAATTGAAAAAAATAGTGAAGATGAATGCTCTAATGTATATATTCTATCTGAAATGGAAGACACAATAGAAGAAGAAGGTCTAGATGGAAGCAAGAAAATAAATATTTGTATTGGATCATATTGTGAGATAGAATTAGAATCAGAAACTATAAGCGAATAACGGAAAACAAAATTCAGTGAAACAGAAGACATATCACAAGAATCAGAGGAAGAGGAGAAACATGCAGAACTGGCAACAATCAAAGGAAAAGGAAAGGTAAACGACATATATTCAAAAGCTCCAAGCTTTTGTCCAGTTCCCAAGAACATTGGTTACTCTACAGAATTCTCCCAACAGTATGATTTAGAAGCTGAAGCGAACCTAATGAAGAAAATAGTCATAGCAAATGATTTAATGTACATAACAGTAGAAATTCAATCAAGTAAGGATTGGGTTGAGGTAGATGCCTTCATTGATTTGGGAGGTTCAAACAATTTGGCCAAGCCAAGTATGTTCAAATCCTCATGGAAACCATTAAGGAACATAATCAATTCAGAAACCATTGGAGGTAATGTAACTCTCACCCATTATGCAGATAATATTCCTATGAAGTTAGGAGGGAGAATTATAAAAATATTAGCAATCCGATATTACGATCAGTCAAGTAGTGTGATATTGGGCATGCCCTTTATAACATCATTCCTCCCAATGACAATATCTAAAGATAAAATCATTTGCAACATCAAGAATAAGGCAGTCTGTGTAAATAGAATATCTTTAGCAGAATCAGATGTAAAAAGTAGAAAAACTAATAAAAAACAAAAGATGAGGAAACCAGAAAAAGATAGCATTGATTGGCAAGAAGTATTGCAAACATATGAAGCAAAAGAAAAACATAGTCACCTTAATAAAGCTATCAGAGAAGAAAGCTAGTGAGACGAACAAAAATAAATCCAAAGAAAGTTACTCAAATTCTGTTCCAGTGATCATGAGGAATTTTGCGACAAAACAAGTCCAATGTAGGACATTGAAACACTCCATGATAATGGAGTGCAAGGAGTTGTTATTCCATGCACACCTCAAGATGAACAAGAATTGAAAGCTCAGGTAAAGGAACTTCTTAAACAAAATTTAATTGAAGAATCTAGATCTCAGTATTCGTGCTAGCTGTCATTGTTAGAAATCATGCAGAAGTGGTAAGGAGAAAAGCCCGAATGTTAATCATTTATAAACCACTTGATGCAATCACAAAGGACTTCAAATATCCACTACCAAGGCAAGAGGTTATAGTGCAAAAGATACATAAGTCAAAAATCTTCTCAAAAGTTGATATGAAGAGTGGATATTATCAAATACAGATTAAACCAGAAGATCGGCACAAAACAACTTTCACTTTCCTGGCTGGTTTCTTCCAATGGAATGTAGTTCCGTTTGGTCTAAAAAATGCACCTGCTTTCTTTCAATGACGAATGGACAACATCTTTAGCAGGTATGATTTCATAATTGTATATATTGATGACATATTAATTCATAGTGAAAATATTGAAAAACATATTCTCCATCTGTATATATTCATAAAAGTAGTGGAAGCACATGGGATTGTGTTATCAGATCGAAAAATAGAATTGTTCAAAGAAACTATTGAGTTTCTAGGAATAATTGTCATTAATGGACAAATTCAGATGCAACCCCACATTGTACAGAAGATAACTAGTTTTCCATATGATACAAGACAAAAATGAAATCCAAATATTTTTGGGAATTCTGAATTATGTACATAAATATATTCGTAAATTATATGAAAGACAAAAGCTATTAGAAGACACTTGAATGGAAAAAGGAATAGTTTATTGACCAAATCAGTATAACAGATAAAAAAGGAACCACAGAGCTTGCCAAAACTCAAACCTCCAGGAACAAGACAATTAATTCTTCATATAGATGCATCAGATGAATACTGGGGAGCAGTATTGCTTGAAAAAGGAGAAAAGCAAGAAGAAAAAAATATGTGCATATAAATCAGGTGAGTTTTCTCCTAGTCAGAAGAATTATTTCACAGCAGAAAAAGAAACCTTGGCTATATTCAATGAAATCCAGAAATTTGAATTATATCTTGCACTCGTTAAATTTATAATCAGAACAAATTGCAAGAATTTTTAATTATTCTTAAATGCAAAAATTGGATGACAAATGGCTAGAGATAGATTACTATCATAGCAAATATGGTTCCAAAAATATGAATTTGAAGTTCAATGGATATCGGGAAACTCAAATTGGTTAGCATATGTGTTAACAAG
Organism: Pinus tabuliformis; assembly: GCA_031772625.1. NCBI lineage: Eukaryota > Viridiplantae > Streptophyta > Pinopsida > Pinales > Pinaceae > Pinus > Pinus tabuliformis. The sequence continues at coordinate 1,395,407,503 of CM062818.1, read as the reverse complement.
AGAAACGAACAAGATGTTCAGATTTATATTTCATACTCAATCAAATTCTCCTTTTAATATGCCGAGAATAGAAGATAGGCAAACAACATTAGCACAAAGGCTTTATCTTTTAGAACAACAAATACCACAGCTTACGGATGAAATAAAAAGGCTGGTAGGAATGAGAATAAAAAGAAATGAATGGATTAACATAATCAAAGGTTATAAAACAAAGAACATCAGTACTCAACTAGGAAACAGGGACGAACTTTGCAAAATTTATCCCTGTGAAGGTATGACGATAAAAATCTTATTCAGATCACTTACAAGTATGTGGTCTATCACATGGACACCACAAATGATACAGGTTTTAAAAATCATCAACTATTATCAGTTAGTCAAATGTGTAGATATTGGAATGGGGATATATAATTCAACCAAATTTTTAGATCAAGAAAATATTCCTATTCAAGAAGAAATAGCAAAATCGCTTAGGTCATTAAGAATCCCAAATTTTTGGGAAGAATTAAATCAGGCTTTCTATCGAAGTTGGGGAGAATATTATGAAGCAGATGACAATGTTCCCATGTTTAATATTCATAAACCTCATGCCGAATGGATAATAAAGGATGGAAGATGCACAAGAAAGAGAGAGATATGAATATCTCAAAACATTGAAAGACCTCTGAAATATTTAAGGATGACATCTAAATACCAAACCCTATTCAACTCAGTACTTACTTGACAAATAGAAAGATGAATGCTGAGCTAATTCTATCAATGAGAGACATGAACCACGACCACTCCTCAAGTCTTCATTTTTGCATTATACTCTCCAAGGTCTTTTGAGAATTACAGAACTATCCTCAGACAGGTGGCCCAACAGGATTCTATATTAAATCAAGCAAAAAGTACATACCATGTGACTAACAACACATAAGAGGGCTCTTTCTTTGGTACAAACACTTATTTATAGACTAGAGAAGTCTCTTTAGATCTGAAATATAGATTTGAAACCTAAACGAAGCATCTAGAATGATTGAGGGTCTTGCTAGGAATCATACCCGCACAGCGTCTACTCAATCTTTCTTTTACAAAAGTAAATATTCTTATGCACAATTTTATTCCCCATGACTGTAGTCACAAACGCACGGATCCATTCCACAGATGTTGCAAGTCTTATCGGTATCTTCCGCCTTTTCTCTTTCTAGAGCCTCTAGAATATACTCGATATCCACTTCCTCTAGAATGTGGTCTGGTTGAGCATCTTCGTACCATGGTCGTGCTAGATCAACCTCCTTAGTTTTTTATGATTGTCTGATTTTGATCTTTTTTTGTTTACCCATCATGTCATATCTTTCTATTTTGCATAGGGCATCTACATGTGATAGGTTGTCTACTTCGAAACTTCGAATCCAACTTTTATCAGCATTTATAGGTTTGACATGATTGACAGCTAGTTCTATTAGAGAAAGATCAGAGGAATCAATTTATTTATCAATTGAGTGTTTTATCCATTGCATGCATCACAGATTTATGTCTTTCCCTCTAAGCCACTGATTATCAAACATGACATGGCTACAGCTTCCTGAGGTTAACATCAAGAAGATCAAACATAATGTATCATCATTCCAAATTTATGAACAAATTATTAAAGTGATTAAAGATTTGACATTGATAATTAATCTGATTATTCTATCTTTTCCAATTATTCGTTCTGCTTCTTGGATAATTGCCTTATTGTGAGATAATCCTTTTTCTAGAAAGGTTCGAAACCATTATAAAACATCTTGAATTAATTGTTTATTGTAAACCAGTTTGAAGGCTCTTGCTGATGTTCTTGCTTTTTCCCATAATTAATCAAGTGGGTTAAATGATAAATCATTTGTTAAATCAATGGTTTCCCATGGTGTAGATTGTTGGCATTATGACACAGGTGTTGTCCTTGATGGAAACTCACTCAGATGGCAGATCACTATTCAGGCTCTCAGAATGAAAGAAAAAGATGTATACGCAGGTTTCCTTTGACTAAGTTGCATATACATACGGGATTGTCGACCAAAATTCACGTATGCATATGCACGCACTTTCATGGACGAAAAGGAGCGTACATGTGGGAAAACTTATTTTTGGTCCATGGTATTTAGTCCTTGGTATTTGGACCTATGGCTTTGGACCATGGTATCCTGTCTGAAGTGTTGAACCCAAGTATTTGGTCAAAGGTATTGATTCTTTATGGTTTGGACCATGGTATTGTGTAAGGCCTAAGAATATAAAAGGGGAAGGAGATCATTAGACAAAGGCATTGACTCAAGCATTGAATATCTTATGAAGAGCTAGATCTGGAATACTGGTCATTGGGTTATGGTGCATAGCTGGATCTGAATCAAGGAGGAACCTGAGCACATGAAGAATGATAAGTACTATTGATGGGTCAAGATCTTAAGGCTTGAATAGTAGTATCTCTGTGTGATTTTGATCTGTTATTGTTGGCATGACTTGATCTATAAATCTAACAATCTGGGTATAACTGATGTCTGAATAAGTGAAAAGGGTAAATTATCTTTTATAGATCTGTATGCAGGTTCAGTGAAGAAAAGGCGTGTATACACGCTGGCTCTGTAATTCAAAATCGCGTATACGCACGTTGGCCTTAATTCATCAGCGTATGCATGCAGGTTGTACACATTGAAGTAGCGTACGTCTCTTGAAATGTGTTTTAGTTACTTCTATTTATTGCTATAGTGTTCTGGGTTCAGAATTGGTGTCTGGTTACTGTTACTGTTTTCTGGGTACAACATATAGAGAAGTGACTATTTGATTCAGTCTTGTTTGGTGCAAAGGAGATTGGTTGATGCAGATATACTTGTTGTTTGATTGATGTTATTCATGGATCCAGTCTGAAAATCTATGAAACATGGTCCCTGAAAGAAAAGAGAAGGTTGTAGCCTTCTGTAGGTCAGCACCTACGTACTAGTACCTCAGGTAGTAGAAGAGCTAAGGCGGTTGTAGCTCCCTTCCAGGAGAAGCTGGAGATGAGAGAATGTTGCAGCCTTTTGTAGGTAGCAGCCTACGTACTGGTATAAGATTGCACCAGTATAGAATCATTGTAAAAAGAAGTTTCTAATTAAAATAAGATAGAGACAAATTGCAGCAGGCGGTTTTCACCCACATTGGGTTTCCACCTTATATCTTGTGTTCTTATGTGTGACTTCCTGTTCTGTTTTACTATTCTTGGTTACTGTTTATATAGTTTGATGCACAAATGAATGATTAACATCTGAAGAATAATTTAAATTACAAGTCTGCTGGTTATATGTTGGTTTCCTTAACTGTAGTTGCGTACATACGCGGTTTTCATTAACTGAAGTAGCATATACAAATCTGATTGTGAAATGAAAAATAATTGACCTGATAATACTGATTCACCCCCCCCCCCCCCCCCCCAAGTATCATTTTCAACATAGATGTCATCCTTAAATATTTTAGAGATCTTTCAATGTTTTGAGATATTCGTATCTCTCTTTTTTGTGCATCTTCCATCCTTTATTATTGAGTCAGCATGATGTTCCAGAATATTAATCATGCAAAAGCTGTCATTTGCTTCATAGTATTCTCCCCAACTTTGATAGAAAGCTCGATTTAATTCTTCCCAAAAATTTGGGATTCTTAATGATCTAATCCATTTTGCTATTTCTTCTTGGATAGGAATATTTTCTTGATCTAAATATTTGGCTGAACTATATATCACCATTCCAAAATCTACACATTTGACTAACTGATAATAGTTGAGGATTTTTAGAATCTATATTGGTGTCCATGTGGTAAACCACATAGCTGTAAGTGATCTGAATAAGATTTTTACTTTCATCCCTTCACAGGGATAAATTTTGTAGAGTTCATCCTTGATTCCTAGTTGAGTACTAACGTTCTTTGTTTTATAACCTCTGATTTTGTTAATCCATTCATTTCTTCTCATTCTCATTCGTACCATCCTTTTTATTTCATCTGTAAGTTGTAGTATTTGTTGTTCTAAAATTTGAAACCTTTGTGCTAATGTTGTTTGGCTATCTTCTATTCCCAGCATCTTAAAAGGAGAATTTGATTGAGTATGACATCCGAATTTAAACATCTTGTTTATTTCTCTTGTTAACACATCTGCTAACCAATTTCAGTTTCCTGGTATCCATTGAACTTGAAATTCATACTGTTGGAAAGATATTTGCCAGGATAGTAATCTGCTTCTATCCATTTCCCGTCTAATTTTTGCATTTAAGAAAAAATGAAAATTCTTGCAATCTATTCTGATTATAAATTTAATGGGTGCAAGCTATAATTCAAATTTCTGGATTCCATTGAATATAGCCAAGGTTTCTTTTTCTGCTGTGAAATAATTCTTCTGACGAGAAGAAAACTCACCTGATTTATATGCACAAATTTGTTCTTCTTGATTTTCTCCTTTTTCAAGCAATACCGCTCCCCAATATTCATTTGATGCATCTATCTGAAGAGTTAATTGTCTTGTTCCCAGAAGTTTGGGTTTTGGTAGGCTTTGTGCTTCCTTTTTTATCTGTTGTATTGATTTGGTCACTAAACTATTCCATCCACCATTCAATTATTTTCTAATAGCTTCCATTTTTTCAGATAATTTAGGAATATATTTATGTACATAATTCAGAATTCCCAAAAATCTTTGGAATTTATTTTTGTCTTGTAATTCATCTGGAAAACTAGTTATTTTCTGTACAATGTGGGGCTGCTTCTGAATTTGTCCATTGATGATGATTATCCCTAGAAACTCAATATTTTCTTTAAACAATTCTACTTTTCGATCTGATAACACAATCCCATGTGCTTCCACTTCTTTTGTGAATATATACAGATGGATAATATGTTCTTCAATATTTTCACTATGAATTAATATGTCATCAATATATACAATTATGAAATCATATCTCCTAAAGATGTTGTCCATTCGTCATTGAAATAAAGCAAGTGCATTTTTTAGAGCAAACGGAACTACATTCCATTGGAAGAGACTGGTCGGGCAAGTGAAAGTTGTTTTATGCCGATCTTCTAATTTAATCTGTATTTGATAATATATGCTCTTCATATCAAATTTTGAGAAGATTTTTGACTTCTGTATCTTCTACATTATAACCTCTTGCCTTGGTAATGGATATTTGAATTCCTTTGTGATTGCATTAAGTGGTTTATAATTGATTACCATTTGGGATTTCCCCTTACCACTTCTGCATGATTTGTAACAACGAAAGTTGAGCACGAATACTGAAATGTAGATTCTTCAATTAAATTTAATTTAATAAGTTTGTTTACTTGAGCTTTCATTTCTTGTTGATCTTGAGGTGTGCATGTAATAAAACCTCCTTGCACTCAGTTATCATGGAGTGTCTCAATGTCCTGCATTGGACTTGTTTTGTCCCAAAATTGTTGGTGATCACTAGAACAGAATTTGAGTAACTTTCTTTGGATTTCTTTTTGTTCGTCTGGCAAGCTTTCTTCTCTGATAGCTTTATTAAGATGATGTTGTTTCTCTTTTGCTTCATATGTTTGCAATACTTCTTCTTGCCAATCATTGTTACTTTTTCTGGTTTCCTCATCTTTTATTTTTTGTTAGTTTTTATGTTTTTTACATCTAATTCTGCTAAATAAATTCTATTTACATAGACTGTCTTATTCTTGATGTTGTAGATGATTTTATCTTTAGCTATTGTCATTGGGAGGACTGATGTTATAAAGGGCATGCACAATATCAGACTACTTGTCTGATCATAATATTGGATTGCTGATATTTTTATAATGCTCCCTCCTATCTTGATAAGAATATTATCTACATAATGGGTGAGAGTTACATTACCTCCAATGGTTTCTGAATTGATTATGTTCCTTAATGGTTTCCATGAGGATTTGAACAAACTTGGCTTGGCCAAATTGTTTGAACCTCCTGAATCGATGAAGGCATCTACCTCAACCCAATCCTTACCTGATTGAATTTCTACTGTTATGTACAATAGATCATTTGCTCTGACTATTTTCTTCATCAGGTTCACTTCAGCTTCTAAATCATACTGTTGGGAGAATTATGTAGAGTAGCCAATTGATTTGAATTTGAAACTACTTGTAATTTGTTTGCAAGGTATTCAATTCAGAATGATACATGTTTAAAAGATTTCCATGTCTTGCAGAAAGAAAACAAATGAAATTTTCAGCTGTTCATGACCCATTTAAGCATAGCAAATTTATTTCCTTTTACTGTTTAACACACTAAAATGAATTTGTTCTGTAAAATAAATCAACCACAAATGTAAAAGAAGTTGATAAAGCAGTTCACCCCCTCCAGGGCTACGTCTGCTGGGTCCAAAACTCCCAACCGGGCTTGTCCTTGTTTTTATTAAATGCTCAAATTGAAAATACAGCTGAATAGAAGCATCTACAGGAGAAATAGATGGTAAAAATGGATTCGGAACACTTGAATCCTTCAGGATTGACTATTGGATCACCTCCAATGGATACCTGCAACCCTATACAGTCTTCACAAAACTGGGCCCTAGTGGCTCCTAGAACTTTCACAGCTCCAAAACCTCTGCAAATGACCTTAGATGGCTGTAAGACCTGCACCAATGGCTTCAGAAGGTCGAAAATACCCAAAATAAAAAAAAAATTCGTCCAAAACCGCCTTTCCTAGCTAAAGTTATGGCCATTTAATGATCCCCTCCTGTTTAGCCTAAAAGAACTCCAGTTAACTTTAGTTAATGTCCAGTGAGCTCCGCCAATTATGGCGGGTCCACCAAATTCGCCATGTCCGCCAAAATTTCCGCCAAATTCGCTGGTGGTTGGGTTTGGCCCACGGTTCTCAGTCACGGTCATATGAAAGGGGGGTTGGCCCTTAGGGGCTAACCCCCTTTGGTTTCCGCTCCAACCAACTTTAACGTTCAAGAATCATGTGTTTCACCCATTCAACAACAACTGACCACGTGGCGTAACGGTAAAGTGCTTGGCTAATAGGTTGGAGGTTGCGGGATCAAACCTCACCGCCACCCAAAAGTTTTGACATGCGCCATTGAGCTTGCTGATGTCATCTGGGGCCACTTGGCGGCCTGTGATTGGCTACCGAAAAGGGAATATTCCCTGGAATATTCCAAGGAATATTCTGTGGAATATTCCTTTTAAATTTATTTTTTGAAAAATTAAAATTTCTAATGTTATGGACAAATTCTTCTTTTTGCCATAACTTCGTCATACGGCGACCGCTTTTCGAACCGTTTGTGGCGCTGGAATCGGGAAGATGAGCACTTTCCAGTTGTTCAACTTTGAACCAGTTCTAAGCACTTTAAAATTTGAGCATTTTACGACACTTAGGACATGAGCACCTGATCACGCCTCCCCATTGGGAAGCTTTTGGACCCCAAAAGCCTTCAACTACCTGTTAAAGAGGTGAGGGTACAGCTCCCTCACTCTGTCCACCTCCATCCACTTTGCCTTGTTCGGTTTGCTGCCTTTGAAACCAACCCGAACATAATCTACACCGCTGCTTCTTGAAGTGTGTGTCCTTCTGTCAAGGATTGTATCTTCTTTCAGCTCATCTAAGAATTCTGGTGAGAAATCTTCTATAGATGGCAGCTGAACAGCATTTTCATGATCAGCAATCAAAGGAGGTTCATACAAACGTAAGTTCTCCACATTGACAACAGAATACATTTGCATGTAGGAAGGCAAATCTAATTGAAAAGCATTATTTCCAACCTTCTTGAGGATTTTGAATGGACCATAATGAATAGGCTTCAGTTTTTTACCTTTTCCTTGCATCCTTTCCTTACTAATGTACAGCCATACCTCATCCCCTTCTTGAAACTTGTGATCGACTCTATGCTTGTCGTGTCTTTCCTTGTACTTGCCTTGACTCTTCTCACGCTGTTCTTGAATTTGCTGATGTATTTGCTGAATTCTTTCAATGAATGAACGAGCTTTGTCAATATCACTATGTCCCTCAATGGCAACATCTTTCTCAAGAATGAAATCAAGAGGTGATTTTGGCAAGTAACCAAAACAAGCTTCAAACGGTGAGGTGTTTGTGGAAGAGTGCTTGGCACGATTGTAAGCATGCTGTATGTAGTACAAATGTTCATCCCAAAGCTTGGGATGCTTGCTGCAATAACCTCTCAAGAGGTGCACAATGGTTCTGTTCACAACTTCGGTTTGTCCATCTGTTTGCGGATGGAAAGCAGTACTTTTCTTCAACTTTGTGTCCATCATCTCCCATAGGTTGGACCAAAAATTCCCCACAAATCTGGAATCCCTGTCACTAATAATGGAAGTAGGCAAACCAAAGTGAATCCATACATGATTAAAAAATAATTCAGCAGTTTGTTCAGCAGTTATAGTTTTCTTACAAGGCATAAGTATACACATTTTGCTGAAACGATCAACTACTACATATAAATAATCATGCTGCTTTCGAGATTTTGGCAAACCTCCTACAAAATCCATAGAGATGCTTTCCCATGGTCTAGAAGGTACCGGCAAAGGAGTATAGAAACCAAGCTTCCTGTTGCTAGGCTTGCTTGTAGCACATAATGAACAACCTCTTATGAACCTTGAAACAGAATCTACCATGCGAGGCCAATAGCAATACCTCTGTAGATGTGCAACTGTTTTGCTCACACCAAAATGGCCAGCAATAAGAGAAGAATGAGCTTCTCTTATGACATTTATCCTCTCTCCCTGTGGTATACACAACTTGCCCAAATGAAACAGCAAATTGTTATGCATGTGATAGTCATTTTCCTCTACATGATTCCCTTTACTCAAGTTAGCATACACATCTTTAAAGTCTTCATCAAATGCATATTGTTCTATGTAACTATCATGTACAATGGAAGCATTCTTAAGTAAAGTAACAGCACCAATAATAGGCCTTGAAAGCATATCAGCAACCTTATTCAAAGTACCTTTCTTGTACCTTATTACCAAATGGAACTGTTGCAAGAAGCCCATCCATCTGAAGTGTCGTGACTGTTGTAACTTGCTTTGTGATTGCAAGTACTGTAAGGGTTGATGGTCGGTATGTATAACAGTTTCTTTGCCCATCAAATAGTGTTTCCACTTTTTGACGCTTTGTACCAACGCATACAACTCCTTATCATATGTAGGATAATTTACAACAGCACCATTAAAAGTTTCAGAATGAAAAGCAATAGGCTTACCATGCTGTAGAAGAACTGCACCCATAGCATAATCACTAGCATCAGTTTGTATCTCAAATGGCTGTCTCAAATCCGGTAATGCAAGGATTGGAGTTGAACTAATCTTCTCTTTCAAATATTCGAAAGCTTTTTGCTGCTTGCCTCCCCATTGGAAAGCATGCTTCCCACTTGTCACTACATGCATAGGAGCTGCTATAGAAGAGAAGTTAGAGATAAACTTCCTCCAATATTGAGCTGCACCCAAAAAACTTCTTACCTCTGTTATGGATTTGGGAGTAGGCCACTTCACAATAGCCTCAATCTTAGCAGGATCAATTCTCAAAGCACCTCCTCTTACTATGTGTCCCAAATAAACCAAAGAAGTCTTTCCAAATTCACACTTTGACATTTTAAGAAATAACTGATTCTTCTTCAAAACATCAAGTACTTTCCTAACATGCATGACATGATCTTCTCTAGACTTGCTGAAAATTAAGATGTCATCTAAGTAGACAATAACGAAATCATCAAGAAAAGGATGCAAGACATCATCCATTACCCGCATGAAAGTTGCAGGTGCATTGCACAAACCAAACGACATCACAAGCCACTCAAAGAGTCCTTGTTTGGCTTTAAAGGCTGTCTTCCAAATGTCACTTTCTTCAATTCTTACTTGATGATATCCACTACGCAAGTCTAGCTTAGTGAAATATCGAGCATCTTTCAGCTGATCTAGCAAATCATCTATCCTTGGGAGTGGGTAACGATTCTTTACCATTATCTTGTTCAAGGCCCTGAAATCAACACACATACGCCAAGTGCCATCCTTCTTTGGAATCAATACAATCGGTAACCCACATGGTGAAGTACTTGGCCTTTTGAAACCCTTGTCCAACAAGTCTTTGATTTGCTTCTTTATTTCAACATTCTCCATAATAGACATGCGGTACATGCCTATGTTTGGAAGAGGACAATCTGGATGCAAATGGATTTCATGCTGAATCTCCCTCTTAGGAGGCAAACCTGTTGGCTCCTGAAACATCTCATGATATGCATCAACTACATCATACAGATCTGATTTAAGTTTTGGATCACAATTGTCAAATGATTCATGATTCACATCAACCTTGGGCTTAATCATAAGAAGAACAAAATTCTTACTTGAATTGACCAGCCTTTTTACCTGTCCTGCATTCACCATCGCTATATTTGTCTTCTTGCGATGAGCTCTAACAATGAACTCCTTGCCATCTTTGAAAATATGATATTTGTTTTCATGGCGATGAAAGATAGCTTTCCTATCAAACAAGTAAGGACTTCCCAAAACAATTCCTGCTATATCAAAAGGTACCACATCAAGTTCAACTGTGTCAATAAAATGTGCAGTAATTGCAAAGCGCAATGTGCACTTTCTTGAAACTTGTAAATTTGCATCCTTGCAAATCCATCCAAGTGGATATGGCTTCAGATGTGGAATGGTCTCAAGTTTAAGCTGCTTGACCAAGTCCTCTAATATAAGGTTTGCTTGTGACCCACTATCAAAAAGTGTGTCAATTTTAGTATGTTTTGAAATCACCCTCACATGAAACAGTTCAATTCTTTCTTCCTCATTAGGAGCTTGTACATGGCAGTTTGAGGTACTAGTGTTGGCTTGAGTTTCAAATTCTTTTCCCTTCAAGTTTTTCAAACCCATGGCTGTAATTTTGGTTTCATCACCTGAATCTTCCCCTAAATCTTGTGGTGTAGATGTAGTAGAAGCAGTTTTCTGTTTCCCTTTGGATTTGTTAAATTGAGGTCCTTTTTCAGGATGTAATTTCCAACAGTTTTTCTCCTCATGGCCTGGTTTAGAACAGTGTTCACAGATCACTTTCTCACTCTCCTGTTTGACATATGCATTCTTTTTGCTCTTTCCCTTGGAGGTTTTCTCTTTGTTTTTCCCCTTAGGGGGATTGTTTCTGCCCTTTTCAAATGTGTTTTTTCCCCTTGCCTCTAAATGGGTAGCTTGGACACAAACCTCGTCCAGGCTAGTAGGGTTAAACATCAATATGGTGTGTCTAAGGTAGCTATGCAAGCCACCGATGTATTTCAGCAAGGTTTCTTGGGTCTGTAAATATACCCCTAACAAGAGAGCTCTTCTCCTGAATTCTTGGGTGTAGTCTTGGACACTCTGACCCTTAAGTTGTCTGAAATTTTGCCAATTCATAATGGCCTTCTGCATGTGAGCAAGAGGATGAAATTGTTTTTTAATGGCTAACAGAAATTCAGGCCATGTTAAGGTAACCTTACCAAATTTCTTGATCTCCTCTTTAGTCTTGGCCTCCCACTAGACCAATGCTGCTCCATCCATTCTCAAAGAAGCCAACTAAATCTTTGTGGCATCATCATGCATATTTTGGATCCTCAAGTAAACTTCAAACTGCCTAATCCAATTGTCAAGCTTTTCTGCATTCACTTCACCATTAAACATAGGTAATTCGAATTTTACATCAAGCTTCAAAAAAGGACTTTTTCCAGAGGATCTATGCTGATGAACAGAAGAAGACGAGGATGAAGAGGAAGAAGGTGAAGATGGGGGTGGTGGATCACCATTTCCTCCATGTCCTTTCTTAGAATGATCATCATCCTTCTTACCTCCTGAAGAGCCCTCTCCTTCATGTGGATGTTTGGACCCTTCTCCAGCCAATTTCTCATTTCTTTCTTGGTACAATATCCTCACCATTTCAGTGAGGTCCAAGAAAGCCTTTCTGAAGACTCTTTCTTCTTCTCTTGGATCTGTCTCTGTAGGAATTTCTCCTTCATGTGCAGACATTCTTGAAGCTTCTGCTGAGACTCTTGAGGGTGAAATTGAAGGTGGAGGTGATGGCTCTCTGGCCTTCCTTGACTGAGGATTCTCTCGTTCTCTAGTCAACTGTCCTTCCCCTCTTTTAAGTTTCAACTTGGTAAGCATCAATACTTGGCAAGACAGTTAGAAGATCTTTGCACAAAACCCTGAGCTCTGATACCAACTTGATCTGAATTTGAAACTACTTGTAATTTTTTTGCAAGGTATTCAATTCAGAATGATACATGTTTAAAAGATTTCCATGTCTTGCAGAAAGAAAACAAATGAGATTTTTAGCTGTTCATGACCCATTTAAGCATAGCAGATTTATTTCCTTTTACTGTTTAACACACTAAAATGAATTTGTTCTGCAAAATAAATCAACCACAAATGCAAAAGAAGTTGATAAAGCAGTTCACCCCGTCCAGGGCTACGTCTGCTGGGTCCAAAGCTCCCAACCGGGCTTGTCCTTGTTTTTATTAAATGCTCAAATTGAAAATACAGCTGAATAGAAGAATCTACATGAGAAATAGATGGTAAAAATGGATTCAGAACACTTGAATCCTTTAGGATTGACTATTGGATCACCTCCAATGGATACCTGCAACCCTATACAGTCTTTACAAAACTGGGCCCTAGTGGCTCCTAGAACTTTCACGGCTCCAAAACCTCTGCAAATGACCTCAAATGGATGTAATACCTGCACCAATGGCTTTAGAAGGTCAAAAATACCAAAAATATAAAAAAAATTCGTCCAAAACTGCCTTTCCTAGCCAAAGATATGGCCATTTAATGATCCCCTCCAGTTTAGCCTAAAATAACTCCAACTAATTTTAGATAATGTCCAGTTAGCTCTGCCAATTATGGCGGGTCCGCCAAATGGCGGGTCCGCCAAATTCGCCATGTCCGCCAAAATTTCCGCCAAATTCGCTGGTGGTTGGGTTTGGCCCATGGTTCTCGGTCACGGTCATATGAAAGGGGGGCTGGCCCCCTTTGGTTTCCGCCCCAACCAACTTTAACGTTCAAGAATCATGTGTTTCACCCATTCAACAACAACTGACCACATGGAGTAACGGTAAAGTTCTTGGCTAATAGGTTGGAGGTTGCGGGATCAAACCTCACCGCCACCCAAAAGTTTTGACATGTGCCATTGAGCTTGCTGACGTCATCTGGGGGCCACGTGGCGCCTGTGATTGGCTGCCGAAAAAGGAATATTCCCTGGAATATTCTAAGGAATATTCCTTTTTTTATTTTTTTTTGAAAAATTAAAATTTCTAATGTTATGGACAAATTCTTCTTTTTGCCATAACTTCCTCATACGATGACCGTTTTTCGAACCGTTTACGGCACCGGAATCGGGAAGACAAGCACTTTCCAGTTGTTCAACTTTGAACTAGTTCTGCACACTTTAAATTTTGAGAATTTTATGACACTTAGGACATGAGCACCTGATCACCAATGTTGTTGGGAATTGGACAAAAACTTGGAGCTTTTAAATATATGTCGTTTACCTTTCCTTTTCCTTTGATAGTTGCAAGATCTGCATGTTTCTCCTCTTCCTTTGATTCTTCTGATATGTCATTTGTTTCACTAAATTTTGTTTGTCTATATTCGCTTATGGTTTCTAATTCTGATTCTATCTCACAATTTGATCCAATACAAATATTCATTTTCTTAGTTGTATCTTGAACTTCTTCTTCTGATGTGTCTTCTGTTTCAGATAGAATATATACATTAGAGCATTCATATTCCTTATCTACAACAGACCAATTTTCTACAAATTCACCTATTTCCATACATTTTTTCAATTTTGCTGAAGTATTTTTAGGACATTTACTAGCAAAGTGTCCTTTTTTTTTTACAGATAAACCAATATCCATCTTTGAATGGAGCATTTCTTCTTTTTATGTATCTGTATTTTGAAATGGTTTCCTTGGATTTGCTACCCGTTTTATCCTGTATTTCCTAAAGTGTCTTTTATTATGATTTTTTTTTTCATTGGAGTCCATGGGAGTATTTGTTTACAACATTCTTGTGATGGTTTGGTAGCATTTTCTTGAGCATTTTTCTGCCATCAAAGATATTTTAGTTTTTATTTGCAATGATTTATGAGATCTTCCCAATAGATAGCTTGCAACTTTCTATCCCTTTCCTCAGGATCTTTCATTACTAAGTCACCTATGTTGTGTGGGAGTTTTCATAGAAATGTGACTTTGGTTATTAAATCATTGCTTAGCTAACTTGTTATTATCATCTTGAAATATTCTTTGGAGAACTCTTCTAATCTTTTGGCATATTTTAATTCCATACGGGCCAAATCCACCATTGCTTGCTTCTTAGAGTCCTCTGGTTCTATACAGAATTGAGTCCTGAGTAATTGTTCAAAAAATTCTAATCCTGCCTTTATGACCTTTTCTCTTTCTTCTTGTGGTGGTGTTCTCCACCACGTGTAGACTATTCCAGACATTCTTTTCTCTACCAAATTAAAGATTGCAACATTATCTAATTTGGTTGTTATTTTCATTTGCCATAAAGCACCAATCCATACCCTGATTGAGTCTTCTGGGTTGTTTGTATGATCTAAATCTAAAATATAGCCATTTTTATTGGATGCCATTGGATCTTATTCTACTTTTGGATACTTTGGTACAGAATGGAAAACATGTGCTTTGTTTAAACTGGGTCTGAAAAAGCTTTGAAATATCTTGGATGCATCTTCTAATTTCAAATCACCTTTTTTAAATCCAAAGAATATGTGTCCCTTTCTAGTTAACCCCTCCCCCTCAGAAAAGTACAGAACTTCTGTCCTACTGGGTTCAACAATAGATTGAGAACTTGTAGCTTCAGAATCTTCTTTATGAGATTGCCATATGCCTATATTTTCAAATCTATTATATTCTGACTTTCTTTTTCAAGTTCTCTTTTCTTCCTTCTCTCATCTTTTGCTTGTTTATCTAAAGTTTGATTATCGTGTATTAACTTTAGATTCTGCAGAATTTTTTTTGCTTGACAACCCAGATCATCTATGGCTACCTCTACATGATTACACCAATTAGAAAGATGATTTGAAAGTTGATAAGATTCTTCTAAATCTTTCGAGGATGTCATTGAATGCTCCATCAGAGGAGTATAGTCTGCTCTTGTAGTGGGCTGATGTGATCTATTGTCACTAGTTGTGCAGCATTTGGTCTTATGTGGCCATTTTCCACCTTTGTGAAACCTTTTATTCTGAATCTGCCATTCCTCAACTAGGGGTATTGAGGATGAACTAGTAGTTTAGAAGGCTTTCTGGTTTATAGATTCTTTTAATGACTTGTAGCCCTTTGGTAATGATTATTCTTGAAATATAATCCCTTTAAATATGAATTCTTTAGCCATGAAAGGTTTTTGTTCAGGAATAATTAGACAGCTGCTACTTTCAGATCTGTTCAACCTACTGCTATTGGGTCTACTAGACCTTTCCGTGTCTACCAGATTTTTTGGGATATCTACAGATAACCTGGGTGGTTGAAATATAGGTCTTTCTATCTAACCTAAATGTGAAGGAACAAATGGAATCTTTCCTTCAGATGAAACTATCATTTGCGGACATTTTTCTTTCTTTAGTTCTTTACTTGCAGCTTGATACTCAAAGTACCAATTTTCCGATAGTCCTACTTCTTCATATGTCACCCCTTGGGCATCCGTAGTTGCTAAGGCTGTAGTGACACATTCTTTATGTATGGGCTGTTTCATTTTTGGATGAGTTGCATTTGTTAGATGGAAAGAAGATTGCATTATTACTGACAAATATTCAAACTCTGGTAACATTTTTAGACTTTGTACTCAAACCATTAACTTCCATGCATCTTTTAAATGTTTATATGATAGGCTCATGGTGTAGTTTGGATAAATAGTACCATACTGACATCCTGCAACCAGGTTGCCTAGTATGGACACAATTCTATCCTACTCATACTGTAGATGTCTAGAGTCGAATAGCTCTACTAAGACTCAAGCATTTATTCCATTCCTGAATAATGGAACTAAACAAAGTCTTATTCCTCCAAAATGTATATATGCATATTTTTTGGCTTTTACATATTGTTAATATATATATATATATAATAAAAATTTTAATCTTAGAGATTTATTTTTACTTAACTATGAAGATGTTTAAATTGCCAATAAGTTTTATTACAATATAATGATTTATCAATATCATATATTTAAAAAAATTATAACTCATTTTATATGATACTCATTGATGTTACATTTTTTAATTAATCAATTTCATTAAAATGATAAAATCAATATAGCTATTTTTGGCATAAATTTTAACTTTTGATATGTCATTTTAAATAAAAATATTATAGAATATTGGGTGAAAGTTATATTACTTGGAATTAATGCTTATAATAGTATATTGACAGAATTGGTTTGTGGGTTGCTGTGGAGTTAGTTGAAAGATTTTTTCCACAATATTTTCCTATCTTAAAAGTTGTTGGATCTCATATGCACTATATATTTGTGATGTTTTTTATTTCAAAAATGTTTTATTTCAAAAATGTAACATGTGAATAATTTTGTGTATAAAATTTATGCTATATTTGCTTCTCAAATTTCTATTTTGGTATCAAATCTTATATAGGATTGACTCCTTCAAGGGAAAGCCTAAAAAGATCGATCTAAAAATTGATTCTTAGCACCTAGAGAGTATATAGAGCAGATAATGTATAGTGTGTTTTTCTTTTTATTCTGTTTGTCTATTAATTTGTTATATTTGTTTCCTTTAGTTATACTCATGTGAATGTGAGAGGGCTAATAAGGAAGAGCCCATTTCCCGCTAGAAGAAAATACCCTATATCGAATTAAAGGTCTGCTCTACTATCAACAATCGTTTGTGAAATAATTTTCTTTTCCGTTGAGAGAAATTGTGTGGAGGAAAGCCAGACGGTTAGTTAATTCATCATGCATATAGTATAAATATTCTTGGCTATTGTGAAAATCATGATGCTCTTGGAGGAGAGCCGAATGTGGATCGACAGAGAACAGGGCCTTATGTATCTTAATTCTCTTCATTCAAATTTGTATTGTAAATTGAAAGAATGGGCGGAGACTGTGGTGCGTGCACAGTAGGATTCCATGTTTGTGTTTGTGGCTTCTTTCATGGTGAGATCTAGGGAACTCTCAATTGATATAGAAAAAATGCTGCAGTTGTAGAGCAGATCAGTTTTATTTCAGATATGAGGCATCTGCATACTTAAAGATCAATTCCTCCTCAACTACCAATGAACATAAACAGTTGCAATATAAATATTTTGGTTGTTGGACCTCCCATATAGTCTACGTTGTTTCCTATTCTGAGGTTGTCCGGGGAGTTGGTGTGGCTTCGTTGGTGTACTTTTACTTTCATTCCTCTCTCTCATATGTGAATCAATTTTGTGTGTTTTGTTTCCCATTGGCTAGGTGTGTGGTTATTTGTGCAGACTATTTCAACAAACGATCATATTTTTTGGTACGAAGGAACCGATTTTGAAAAGCATTGTTCACATTATACAAAATGAAATCGAGGAGAGCAGTTAATGTAAATAATTGTAGTTGGTTTTTCCATCATGGCTTTTATTGCATTTCTTTTTTTTTTGGGTTAAAAAGTTTATTTTATTTAGTTATTTTTAGATTATTCTTTTTTATTTTTTTTATTTTTTAAAAAGTGTAAACCAATTATTAAACAATGTTTCATAATTCAAATTAGTGATTCTTAGTGTTCGGAAACCCTCAAATAGATCACTAATTTGATTGTGTTTACATACTATTAGAGTTTGTTGTTCTTGACATTTGAAAACCCTTTTACACACTGTTACATTTTGTTGTTCTCCACACTTGAAAACCCTTGAAAAACAACTAGAGGTTATTTTTATGAGATCTTTCTAAACATATTTAGTATTCATATCATCTTCCTAGAAACTATGGATAACCCGAAAAAAATATGAAACAAATGGTGGTAGGCCCATAGAGTGGTTCATTACTTCGCAAGTCTTATCGTGGAAGCCTCAAAGGGCTGAGCTTTCCATTATCTGAATTTAATCAAGCTTTCGGGACAAATATTAATAAAGAGAAATCTGAAGTTTTCTTCTTTAACACCCAGCTAGCGATCCAAAGACTCTTGGCGCACACCATGGGGTTTAGAATTGGAACCTTCCCAACAAAATACTAGGGCATTATGTTGAATGAGCACCAATATAGGGCCGTTAACTGGGAACCCTTAATTAAAAAAATCAGGAATAAGATGGAAAATTAGACCTTTCGCTCGTTGAATGCCCCCAGCTAGCTAATTCTATTAAAAGCTATTCTGCAGGCTACCCTAATCTACCAAATTTCGTGTCAAGCTATTCTCAAGTCCATTAGTCAAAATATGGTCGCCATGTTCAAGAAATTTCTTTGGCAGGTAACCAGCAAGACTAGAAAATGGGCCTTAATTTCGTGGGAATGGCTAAGCAGGCTATCCAAAGATGGAGGTTTAGGATTAAGGGACCCCTTGGTTCTCAACCAAGTGACGGGGGCGAAGCTTTGGTGGAGGTGGACTCAGGGCGGCCAAGGTCTGTGGAAGCTGATATGTGAAAGGAAATATGAGGTAATAGGGGAACCCGAAGACAAAATGAGAAGCCAGACAGTGTCTAGAGGCTCCGCAATTTGGAACCTGGCAAGGGGTAACAAAGAATTGATAAGAGATTATAGTTTTTGGGAGATAAGAGCTGCGATAAAGCCAAGTTTTGGGAGGAATCATGGCAGCAACGTGAAAGGCTCATCCATAAGGAAAACCTTCAAGCCATCCATGATTTCACGTCCCAGACAGAGAAGAAGGTTGTACGCAAATTCTAGAAACCAGGGGTAGAAGGATATTGGTGTAATTGGAAGTAGAAAGAAGACTGGGAAAGGGCCCCTGCCACAGACAAATGACAAGATTATTACAAAGAGATGGCATCTCGAAAACGGGCGAGGAAAACTAGGCCATATATTCTAAGATGGGGCACCCGAATTCAAGGCACTTTCTCAATAACAGAAGGATATTATCACAAAGCTAAATAGAATCAACAGGCAGAGACAAAAAAATGGAAAAATCTATGGAAAATTAAACATTGGCCGAAAGTGTCCTTCTTTGTCTGGACTATGCTACATGGCAGGGCACTTACTTGGGACCAGATACAGAGGAAGGGGCAGCAAGGACCGTCTCGCTGTGCGCTCTGTAATTCACAGGAGGAGACTATGGAGCACTTGATGAACCGATGCATAGTCAGCAACACCCTGTGGGAAAGCCATTTCAAATTGTTTGAGCACCGTCACAGAAATTATCAAAACATCATTAATACCATAGAAAATTGGCTAAGGAAACCTTACCAAAACCTGGTGGTAAAACGTGCATGGCTCCTCTTCGCTGGGTTAATGATCTGGAACATATGGAAGGCACGAAATAGTGTTATTTTCAAGGCAGAAAACCGAGCTCCAGCAGACATATGGGAGCAAACCCTTAGGAATATGAGAGAAATGATTTTAATGGAGAGTTGGAAGGACGAGGATTGGCAGGGATCACAAATGGAGGAGAAAATCATGAAGAGACTAGAGGTAAACCAGAGTATGGTAAGCGGGAGTGTCCAAAGAAAATCCCAAGTCAGAGAGGTGGTAGAAATCACAAAGTACAGACAACCCCCACAGGTGTTCACAAAATTGAATTTCAATGGTGCTGCCAAACACAACTCGGGAGAAGTAGGTATCGGGGGAGTCTTTACAAATGACCGTGGTAACACACTGAGAATATTTGCAATGGACTGCGGGGAGGCAACTAATAATGAAGCAGAACTGCATGCTCTGAAGCGAGGCCTGAAAATTGCGATACAGGTAAAAATTAAGAGTCTCCAAATTGAGGGAGACTCAAAATTAGTGGTGGACATGGTAAGGCAATTACAACAACAAAAACTAGTGGAAAAAATCAGTAAGAGCTAGTGAACGGCATGGCTCATTGGAGAAATAGGGAAACTTCTGACCAAAATTGACTATCTCATCCCTTCCCATGTAAGGCGCTCGGGCAATAAACCAGCTGACTGGTTGGCGAACTGGGGCAGTCGGAATAGGGGCAAGTCGATTGACAATGAAGGAATGGATATGCTGCTCCCAGAGGATCGCGACATATTACAGCAATTACTTGACGACGATAAGGGTGGTAATGGTAATCTCGAGGCGAACGGCCAAAATCAGATAGGACATAACAGTTGCGGGGAAGGATTGCAGCGGGTAGGAATGGACAACATATTCGTAAGAAAGGACAGGAGCGAAATAAGTGACAGAGCAGGGCAAATGACGGGGTAAGGGCCACTTAACGGGGAAGTAGAGAGAACTGAGGCATAATTAAGGAAAGATCTGGAGGGAGTGTGGGAAGTCGAGATAAATGGAAGAGGAAGGATGACAAGTGGCATCAGGGGTACTGAAAGGGAATGGTAGGAGCAGCCGGGAGAATGTAGGAGTAATGAAGAATAAAGGAGGACAGATAGGTATCGCCAAATCCCAAGGAAGGGATGCGGGGATGAGAGCCAGGCAATTAATTGGCCAAGTGGTGGTCGGGATGAAAAAACAAAGGAGAGTTTACAAGCAAAGGCCTGAGGTGGCAAAAAGAATGTTCATGCAGCATAACACGAAGAATGAAGGATCGGTGAAAGGTGGAAGCAAGGCTCAACATCCAGCCCTCATCTCAGGTCTTGGCAAAGAAAGGTGGTATGTTTCCTTAAGCCCCCGTCTTTTAGACCTTGTGTTAGATAGAGGTAGAATCGCCTGTTCTTTAACGAGAATGTCCAGAAAAAGGGAGCC
Organism: Pinus tabuliformis; assembly: GCA_031772625.1. Lineage (NCBI taxonomy): Eukaryota > Viridiplantae > Streptophyta > Pinopsida > Pinales > Pinaceae > Pinus > Pinus tabuliformis. The sequence continues at coordinate 1,395,386,662 of CM062818.1, read as the reverse complement.
TGTAACCAGTAGACGGATAGGAGGTGGTCATCCTGGCCACGGGACGAATAACCTTTGCCCCATCAGAGCTGGGGAGAGTTTTGTTGGAGAAATCCATGGCTCCCGGAGATGGGTTCAATTCATGACCAGAAAGGAGAGGTGGGAGGGGAGGGTGGCCTTGTTGGGTCTGATTGAGATCCATGTTGGGTACTGGTACCTTAACTTTGTCGGCTGCCCGGATAATCCCCGAAAGGCTATGCACAGAAATCCTTTGGGCCACTGGGGGGTAATAAGCCTTCCCCATCAGATGGGAAGCCAAGGGAGGATTGCTCTATTTGCTGAGACCAGCCATGCTGGTCAGCGCGGGGATTTCAGGGAAGTAGAGAGAGGGGGGAGGGTCTCGGGCTACATAGCGGGCAAAGTTGTGAGGTGGCCCAGGACTACCTGCCAGAAGCATCGGCAGGCCCTTCAGGCCAAGGCTGGGAGGGTAAGTGATTGGAATTCCGTAGAACTTCAAATTAAAGGCACTGACTTGTGGTTTGTTGTCTTGATAGGTAGACAAGCCACAATAAATTCAAGGTTTCAAGACCGCAGCAAGATGGCTCTGAAGAAGGTAAAACAAGCTCGGACCAGGGAAGAAGGCACAAGCAACAATCCGAAGCAGAGAGGAAGGCAACTAGACTCAGAGAAAAACATGTTCATGATAAACGCATATATGGCTGGGAACTCCCCGAAAACATGCGCTCAAATCCATGGGTGGGAACAGGAGCTGAGGTCCATTAGTGAGAATAAGGAAATCCCCAGAGGGGAATGGGAAGATCTGATTCCAGACCCCAAAAACACTAGGAGCAGAAATTCTCTGTTTAATAAGACGTTACAACAGTATTGGATAATGAAACACATGGTCGCCCGGGCTATGGAAATGAACTAGGTAGTCCGAGAAGAAGAGGAGGAGGACAAAAAGAAGAGAGAGGAACAAGACAAAAGCCAGACAAGGGAGGAAACAGAAAATCTAAAGGCTTCCCTCCTGAAAGAGATTGCGATCATCCAAGTCCAGACAGCGAGAAACCACGTGATGCTACGGAAGATGGAACAAATGTTGCAGGAAATGAAATGGGCTATGGAACAGAAGAAGGTGAAACCTGGGTGCAGCGCCACGGCACCTGCCCCGGTCAACTCGTCAGATGAGGATTGACAGAGATGAGTCTCTGGTTATTTTGTTTAAAATGATGTTAAGAAAGAACTATGCCTAGTTACTATGTTATGGTCATGTAGTTAGTTTAGTTAGCAATAGTCAAAAACTTGGTTATGACAGTATGAAGGAGAAAAACATTTTTAAATTTTGGTCTGGTTATAATGCTGATAGGTGGCGGTCTGGTTTCCTGCGGGCAGACTAGCCACCTGAACATTAGTTTGTTGTAAGTTTCTATTATCGTAATATAGAAAGAGGAATGCCTAAGTTTACAAAAAAAATAAATAATTATAATTATTATTAATGAAAAAATAATCAAAATATAAATTAAACATATATACATTTAAATAAGTATTTATTGAGATTATTAATAATAAAGATGCACCTACATTTTATCATGAGATTGTTAATTTATAAATAGGCTTTGTTACAAAACATGGGCCAATATCATGGATGACCAATATAAGATGTCCAAAAAATCATAACTCATTTCCTATGACACATCTCCAATTGACATTTTTTTTTAAATCAGTTAATTTAATTAAAATAACAAGAGAGCCATAATTAATGTGGAGATAAATCTCCACCTTTAATTTGTGGATCCTATTAAGAATATTTTATAAAAATTAAATATTTAAAATTAAAATAAGGAAAAGAGAAAATTAACCATTATAAAGAAAAATAGAATAATAACCTAAATAATTATTTTTATAAAAATATTAAAAATTATATTTTGAAAGTCTAATTTCTAAATACTCTTAATCTAGCCAAGACAATTCCACTAATAGGTAAAAATAATTGGATGAAAAATAATTCTAAGGGTCTGCTTAAATTAAACCGGTGGTGGTTCAATCCCCTGACCTCGTGGGTATGGGCCCATAGACTCGGCTCTCTACTGAAATTGTAGCAATGGAGCTTGCACTCCTCCGAGTACCCCCTAAAAAAAATGATGTCCAGGGCTATTGCTTTTCTCTGGACATCAGCTCATTAAACTTTTATATTGGTGTATCCATCCTCTCACCCGAATATATGTTGAGAGCTTAACCCGAACCAAATTAATTCTTTGTGACATGACTGCAGGTAACCAAGTGTAGCATCACACGAGCCTAGAAATCAGTGAACATGATCAACATTTATAAATACATTATTGGGGGATCCACAAGAAATTTTGGTCTGGTTCAGGGCAATCCAGAGGTCCGACTTTATCGCATGATCACCTTGTATTGGAAGTATTGATGTCTAGTATATATATTTTTCAACTGGAGTTGGGGTCCATAAGGTATTTTGTCTGGGACTAGTCTACCTAGGCAGAGGAATGGCCCGGTTTCTGTGGCCATCCAGAAAAACCTCTGGCTCCGGCTGATGGGAATTCCTCTGCCCTCCGCCATCCTCTGCCAGCTCCGCCACCTGCCGCATTAAAGTCGACGTCTGACAGGAATTGCGAAGTCCATCACCGTCTTGCCGCCGGGAGTTAATGCACATTCTAATTCAAATTCGGAAATAACCGCGCGCTGCTCCTAGCCAATTCGACTCGGCACTCCCCTACAGCTCACCTGGTCACTAGAAGAAGGCGGAAAACTCACTCCGGGGCTCAACTCGGCTCCTGCAGTGCACCAGAATAAGGCGGAAAACAGGCAGGTTCATTCATCGAACCCATTCCTCCAGTGATACGGTAGTCTAGTTGTTTTTGGTAGTGGAAGCAAATGATACTTACCTGGTCGAGCAATGGTGTGGCGACCAAAGAAATTGCAAAATCTAGGCTCAAATACAGGCAAAATGAAGCCACGATTGAGGTTGACTACTTTTCATACCAACACATAGCAGATGGGACAACATTCAACCTTAACCAGTAAAGAATACTAGCCTTACAGGCCTAACACTTGAACACATCATCATTTGAGCAACCATCTCAGAGATACTTCGCTCAGCCACTCTACAGACACGCACAAGTAAACTCTACTCTAGCTCTTTGAAGCAAGTCACCCATTAGGTTCATCTTACATTGGGATGCCCAAGCCAATCTTGATCAAAGGAGGGTTCCCGGGGCTTTTTATTCGATGGCCTCCCTGTCTGGCTCTACACTGGGATGCCTCTAGGAGCTTCCAGATTGGGATTCTGGATAGAATGATGGAGGACTGGATCTTCTACACTTAAAACTACTTTTCAACATATCCTGAACTTTTATGAGGATATTATTTTTCTCCTCTGGGGGTAGATTTCCCATCCTATTTAGGTCCTTAACTCTCTAGAGTGACTGCAGGATGTTCCATGTTTTTCTGAATTCTCCTTAGGGGAGGGAGGTGGTATAACGTATGTCTCCAACCAAAGAAAGATTTTGTTTGGTGGAAAATCCAAAAGCGAAAATTTGTTTGGGCTTAAATTAGCTTTTGCATTATTACTGCAGTGAGAAGTTGTTAAAGAGTGTACCTTAGATAGTCTTCTACAACATTTTTCTGTTACGGCAACATCACACACACAATGGATGCATACAACACTAGGCACATCACTATATCTAGGATTCTAGGCTTCCACCATTGAAGGCGCATTCATGAATGCATGTGCTATCTATAGTTAGGATAAGCTAAGGTTATTGTTAGATTCCGGTTCTAGAAGATTGCATATCATTTCTAAGTAAAAGAGGGCACACACAATCGCATTTGTTAATTTCATTTTATTAAGCAGTCTTCTAAATGTAGATTAAGTGTAAGTTTAGTTAGGTGCATACATACAGATAAGGGTACAGATCTCTAAGAGGATTCATTCATGTACTGAGAAACTTTTGTTATTGGGCTTTCATATGAATTCAACATTGTTTTACTGGTACTAGGTAAATTGAATTGCTTATGATTTGTGGGTTGTTTTTCTGATCCTCCTTTGGGCTTGCATTTTTGTCTTCATTTTCTGTCTTCAGAAACATTTACACCAATCATTGGACTTTCATTTTCTATCTCTGTTTTCCTATTGTAGACCTTTGTGATCTGTGGTGGGGGCTGTTCCTGTAATGTGGATGGAAGAGTTCTTGTCATTTACTTCACAGCTTTTTTACATGATAATGTAAGCATGCATTCAGTTCTGTAAATTTTAAGGTATTTGTTAGATGATTAGGCTTCGAGTGCAATCGTGGTATAAAATCTCGACGTTCAAATCATTGGGCAGATTCCATCAAGAAATTAAGTGGCTGGTGCAGAGTTCCCAAGCAATGGAGAGAAATGGGTGCCTAGAGTTACATTCAGCCCTGAGCTTTGCCAGCTCTAACTTACAAAACGCTAAGGTAGAAGAGTTTTATCCCATTCACTCAACCAAAGGTTGGTGGTGCTGCTAAGATTTCTACCATCTAGCAGTAAAAGTCAGGCACATATTCCTCACCAAAGATAGCTAAGAAGCTACTCGTTTGTCTGATTGCTAAATTTGTCAGGAATCAGATAAATTTGAATCAAATCAGAGCTTCCGAGTTATTTTCAATAGATTAGTGACCTCAATAATTATATCACTAAGATCCATCGATCTTTAACATGGCAGCAGCTATAGATATACCTCTGCATGCTCTGAGTTCTGGGGTTTTGTGCTCTGATCCTATATCATTTGGAGAAGAATTATGAAAGCCGCTGAATCAGATATCAGAGAATCAAGATTGGAGACAACTCATAACTCTGAATCAAATCCTTGTTCAACTTCCTCTCTTGTGCATCTTTATGAGTTTATGAGAAGGCCTAGTTATAAATCTACTGTGAATATCATCAATCCAGATGTAGCAAATCGTCAGTTGTATTATGTAGGTTCAGGCATGTCATCTAACTTCTGAAATTTATATTCATAATTAATCCCCAATGAAAAATAGTGATGGTAGAGATAGTCTGTCGTGTCCATGCCTGAGTTTTGGAGGGCTAGAATGCAACGCTAACCAACAACAGTTTCTGAATTTTCTTGTGGGGAATCAAAGTGAGCTGTAGCCTATGGCTGCTAGTTGTCAACTAACACCTTCTCAAATCCATTTTCAGCTTCTGCAAAGATAGGTAGACAAGATCGAGTAGCTCCAATGGTTTCCATCTGCTATTGCGGATCCAAAACCAGAATTGGCACAACGAAGTAGTACAATGGACCACCTTGGCCAATGAAACATCCTGCTAAGCGGGGCTTGAAACCATGCAGCAATTAGCCCACCAAGCTATACAGAGGAGTCAGGCAGAGACACTGGGGAAAATGGGTGGCAGAGATCAGATTACCCAGAAATAGAAACAGGCTTTGGCTTGGGACTTTTGATACAGCAGAGGATGCAACATTCGCCTATGACAGGGGTGCTTACAGGTTAAGAGGTGAGTATGCTCGCTTGAATTTTCCAGGTTTAAAACATCAACTGCAATTGAGTCATGATACTGATAGTCCAACCCCATCCTCTACATCCAATCAAGATTCAATTACAGCCATTAGCAATCAATCTGGACAATTTTCTGCTCTGCAAACTTCTGTAGATGCTAAACTGCAAGCAATCTGTGAACGTTTATCTGCATCCAATAAGCCATCACATGAAGAAATGTTGGGCCATAATTTTTTGAATCAAAAGACCATCACGGTGACACCTTCCAAGGAGAATTCACTCATTGAGGTGAAATCAGAAAGTCCTGATATATGCAACTGCGAGGGAAATAAAACTTCAGTGATTACTGCACTGAATTCTAATTCTGAAATGCCTTGTAGATCTGTGATAGATGTACTCAGCACTATGCCATCAATCTCTGCTTCAGCTTCATTGTCAGCGCCAACTTCAATATGGACTGATGTTGATGAAGTGGATCCTCTTATCAGAATGCCTTCTTTGGACATGGACATGACTTGGGATGTGCTGGATTCTGATAATGCATATATAACATGTTAGAAAGCAAGCAAGTGGCTAGAACATGGGTGACTAATCACCAAATTATGTTTGAGCCCTGAGTTTGGCCAAATTATGTTGCCAAACTATGTTTGAGCCCTGAGTTTGGCCAGCCTTGAGATCTTACTATTTCACACAATTCATTCATTTAGGAAGAGTAGAGAAGTAGCTACGGTAAACACCTGGTGTTGTAAGGTCCATAGTCATGTTTAGTAGGAGAATGGGATATACATGTAATTGTTATACAGGCATATCTCATACAAATGTTTGTTATGACATATAACTACTCAGAGATTCTGAAACATAGTTGATTCACAGACCATATTATCAATCAGACGATCTGAGATATATAGATTGCTGTCAATCTCATATTCTCAGACGATCTCAGAGATACCTACAATTAGAAGAATATAGATTGCTGCCAATCTCTTGTTCTCATATTCTCATTACTATAAATGTTTGCTTTTTTTTGCATATGTTTGATTTTCTAAATGTTTTGACACAATGTTTTGACTTACCTTCATGTTGCATAAATGAAAATAATTTTTTTTAGCACTTCACCATGAATCGATTTTTTCAATATGTATCACCGTAGTAGTAACTAAGTAATTATCTTCCTGCTTTTTCTTAGATTAACTTGGCATCTTTCACATCTCATTTCATTTCATGTGAATTTGATATTTGATATCGGAAAGGATTTTAGAATATTTCCAAAATGGTTCATATATATCAAATTTTAGATTCTGGAATTCTAAAATATATCAAATTTTAAGTTCAGATTTCTCTTAATGGCTTTAGACCATTGTGGCACAATTTTGTCCCAAGTATCTGTGGTCAAGAGAAGCCTACTTGAGTTCAAGCACTTGTGGGATGATTTCAATGGAGAGGAGATGAGACTATAGCATGTAAGATGAAAATGCCAAGCTTTCGCTTTGTATATATTTGTTTCAAAGGAACACCTGGCTAGTTTCTGTTCTGTATGTTATTGTTTATTTATAACTGTATGTTATTGAAAAATCCATATATGGAATGCCTCGTAGAATTTTGTTACCTTTTTGGATGGACTAATAATTGATGAGTGCCCTTTTTTATGGTGACATTGCAATAAATCAAATATTAAAATGAAATAAGGTCAGCATAAATATCTTGTATTTTATGTATAAGTGGCCATTATATTATCCCATTGTTTTAAAGATTTTGTATATGTCCAATGTACTAACCAACCATCCAATTATTTACTTGAAAGTAGAAAGATATTAGATGCATATAAACCGGTGATCCAAACCTTTAAAGCTATGAAGGAACTTTGATTAACACATCCACCGGTTACCATATATTACTTGTTAACAATGAAATACAACAACATTGGTTTGAGACACTGTGCTATTAAGATATTACTATTCTTTTAATATAAACATGGATCTACCATGGAAAGGAGATCAACATAGCACTTGAGAAGATGACTCAGAGAATCTAGCAACAATTGTCAAAAGCCCACTTAAAATAGATATTGGCCTCCATTTTGGCCAAATTAAAAATTCTTCACCCGTCAATTATTCTAAATAATATCATAGGCACTGACCAAAATAACAAAATAATAAATGTGAAAATCCATACCACCCAAATCTTAAAAAATATTAAAAGAATGCATAAAACAATTACTAATTTGAGTAAACTATATCAGTCACAAAATTGCCAGAAAAAAGATTACAAAAATTCAACAACAAACATGAAATACCTACTAACCCCTAAATAGGCTCACCAGCTAAATGAAAAGTTGTAGCTCTGCAAATCAAATTTTCTCATATTTTACCCAAAATATTTGTTGCCTCCATTTAAAACAAATTGAAAATTATTAGAAAACAAAGCAATCCACTGAAAGTTTACAGCAGTGACAAAATGAGGAAGCATATAACACTATATCCTGTTTTCTTTGATTATAATTTTCCCTGCAACTACTTGTAGTTCCTCTTTGATGATGCGGCTACTGTCATATTTTTGTCTCTAAAGACATCAGTGTCAGTAACACAATGAAATGAATTTGCAACTTATTTTAAATGATCACCCAAAGTCTTAAAGAAATCTTGTGCAGCTGTCCTCTGCCATTCATCCAACTGATTAACAACCTAGAATCCCTAAACACCTGTCAGCTGAGAAAAATTGTTGTTCAGAGCACATTTGAGTAGAAACCTTAATGTCATGAATTATTCATATTTGTTCTAGCTCCCAATCCTGCAATCGTTTCAACAATTTGATTTCCAGATAGATGCAATTTACTCACAATAGTGCCTTTTTCTGAGGTTCCATCAAAGAACTCCTAAACTTGTATTTTATTGATTACCAAATGGAGTGCCTTTTTTTGAGGTTCCATCAAAGAACTCCTAAACTTGTATTTTATTGATTACCAAATGGAGTGGAGCTGAACATCAAAAGTTTAGAAAAATAACAGATTGCTAGCAACAAATTCACTGCAATTGATTTCATTATATTCAATTTATTACAAAATGCTAGAATTGTTTCCTCAAGACCGTGGAAACTGCCACAGTATTGAATAATACTTCCCTTATGCTTCCAGAGCATCGTTTCATGTAATGATGCTTATACAAAAGGTAAATTAATCTATCACAGCTTTATCACTTGCTGTACAGTTGGAAGTTGGAAAACCATGGACTAGATAAAATACAAGCCTTCAACCATGACCATCACTTCCATGATGCGTTTTACAACAAAAGATATTTGTATAGATAAACATTGTGTGCTTGGAAAAATAACACATTGTGTGCTTGGATGAGAATTGCATGCTTGGAAAAATACCACATTGTGTGCTTGGCTGAGAATTTATGTCTTCCACATTGAGGTTCAATGCATGGACAATCCTGGCTGGAAGCAAAACTGTAGAACAACCTCAAAAAAAGAGCATCCACGTTAAAATTTCGAAAATTAATCAACACCATCGTTAAAAAAAGAGAGGCACTTTTCTTTCACGTTCATCGCTAATGGATACTCTCTAACTTTCACCTTCTTTTTGGGATATTTTCAAAATACTATGTAATATAATTCATAGTCATGAACTTCCACAGTAGAAGATTGGTTTGCAATACCACAAATTTCCAAAAAAGACATCTAATGGGTAGAAGAAGTAGAGGTTCATTGGTTAAACTTTTTTAGTAGTATGGTGATCAATATCTTGACCATGCAAATATGAATATAAAATAAATTTGATGAATGGAAGTATTTTCAAGAGAAAGTAAATTCATTTGAAGCAAAACTTGGGAAAATTGGAATCACGATTTACTGGCAAAATCTGTAAAATAAGCTTACATAGGAGAGGCAATCTGTAGATTGTGTTTTGTATGCAGTTTCTCCATAGTAGAGTAATTTAGTATATTGCTGGTTTTACCCATAAATTGCAGGCTTCACAAGCTAAAGATCGGATTAAACTTTGGGGAATTTCAGTAGATTCAATCAAAGACAGTTTAAGGAAGGTAGATAAAGAAAACCCTTTATAATTTACTATGTGATATCTTGTGTTATCCAAATATGTTTATTGTTGAGAAGATTAATCCTCTCATGTTATATAGAGATGTTTATTCACAAGATTAATCTTGTGTCAGGACACTGAAAGAGATGACAAAGAGCAGTTATCTTCTGAAGTATGAAATGAGGATTGTTACATTGTTACTCTGAAGTGATGCATGTACTCTAATGCATCCACATCACCAATTTCAGCAGATAATAGGCATTTATAAGTGTATTTGAAGAGGAAAATGAATTCATGGTGAATTTGATTATGGTGTCTTCTTCCACAATCAAGGACAAGGAAATTCATTTTGTCAAGCTGCACTCAATTGTCTAGACAAATATTTAATTCCCTCATTCGTTGTTTTCATGGAATCACCCTGTTCTTTTATTGCAGGCTTTGACTTTTACAAATGCTAATTAATGGTATTCTATTTTCCATAAAATCATGTGACTATCAGGTGATGTTGAAAAATATACAATCTTCTGCCACATTCAAGGGCAGGGAGAGTCATTTTGTCAAGCTGCACTGACTTGTCTAGACAATTGTTCAATTCCCTCATTCATTATTTTCATGGAACCACCCTGTTCTTTTATTGCAGACTGACTTTTACAAATGCTGATTAATGGTTTTCTATTTTCCCTAGAATTACATTACTATTAAGTGACGTTGAAAAATATACAAATAGAAGGAAAAATTCACCATGTTTATGTGAATTTAAAGCACAAGACATATTTAAATGTGAAAATTATTTTTGTTTGTTTGTGGGGTTTAATTTTTATCAGGTTCTAGGTTTAAATTTCTTGGTGAAGGGTTGAGGATTGAAACTCTCCTATGGAACATCCAGACTTGATCAAACATTAGATACTTTTAATGACAACATCACACAATTGAAGTTGATTATTCTTCCATCCAACATAAATCTGAACTTGACATGAAACTAGCCCAACTTAAACTAGCCCATGGGATCCTTATTGTATTTTCATTTTTTTTCTTCTGTAAAGCATCAAGGTTTGTCTTCAAAGTTCAGATAGCTCATTAGCTGATTGACCAGCTAGTCTCTCTAGAAGGTCCGGTCTCTCTATCCAACCAACTATCTATTATCCCGGCAAGAAAGCAGTCTATCTCCAGGCAAGGAAAGCATTGACTGCCTAGCCTATGGAGTAGTACGTATTTACCTACTTGCAAATTAGACTGTAGGAAAATGGTGTGGCCAGCCAACTTGAATCTGCCAGTGGCGTAGAGCCCCCACTATTCTTGTCGGGTAATTTGAGATCAATGAATGTAGTTCAACTGAAAATTAGTGGAAAAAGTATAATTTGAAATATGAGTGATGATTGGGTTTGAAATAAAGCAATGGTATTGCAATCTAGCAACTCAACGGATTTCATAGATTCTTCTCCAAATGATATAGTCTCAGAGCACAAAACCCAAGAACTCAGAGCATGCAGAGGTATATGTATAGCTGCTGCCATGTTAAAGATCGATGGATCTCAATGATATAATTACTGAGGTCACTAATCTATTGAAAATAACTCGGAAATTCTTATCTGATCCAAATTTATTTGATTCCTAACAAATTTAGCAATCAGACAAACGAGTAGCTTCTTAGCTATCTTTGGTGAGGAATATGTGCCTGAATTTTATTGCTATATGGTAGAAATCGCAGCAGCACCACCAACCTTTGGTTGAGTGAATGGGAAAAAACTCTTCTGCCTTAGCGTTTTGTAAGTTAGAGCTGGCAAATCTCTGGGCTGAATGTAACTCCAGGCACCCATTTCTCTCCATCACTTGGGAACTCTGCACTAGCCACTTAATTTCTTGATGGAATCTGACCAATTATTTGAACGTCGAGATTTTCTACCACGATTCACTCAAAGCCTAATCATCTAACAAAGACCTTAAAATTTACAGAATTGAATGCATGCTTACATTATCATGTAAAAAACCTGTGAAGTAAATGACAAGAACTCTTCCATCCACATTACAGGAACAACCCCCACCAAAGATTACAGAGGTCTACAATAGGAAAACAAAGATAGAAAATGAAATTCCAGTGATTGGTATAAATGTTTCTGAAGACAGAAAAGCAAACCCAAAGGAGGATAAAAAAAACAACCCACAAATCATAAGCAATTCAATTTACCTAGTACCAGTAAAACAATGCTGAATTCATATGAAAGCCCAATAACAAAAGTTTCTCAGTACATGAATGAATCCTCTTAAAGAACTGTACCCTTATCTGTATGTATGCACCCAACTAAACTTACACTTAATCTACATTTAGAAGACTGCTTAATAGAATGAAATTAACACATGCGACTGTGTGTGCCCTCTTTTACTTAGAAATGATATGAAATCTTCTAGAACTGGAATCTAACAATAACCTTAGCTTATCCTAACTATAGATAGGACATGCATTCATGCATGCGCCTTCAATGGTGGAAGCCTAGAATCCTATATATAGTGATGTGCCTAGTGTTGTATGCATCCATTGTGTGTGTGATGTTGTTGTAATAGAAAAATGTTGTAGAATACTATCTGAGGTACACTCTTTAACAACTTATCACTACAGTAATAATGCAAAAGCTAATTTAAGCCCAAACAAATTTTCACTTTTGGACTTTCCACCAAACAAAATCTTTCTTTGGTTGGAGATATACATTCTACCACTTCCCTCCCCTAAGGAGGATTCAGAAAAACATGGAACATCCTGCAGTCACTCTAGAGAGTTAAGGACCTCAATAGGATGGGAAATCTGCCCCCAAAGGAGAAAAAGAATATCTTCATAAAAGTTCAGGATATGTTGAAAAATAGTTTTAAGTGTAGAAGATCCAGTCCTCCATCATTCTATCCAGAATCCTGATCTGCAAGCTCCTAGAGACATCCCAACGTAGAGCCAGACAGGGAGGCCATTGAATAAAAATCCCCAAGAATCCTCCTTTGATCAAGATTGGCTTGTGTATCCCAACATAAGATGAACCTAGTAAGTGAATTGCTTCAAAGAGCTAGAGTAGAGTTTACTTGTGCGTGTCTGTGGAGTGGCTGAGCGAAGTATCTCTGAGATGGTTGCTCAAATGATGATTTGCTCAAGTGCTAGGCCTCTAAAGCTAGTATTCTTTGCTGGTTAAGGCTGAATGTTGTCCCATCTGTTATGTGTTGGTATCAAAGGTAGTCAACCTCAATCGCGGCTTCACTTTGCTTGTATTTGAGCCCAGATTTTGCAATTTCTTTGGTCGCCACACCACTGCTCGACCAGGTAAGTATCATTTGCTTCCACTACCAAAAAAAACTAGACTACCGTAACCTGCCTGTTTTCCGCCTTATTCTGGTGCGTTGCAGGAGCCGAGTCGAGCCCCGGAGTGAGTTTTCCGCCCTGTTCTAGTGACCAGGTGAGCTGCAGGGGAGTGCCAGGTCGAATTGGCTAGGAGCAGTGCGTGGTTATTTCCGAATTCAAATTAGAATGTGCATTAACTCCCAACGGCAAGACGGCGATGGATTCCACAATTCCTGTCAGACGTCGACTTTAATGCGGAGGGTGGCGGAGCTCGCGGAGGGCGGAGGAATTCCCGTCAGCTGGAGCCGGAAGTTTTTCCGGGTAGGGAGGGAAACTGGGGCATTCCTCCGCCTAGGTAGACTACTCCCAAAACTATATGCATAAAAGGAAACACAAGTAGGTTTCCAAAACACATAGTATATCTGGATTCAAAATAAAGATGATTACATGCTATGGCCTCTCAGGGCTTGAGACATTTCTTATCCTGATTTTACATTGTATTGGTTACTGTTTGACATATTCGCAGGTTACCCATACAAAGGAAAACAAATCGTAATAGAAACAAATGAATCTTGCCACATCGGGCCTTTTAGAGGCTTCCAAATATTTTTAAAATTACATACAATCGGGGGAAACAATGTTGTCTTTCTAAAATCATTGCGATGTGCATCTCGAGGCTTCTGGGAATCAAGTTTTGTTTTGGGGGTGTTTATGCCCCTGCATTACAATTGATACTATTTTAGTATTATATACTATTTTAGTATTATATACTATTTTAGTATTAATGACTTGTGTTGTATGGAAAGTATTTAAATATTAATATTAGTCATAATGATTGAATTAGTATGTAAAACGTTATAGTCATATAAAGTAAATCATTAATAGATACTCATGGGTATCAAAAACATAATATATAGTACATGATACCTCTCACACTATTAAGATGAAAAAAGAAGAAGAAGCTAAATTACAATTTTATAATTATTTATTAAAAAAATATTAGTATATGAATTAATCATATATACATTTAAAACCAGTTTTGCATAATAACTTAATCAATGCCAAATAAATTTGATTATAAAAATGTTTTCCTGGCATTTAAATTTAAAAATAAAGAATACTACTACTTATGCAAATACATCTATTATTTTTTTTATATTACATTTTTCTATAATACAGAATCCCTTTAAATTTATGGGTTGAAATAGTAAAGTTTCATGTACTCTTTAGTTCCATTGATGGTGCAGATGTGAAAAAAAAATCCTGTTGACTTAGCTAGATCTAGTCAACCCGACACATTGACAATATCTAGTGATCCTTAACTTACATTTTGTTTATGAGGACGCAACAGAATTAAGACAATTTTCAAAGATTGCTCCTAAGTTTCCAAATATGAAGTCAACATTGCCTTGTATTCTATAGTCTATATAGAATTGAAAGTGTATCCTAGTTTTCAAGAAAATCATAATTCTAGAAGGAATATAGATAAATATTTACTCTTAAGGATACTACTTGTTGACTGCCATGCCCTGCCATATTTTCAACTGTAAATTTTCAAAGATTGCTACTAAGTTTTCAAATATGAAGTCAACATTACCTTCTATTCTATAGTCTATATAGAATTGAAAGTCTATCCTAGTTTTCAAGAAAATCATAATTCTAGAAGGAATATAGATAAATATTTACTCTTAAGGATACTACTTGTTGACTGCCACACCCTGCCATATTTTCAACTGTAATGTGTCACGCTGTGAAACCATCAACGTTTGCATTTGCAATTGAGAAGCCAAATGAATTATAAATTACCAATAATCTAAGTTAATCTTTATTGGAATTTAGGACTATGAAATTCAAGCTATAAAAATTAGATAATATGAATTAACTTGTCGAACTGATTATTTATATTCAGACACAAAACTAGCAATTTCAAAACTAATGAAATCATTTTTTATTTCTAAACTAAAGACCCATTTAATTAATTGGTCTAATGCATGGAATTAAAGGCATCTAACATAAGCCATCAATCACACCATCTTTCAACATAGTAACGATAAAAATGAAAATGAAAAGACGATACAAAACTTAGGCAAATAAAATTCCTAACTTCATATAAAGAACATGTAGAGGAAACATGATGAGTATTACCAAAAGTTGTTGAGTCATATGTGATCTAAACTTAAACAGGAAAGCAAAAAACTACAGATATAACCAAAAATATAGAGATGCAACAGAAATAATACTTCATTTCATTAATATCAAAGAATTGAAATATGCTAAGAAACAGAATGGAAATAAACTAGCCCGGACGATAGTAGCTTATCTCTGAGAAGAGATGTGGGACCTACATGGCTCTGAATTGTGTTACAATGAGGCTCAAAGGCCTATTTATAGTTGAGAAATAACAGATAACCATAAACATCCAAAAACGTAACCCTAGCATATGAAGTGCCAAAACTATGGCTCTCGTTTGGATAAATTGGTACATCAACTTCCCAAGGTCATAATGTTGGCATATGATCTTCGTTTCATGTGCACAATACCTCGTTAGAAATATACATTGGAGGGCTACAACTTTTGAATGAAACATAAGGCTAAGATTTTTTTTTTTCCCATTTTCCAAAAAAATCATTGTTTAGGGCTGCAAAATGACTCTCGAAGCTTAGGACCCAAAAAAACTACCAAAAATATTAAATTTTTCTACAATTAAGGAAACTGAAAAACTAAAAGAAATCGTGGTAGAGGTCCAAGTGGAATAGGCAGGTTCCCACCAATATCCACCTGGATCAATCCTCCCCCTTAGGAAGTAATGGTCCCCATTGCATTGAGTTCCTCCATGAGATGGGGAACTTCTGCTGAACTTGGTCCCTGGTGAGCCACTTGCCTTGGTGCAAGAGTTAGACAACTTTGAAAACCCGATACATTTAGATCTTATATTAGCTATTATTCTTGATATGTGTGTCCATGATCTGATCAGTTGTGGCATGTTCCATGCAGTCTTGGTTTAACTCTATTGGTGTGAGTTGTTCTGTAATGTCGGATGTGTCCAGTAATGGTGGAATGTATGGTCAAAGGAGGTCCACATTGAACACTGGGTACAGGCCAAGGACCCTTGGAATACTGAGCTTAAAATAATTGTACCCTAGAGTCTTGGTGATGGTGGACAACCCATAATGGAAAGACCAATGCTTACTGTGGGGCCCAACAAGGTGCTTCTTCTGCAAATGTAGCCAAACCTTTTCACCCACCTAGAACTTATGTGGCACCTGATGTTAATCATGTTGCTGCTTGTACTTAGCATTGGCTTTGTCCAATATGTCATGGACATGCTGGTGAATGTTCTAGATGCACTCAATGAAGTTGTTAGCCTTGTTAGCTTTAGAATGGACATCAACCAAAGTTACCTGAGTAGCTGCAAATGGTATGGCCACATCAATGGGACATAATGGTTGGAATTCCAACCCCAACTGAAAGGGGTAGTGGCTAGTTGAGTTATGGAGAGCTCTGTTGTAGCTATGATGAACATAGGGGAGGATTTTGTCCCATGTGCATGGATTCTTTGAGTTGTACATGTGTAGAATGTGTAGGATCATCCCGTTGATAACCTTTGTTTGACCATTAGTTTGGGGGTGGAAGTCATGGATATAGTGAGCTTTGCATCTAGCATCAAACAAAGACTTGACCAAAATGTACTTAGGAACCTATTTTCCCAATATGAGATAATGGACTATGAGATCCCAAAGTGTACCCATACTCGTTCAAAGAAGAGATTAACAGTGGCCTCTACTGTGATACTCTTCTTGTAGGCCGCCATAATGGGCATCCTAGAGAATTTGTCAACGACCACGAAAACACACTAAATTCCATGCTTAGTAGAAGGGAGGATCAACATGTAATCCATAGAGATGGATTCCCAAGGTTAGTTAGGAGTAGGAAGAGGAGTATATAGGCCTCGCTTCTTGATGGTTGGTTTGCTAATGGCACAGGCAGTGTAGGATCTTATGTACTTCCCAAAATCCTCTTGAGGGTTCGGCTAATAAAATAGTTCTGCAACACTGCCATTGTTTTCTCTACTCCAAAGTGTCTAACGACTTGAATGCAGTGCACCTCACAAATCATGTTGGCACACTCACTTGAAGGAACACAAATATGTCCTACGTGAAAAAACAGTGTATCCTAGAGCTGAAAATTTGGAAATTCCTTGCCTTCCAGGAGCATCTGTTATGTGTTTCTAAATTCTAGATTGATTTTATGCAAATGTGTCCACCTCGAAGTCTTGTGCCCTTAAGAGTCAAGTATAGTGGTTAGCGGCATGACCAACTGTCGGTTAAGGCAGTTTGCAAATTTTCTGGTGATTCCCTTCTTGTAATTAATGTTTAAATGGAAATGTTTTAGGTATGTGGACCATTTATGATGGCGATAATTCTGCAAATTCCCTTGTGTCTATATGAGCTATAGGGGTTAGTGGTTTGTGTGGATTACTGTTTCCTTCCCCATAATGTAATGCTTCCATTGTCGATAGGCCTCCATGATGGAATACATATCTTTTTCCTAGGTGGGATACTTTTAGACTATTTTTAAAAGTGTCTAACTGTGATATGCCACTCGATGCCCCTGTTGAGTGAGAACTAAAACAATAGCATATTCACAGGCATCTGTCTCAATCTCAAATGGTTGTTGCAAGTCTGGTAATTGCAACATTGGTGTAGAGAAGAGGCGATGGTTCAACGCAAAAAATGCTTTCCATTGGGATTCAGACTAAAAGAATTTTTCTTTCGCTCCACCCTTGGTGACTTGACTTAAAGGCCAAGTGATATGAGAGAACCCCAACACGAACCTACTATAGAAATTGGAAAGCCCGAGAAAGTTGCAGAGCTCTATTAGAGTGATTAGGGCTAGCCAATCCTAAATGAATTGTATCTTGGCTGGGTCCACATGCACACCCCTTTAATCAATGATGTACCCTAGATATTAAACCTAGGTCATACCAAAAGTTCATTTCTCCAAATTGGCACATAAGTTTTGTTATCACAAAGTTTGGAGGACCTATCGAATATGGTGGAGGTGCTCTTCCAAACTATTATTGAAGATCAGGATGTCATTTAAATAAACCACCATTAATGAGTTGGTGTAGGGTCTCAATATGTTTCCCATCAACCTGATGAAGGTTGTGGGGGCATTCGTCAACCCAAAAGGCATGACCATCCAATCAGAAAGGCCCTCCTTGGATTTCAGGGAAGTCTTCCACACATCAGAGGGTTCGATTGGTACTTGGTGATACCCAAAATTCAAGTCAATCTTGCTGCAATATTTGGCCCCATTGAACTTGTTTAGAAGGTCATCAATTTTTGGGATTGGATACCTATTCCAGATAGTGATTTTGTTCAACACCCGATATTTAATACCGAGTGTCCATGTCCCATCCTTCTTCCGTACCAACACGATTGAACTCCCATAGGTGATGAACATGGCCTGATGTGCCCTTTCTGCAAAAACTCCTAAATCTGCCTCTTGATTTCATCATTCTCTAGAACAAAGCGTCGACAGATTGGTCCATTGGGTAGCGATGCACCTCAGGTTAGATGAATGTAGTGTTTGAATTGATAGTGTAGAGATACCCCTGTGGGTGGGTTGAAGATGTCCCTGTACTCCTCCACGACCTTATCCATCTACTGCTACTATGTGGAGGTGCCCTGTTTGGAGTTCGTGGCCACAATATTCTTCTTTTCCTCCAATCGAATCATATGGAAAACAAATTTCCCAGTTTGGGAAATGATCTTACTGCATTTCTTCCCAATGCTAAAAAAGATGGTGGTACGAAGTGCTACCTTTGGTATCATGTACAACTTATTTCTTAAAGTAATAATAGCAGTGTGGGGCCTAGACTCATAAAAAACATGTCACTTCCATAAGTATTTTGTCCTGATAATACATCATGAACTTCAAGAGGAGAAACATCACACATTACCTAGGGAAGGTGACACTACTGGATAATGCGGAGATATCACCCTTTAGTGAAGCCACCTAATTGTGTATGGCTACAAGTTTTATGTGATCGGTAGACCCATATACTTCACGTACTCTACTGAAATGAGGTTATTTTGGATCCTACTGTCGAAAATGAACTGCATCGGAGAACCCTTCACCAATATCTGGGAGTGGAAGAGAAGATCCCCTTACTCTGGATCTTCATGCTCATTCTTCTAGATTTTTGTGGTGGCAACGGTGGCACTAGGCTCCGTGTCCATAATTTTCTTCCCCTTTTTTGCTTCTGACTCAGAGTCAGAACATGCATCTAATTTGGAAGCCTTCATGCTGGCCACATGTCACTGCTTCACCCAACACTCACTTGTGTTGTGACTGGGGCTCTTATGGAGCTCACACCATATCCCCATGTCCTTCTTGATCTTCATGGTGTTATTCCTTTCTTGCAGCTTTACCGTGTTTTCTTGGGTCGCCCCACCTTGCTTTTGTCCTTTGTTTTGTGGCTTGGGGGGCGCCTTTCCCTTGCTTCAGATTCACATGCCCAAAGTCTCGCTTCTTCTATATAATTTTTTGCTTGATCTTGATAGCATATTGATAGGCAACGCCAACTGAGGAGATGTCCGAGAATTTGATCTCATCCTGTATGTACTTGTGTAGACAACTGTGGAACATGAGTACCAAATTCAGCTTAGAATCCTTGATACCCAACTTCATGCCAAGGGTATGAAAAATATTTTTGAACTCTGGTACATCTTGGTCCCTTCCCTACCATAGCATGGTCCACCTTATGTATTTATATTCATATATCTCGAGAAAGTAATACTACTCCTTAATTACATCTTGGAAAGATTCTAAGTGGGTGTGAATGAGAATAATGAGGATTCAGTCTCTTCCCTATTCTTGTAGTAGGTTTTCGACCAGTCCTTGATGTGGGGGGCAACTTTGAGGAGTGAAAAAGTAATATTTTCCTTGTTGGAAAATTCATGAACTAAGAAATATCTTTCTAGCATATTTAACCATTTATTTATGCCATCCATATCTATCTAACTTTCAAATATGGGGATGTCAAAGTTAACTTGTACCTTAAAGGGAGTGGCACTCCCATAGTGGCTTCTAAAAGATGCATCACCTACGGGTTTGCAAGTTTTAACCCTATACAGAAATTACCTACAAATGAATTCCTAAAAACATAAAATATATGATGGAGAGAAACACAAAAAAAATACACGGAGATTTCCCCTGGATCCCAAAATTCAGGATATCAGATTGATTTTTCATTATATTCCTTTTAATGTTACAATTCATATATATACATGCTGAAGCATCCATAAACCCCAATCAATTAACCCTAGATTATAACATAACCATAGTTCCCTTGATCGGATCTACAAAATAGCATGAGCAGAAAACCATCATGCCCAAAACCACGTGCGAAATCCATGTAGAAAACCATAGGTAGGTCTACCCACCTAATATAGGGTCCAAAAAAATTTCCTCAGGCTGCTACCCCAAACCTTATAGAGGGGGGATACAGCCCCCCTCGAACCCCCCAATAGAGGGTGATTCCGCCTGCCCAATAAACCCCCCGCTGCGCCCAATACAACGAAGGGGGTAATATCACTGCCCCTTTCACCCCCCTGTGTCTTGTGTGAGGCTAGTCGTCGAAAGAATATAACACGCACCAAAAATTCTCCAACTTGTTGTTTTCTTTCCACATAAGGGGTCATAAGAGATCTTAGTCATTGGTCCACCCCTACAATGCCCATTGTTTCTCTACACTAAGAAAACTTCTCATTACTCACAAACTTCATCAATGCATCTGTAACATTATTCAAAGTGGCCACCTTTACCAGAAACACCTTTTTGTACTCAACCATATCCATCACAAAGTGATACTAAACATCAATGTGCTTTTCTTTGAATGATAAGCAAGGTTCTTTGCCAATAAAATTCTCACTTTGGTTGTCACAACCTATCCTTATAGCTCAGTATACTAACCCCATACTTGAACACAATCTCTCCAACCAAACACCTTCTTTGCTTGCATGATTGGTTGCTATGTATTCTTCCTTTGTAGTTGAAAGTGAAACTACAAACTATCTATTTCTTTTACAACTCATTACACTTCCAACTAGGCTAAACACATACCCACTTGTAGATCTTCTCTGATCTATATCTCTAGCCTAGTTTGCATCAACAAATCCATGAATGTTCAAAAATTTGTCCAATCCTAGTCTTCCTTGGTAGCACAAACCATGATCACTAGTGCCACACAAATACTTGAAAACCCGCTTCACTATTGTCTGATGCTCCTTCCCTAGTTTTGACATAAACCTACTCAATACTCCCACTGCATGTGTAATGTCTGGTCTAGTATAGACCATTGCATACATCAGGCTATTGACTGCACTTGCGCATCAAACATGGGACATGTCCTCTTCCTCTTCTTGTGTCTTGGGACACTGATCAACAAATAACTTTACACCTAGAGGAATAGGAACCTTCAACGACTTACTATCCTACATATTAAAGCTTTTCAGTATATTCTCGACACACTTCCTATGGTTTAACCAAATCTTCCTCTTTCCCCAATCTCATTTAATTTCCATTGCCAAAAAATAGTTTGCAACACCAAGATCCTTCATGTCAAATTTGGAGGATAATTGGGTCGTTAAATCCTGGATAATTTCTTTTTCATTTCCAATCAACAACATATCATCCACATACAAGACTAGATAAATAACACAGTCACCGATTAATTTAAAATACACACATCTATCTAATTTTCTTTTGGTGAAGCCAAGTCCCTGTAAATATGTATCAAATTTCTGAAACCACATCCTTGGTGACTATTTTAGCCAATATAAATACTTTTTTAACCTGCATACTAGCTCTTCCTTATGCTTCACTGCAAATCCTTCAGTTTTCTTCATGTACATCTCTTCTTCTATATCCTCATGAAAAAATGTTGTCTTCAGATCCATTTGTTCTACCTCAAAATCAAAATAACCAACAACATATAAAAGTAATCTAATCGAAGTTGCCTTGGTAAGAGGAGAAAAAATATCACCAAAATCAATTCCCGACACCTGGGAATAACCTTTTTCTACAAACCGAGATTTGTATTTCTCAACCTTGGCTTCTGCATTCATCGTCTTCTTAAACACCCATTTTCTTCCAATGGATTTCCTTCTAGTCAGAAACTCCACCAAATTCCAAACCTCCTTTTTGTCTAAATATGCCATTTCATTAACCATGTCCTCTTTCTAGAGTTTTCCATCCTTTGAATCTACTACCTCCCTGACAGTTTTGGGATCGTCATCAGTAATAGATAAATTAAAATTTAAACAAAAAGCAGATGGACTATACCTTTCTCATTGCCTTCTTTCTCAAACTAATCTTCTCATAGCTAGAGTTTTTAGCTTTTCATCCTTTGCTTCCTCTTATGATGTAGAGTCTGATTCTTCCTCCTTTAGCTCAAACTCTATCTTCTCAAGTTCCTTTGGTAGGACTTCATGTTTAATAACATAATTCATCTCTCTAAACACTACATCTCGGTTGTATACAACCTTCCCTGTTTTTGGGTTCCAAAGCTTATAGCCTTTTAAAACATACTTATACCCAATAAAGATGCACTTTTAAGATTTACTATCCAACTTGGTACATTTCCCCTTTGGAAAATGCACATATGCATCACAACCAAATACCTTTAGATATGAAAGAGAGGGTTTGTTACCAGTCCATACCTCTTGTGGAGACTTGTCCTCTAACGTTGATGAAGGTCATCTATCGAGCACGTAACATGTAGTCCCTACTGCATATACCCAAAAATTCTTGTCCTAACCTGACACCACAAATCATGGTTCTTTCTTTTTCCATCAACGCCCTGTTCATTCTTTTTACAACTTTGTTTTTCTGAGGTGTGTATGGAGTAGTATTATGTTGTGCTATGCCACACTTCTTAGAGAAATTTTCAAATTCTTTCTTGCAGAAATATCCACCATTATCTGTACCCATTGATGGAACTAACACAGTTCCAAACACATCACTGTGCACAAGCTCTAATATCCCTTTCGCCCTCTTAGCACCAGAGGGGAAACTCACCCAATTCTGCTTCCCATATATATAATGTCTAAAGAAATCGAAATCCATAGAGAAATTAAGCATACCTTTTACCATACCATTACCATCAAGTATTCGAAGGCCCTTCTCTCCAATATGTTCAAGCCTTTGATGCCATAGCATGGTATTTTCTCTATAGACCACTAGATTTTTTTCTTCACTTTCAAGAACCATAGAACTGTAGCACCCATCAATAACAATACTACCCAAAAGCTTGTAAAAAGTTCCAATCCAAACTCCCCGCATCAATACCAGTGCTCTTTGAACCATCTTGTAGGTATATTTCTCGAATATTGTTTTTACACCTGCATCATCCATTTTTCTTACAAAAATTAGATTTTTGGCCAACACAAGAATATAACAATGTAAACTTTGAAACGAGATCTATAAACTCAAAACGGGAACTCTAGCAAAAAAACTCCAAAAACAGTGCTAAAAACGAAAAGTGTGTATACTGGAATGATGTTTTTTTTTAGGGACAATTTTGAACATGTTTTAAAAATGGCAGTGAAAACAAAATTTTCATGCAAAATATAGCTTGGAAACAAAAAAGTGATTATACTAGAATGATGATTTTTTTTTTAGGGTCAATCTTCAAAATTTAAAAAAAATGCTAGTAAAATGATCTAACAACATAAAAATGACTCATAACTTCTCATTTAACACCATATGGAAATCGAAAATTTTATTTCAAGAGATGATGCATACATCAGTTAGATAAACTATCTTAAACAATTATTCAAAATCACTCATATTTTCTTTCACGCCATCAGAATTCACATCTTTAGATGAGTGACTGGATGCTGATGAAGATGTTCCATATTCTTCTCTTTCATCAACTAGTGCCCCATCTGAGTCCACATGCATGCCCATCATTTCAAGTTTCAAAATTATTCTAGATCTACGACTGTTTTCAGCAAACTCCCATCTCAATACTGTTCCTTCTGGTAACAACCTTTTCAGAATCTCTATCGTCTTGAAGCGAAGAGTTCCCCTCCTTGTTAAATTGAAGTCATAAACAAGTATGTCAACATCCTCCAATTTCAATATGTCTGTGCGAAAACGATTTATATTCGCACCCTTTCTTTTTCTCTTTCTGCCATTTTTTTTGTCAACTACCATCTCTAGCTTATACACACCATTGAATGGGAGTGTATTTGTGGCATACCAATGTACTTCAACACTTGTAACATCCTCATTTTTTGTAAAGACCTTTATAACTTTAGCAACCCAAAATGGATAGCCATTGAGATCTCCATTTGCTAGCACTGCGATCATGCAACCCTCCTTAATATCCTATACTGAACCCCTGTAAAGGTCTTCCATGGCTTCACATTGTGCACGGGATCTTCTGGAACCAATATACATCTCTCTTTCCTCTGCCTATGAAGAATTAATGATACCTTGAGATTGTTGTTGTTCAACAATGTTTATTTCCTCATGTGCATTTGACACATTTTGTGGCCGAATAAATGTATTTTTCAAAGGTATATCTTCATTTGTTCTTGCTGAAATGATATCACTTTGATTATTGAAAAACAATTCCCACCAAACTGAATCAGCAATGTCAAAATACTCATATGTATATCTAATAATTTTTTTAATTTCTTCTAGGCAATCAGAATAATTTATATCTCTGTTTTGTTTATGTGCATTATGAACTTCACCAACTGATTGTAATAACAATATTTTCAATGCAAATATTGGATGATCTGGAATGAACTTCAAAAATTGCAAACCTGATGACGGTGCCCATTCTATAGTAGTTGAATACTTCTTGCCCCATATTAGTGTTTTCCCATCAATTTGTTTGATACGAAATTGATGTTGGAAGCTAATGTCATTAAGTTGTTCAATGCATTTCCCCTCACCATATGATCCCATAATAAACCTTCGCATGTCAAAAGTTTCTTCCAACACATCAAAAGTAGGCTCTTGCATGTATGATTTATTAATACATTCAATTAATGATGGCAAGCTCCCAGCTTCCTTCCTCCTCAATGTGACTGAAAAATGACTGAACATCTGATCAATATGGTCATGAGTGTGCCCAACAAGAAGGAAACCAACCTTTAACTTCTAAAAAATTCTCAATTCAACAAGCATGTTTAGATATCCAAAAACAACTTGATTTTTGTTTTCACGGTAAGTGTTGTCCAATTGTAGATACAAAACTTTACGAAGATTACCAGACCAATGAGAAAGCACATCATGAATTATGGTTATGGTCAGATTTGTATCATTATGAATATTTGGAGATGTGAAGTACACCTTTGGCAACATTTTCCCATTGAAGACCATACAACCAACCAAGTGATACTGAATAAAATTTTCCTCCTGTAAATTTTTATGTGTGGGAACAAAATGTGGTAAAAGTTTTTTCTTCTGGTCCATACCATCAATTATCAAACCCAAATATTTATTCAGATTATCATAACACTTCTTTTGATGCTTGTACAACTTTTTCCGTTCATTTGTTTGTTGTTCGTGATGCTCCTGAAGTTCTTTGACAATTGAATCTACACAACATAAAAGAAAGCCATTAAGAAATATGTTTCCATGCTTGATGAATATACAATCTTAAAAGTTAAAGTTATGAATGCCTACCTCTTTCTGACCCTTCACATTTGTCCCTTTTTTATTTAAGAGAAGCACATGTACTGCAAAATCCCCATACTTGTCTTCTTAGGAATACGGACATTGTTGAATTCTTTCTTCCATATCTTCACAAAATATTGATATGTAATAAACCGACCATGTCCCTCAGCACCTTCTGCGTATTATTTATATAAGTTGTAGATTTCGCGTCTTGAAAAATTATCTATAATATGTATTGTCTCTCTATTTGGCATACACTCTCCATGCTTTGAAAAGAAATCTTTCATCCATGACATTGCAGTGTTTGATAATGGCCCAAACTGTCTTTTATGACGTACTTCAGAATAAAATGTAGGATCCTTTTCCAAATTTTCTTGAATTCTCGAGAGACGAAAATTCCCAATCGAATGAAACATTTTGAAAGCTTTTCTACAGATAAATAAAGTCTTAATATGATAATCATAACCTGAAAATGTCGATTGCATGCACCCAAATAAATATGAATTTTCCATGCTTTTATTCATTGACAAATATCTCTTCTTGCTCTCTAATGCAAATTTGAAATCCATATGTTTCAAGCAATCTTTTTGGCAACATTCACTTGAAATGAGTGCGCTGATAGAACTTCTTCTCGTCAGATATTCTGCTCTACCCCTTGTATAACTAGAACATCTTGCATTGATACGAAAAGGTATGCTCCTACTCCTGGATACAATATTTCTTAGCAACATCTCCATCATTAGATCATCATTTCTATAAGGATTTTTATCATCATTAAGAGGAATGTTATCCACACTATGATCAACTGTGCTTTTCAAATACTGACTTGGAGGATATTCTTCATCTTCCCCTTCTTCAGTGCTACTGTCATAGTCCATAGAATTAGGACTCAATGGAATTTTTGACTCGATTTTTATTGGATATTCTTCCTCATGTGCATTTTCAGTGCTGCTCTCACAATCCATAGAATTAGGAGTAAGTGTATCATCTTGTCCTTCATCACTACTACCTTTATACTCATTAGAATTAGGACTAAGTGCATCATCATGTTCTTCATCACTGCTGCTCTCATAGTCCTTAGAATCAGGACTAAGAGGACATTGTGACACTCCATTCTTTTGAAATTCATCATCGCGCTCTTCATCACTGTTGCTCTCATAGTCCTTAGAATTAGGAAAAAGTGGACACCATGACACTCCATTATTTTGAAATTCATCATCCCACTCTTCATCACTGCTACTGTCATAGTCCTTAGAATTAGGACTAACTGGACACCATGGCACTCCATACCTTTGAAATTCATCATCCCGCTCTTTATCAAAGCTGCTTTCATAGTCCTTAGAATTAGGACTAACCGGACACCGTGGCATTCCATACTTTTTAAATTCCTCATCTTGCTCTTCATCAAAGCTGCACTCATAGTCCTTAGAATTAGGACTAACTAGACACCGTGACACTCCATACTTTTGAGATTCATCATCATGCACTTCATTGCTGCTGCTCTCATAGTCCTTAGAATTAGGACTAAGTGGACACTCTGACACTCCATTCTTTTCAAATTTGTTATCACGCTTTTCATCACTGCTACTCTCATAGTCCTTAGAATTAAGACTGAATGAACACCGTGACACTCCATTCTTTTGAGCTTCACCATCTTGCTCTTCATCACTGCTGCTTTCATAGTCCATAGAATTAGGACTAAGTGGACACTGTGAGACTCCATTCTTTTGAAATTTGTCATCAAGCTCATCATCACTACTGCATTCATAGTCCTTCGAATATGGACTAAGTGGAATCTGTGACTCTTTATTTATTTGAAATTCTCCATCCCCTCTTTCATCAGTTCTGCTCTCATAGTCCTTAGGATCAGGACTAAGTGGAAGAATTGACTTTCTATTGATAGTGGAAGAATTCCCGCTATATTCATCCATATAAATAGAGATGTTATGCGATGAAGATGTTGATGCTGTATAAATCGAAACTTCACTATCAGGACAATCCATCGCTTTCAAATAGAAGATGTTGAATGATACAAATGAAGAGTCTCCTAAAGATATTATATAGCTTAGAGAATGAAATTTTCCCTCCAAAATATTCCCTGCCAAAAAATTTCGCGAAAATATTTCCCTCCAAAAGTTTTCCAACAAAAAAAATTTCACGAAAAAATATTTCCCTCCTAAAAGTTTGTGAGATTTATTTCACTTCATTATTTTATTATGCAATTTAATGAAAAATGTAAACTTAATTTTTTTTATGAAATAAATCATTAAAGTTAAGATTATAAACTACAACTTCTACCTAAATTATTTTAATAGTCAAAGTATATAATATTTACTAAACAATTGAATGTTTTTTTAAATTTTTATAATACATTCTTAAACAAGTTAATCCCACATTCACCCTGCTATAAAACAATTCCATACGGTTCGCTTTATCATATTTTCATTCATCGCCATAAAAAAATTAACATGTTAAAATTTATTAAAACTGATTAATCCCGCATTCACCGTACGGTAAAACATCTCCATAGTTTCACCTATATATTCCATTATCACTATTACTCACGTTCCATCAAGGTCTGTTGAGGTTCGTTAAAAGACTTGGAGCGAATTTGTGGACCAACTACATTGGGATCAACGACATATTCAACGAAGAATTCCCGCAATTGAAAGGTCAATTAAAATTTTTCCTTGAAATTTCTCATATTAAATTAGTTTAATGAAGTAGAAGTTTTTTCTAAACATAAAATTTTTTGTCAACCAAATTAAGAAATATTTCCGCCATGAGGATGGTGGGCCCAAGGCAACCCCATTCTGCAATTGACCGACCACTAGATTTTTTTTTATAAACCTAAAATTTTTTGTCAACCAAATTAATAAATATTTCCGATGTGAGCATGGTGGGCCCACGGTAACCCCATCCTGCAATCGACCGGCCACCCACTCCCTCTGCACACCCTTCAGGGCCCCTCCCCAAACTCAGCAACACGTTTCCCCCTCACCCCTCAACCCCCCTTCCGCCCCACTTCCCTACCCCACACGACCCCGTCACCCCTACCTGTCCCCCCTATCTCACTCCCATGGAGCCACCCACCTACCCCTCTACCCGACTCCCCTTCCCCTCCCCCTCACCTCACCTCACCCCTCGTTTCCTCGACTCCCATTCCCCGCTCCCCCACCTCATCCCTCGTTTGCCCCCGTTCCTACCCCTACCTCTCCCCCTCACTCCTCATGCCACTCCTACCCATACCCCTCACCCTTCCCCTCCTCCTCACCCCACCTTCCCTCGTCCTCCTTCTTTCGCTCCCCCTCACCATCCAACCTACCCTCACCTGTCTCTCTACCCCTACCACTCCTCACCCCTCGGTCGCCCTGCCTATCCCCTCACCCTACCCATTTAACACCCCTCACCCCTCGTCCCTGTCTCACTCCCCTCCCCCACAAACCCCCCCCCCTTGACCTCACCCCTCGGCCACCTCCATAACCCCCCCAACCCCTCGACCCTCCCCCTACACCCGTTGGTTCCTCCCACCACTAACACACTAACCGCTCCCCGTCGCCCCTCGGGCGCCCCCCCAAAACCTACCCCTACCCCACCCTCACCCCTCGGCGCTACCCCCTAACCCCCCTAACCCTCGCCCTAACCCCCCTCGTAACCCTACCCCTAACCAGTAACCCCCCCCACCCACCTGTAACCGCCCCCCTACCCCCCTTGATATCCTATTGCTAACCCGTAAAACCCCCATAACCCCCCCCACCCACCCCCGTAACCGCCCCCCACCTCCTCCCCGTAACCCCTACCCACCCGCGTAACCCCCTCGCCTGCTTCCTCCCCCTAACCCCTCCCGCCCTCCCCCGTAACCTCCCCCTCCCCCTCGGACAGCCACCCAGGCACGCTGGCGGGCTGTCGGGTTGGCGCGGGGTGGGCGACTACGCCCCACCCTGTGCCACCCCGACGGCCCACCTGGGGTGGCTGTCCGATTTCGGGAATCGAAAAGCCACCCCGGCGGCCCGCTCGGGGTGGTCGTCTGATTCCGGGAATCGAACAGCCACCTCGGGTGGGTCGGCGGGCTGGCAAGGTGGCGTGAGGAGGGCAACCGCGCCACCTTGGTGACCACCCTGGGGTGGCCGTTCGATTCTGGGAATCGGAAAGCCCGCCTAGCGGCGACGCTCCCCGCGCCACCTTGGCGGCCCGCCAGCCCGCCCGGGGTGGCCGTCCGATTCCGAGAATCGGACGGCCACCCCGGGAGGGCCGACGAGCCATCGGGGTGGCACGGGGTGGGGCACTGCCACCCACCCTATGCCACCCCGGCGGCCCATCGACGAGCCTGGGTGGTCGTCCGAGGGGGCGGAGGTCGGGAGGCAGGGGAGGCGGGAGGCGGGGGAGGGAGGGGAAGGCAGGGAAGGGGCGGGGGAGGGGGGAGGTTAGGGGGTGCCGAGGGGTGAGGGGGATGGTTAGGGGGGGTGAGGGGGGAGGTGGGGGGGGGTGCGAGGGGTGAGGGCGAGGTGATGGGGGGTTAAATGGGGGGGGTTTAAGGGGTGAGGGATGGGGAGGGTAGGGGTAGGGGTTAGGGTAGAGGGGCGAGGGGTTTGGGGGGGGTGGAGGGTGGGGGGGATGGGGAGGGTAGGGGTAAGGGTAGCAGGGCGAGGGGTGAGGGGTGGGTTAAGGGGGAGGCTGAGGGGTCAAGGGGTGGGGATGGGGAGCGTAGGGGTAGGGGTTGGTGGGGGGGGGATAGGGTGGGTAGGGATAGAGGTTGGGGGGGGTGTTAGGGTAGGGGGGCAAGGGGTGAGGGGGTGCGGGTAGGGGTAGGGTGAGGGGGGAGGGGTTAATGTGGGGCACTAGGGGTAGGTTGAGGGGGCATGATTAGCGAGGTGCCGAGGGGTTGTGGGGGGTGTGGGGGTTAGGGAGGGAGAGGGGAGGAGGGGGTTGGTTAGGGGAGGGTCGATGGGTTAGGGGGACTGAGGGGTTGGAGGGGCGGGTGTTAGGGGTAGGGTGAGGGGAGGGGTCATGGAAGGGGGGTGGATAGGGTGGCCGAGGGGGGAAGGAAGCCGAGGGGTG
Organism: Pinus tabuliformis; assembly: GCA_031772625.1. Lineage (NCBI taxonomy): Eukaryota > Viridiplantae > Streptophyta > Pinopsida > Pinales > Pinaceae > Pinus > Pinus tabuliformis. The sequence goes on along the minus strand of CM062818.1, from coordinate 1,395,356,064 downwards.
AAGGGGGGGTGGTTAGGGGTAGGGTGAGGGGGGAGGGCCGAGGGGTGAGGGGAGCAGGGAAGGGGGGTGAGGGGAGGGCCAGGGGGGAGGTGGGACAGTTGAGGGTGGGGTAGAGTGAAGGGGAATGAGGGGTGAGGGGGGCGGCCGGTTAGAGGGGGGGAGGAATGAGTGGGGTGGATGAGGGGGAACGAGGGGTGAGGGGGAGCGCTAGGTAGAGGAGGGGAAAGGGGATTGAGGGGGAGGGATGAAAGGTGAGGTGAGGGGGGGTTAGAGTGAGGGGGGAAGGTTGGGAGGGAGGAGGTGGTGAGGGATGAGGGGGTGAGGGGTGAGGTGAGGGGGAGGGGTAGAGTTAGGGGGAACAAGGGGTAGGGGTGGACGCAGGTAGTGGGGGGGAAGGGGAGTGAGGAGGAGGGTTAGGAAGAGGAGGGGGATGAAGGGTGAGGTGAGAGGAAGGGAGGAGGAGGGGATGAGGGGTCGGTCCGAGGGGAGTGAGGTGGGGGGCCAAGTAGGGGGGATGAGGTAGGGGGTAGGGGAGAGGGGGAGTTAAGGGGTAGAGGGAAGAGCGGGTAAGGGTGTGCTAGGGTGGCTGTCCAATTGCGGGGTGGGGTGCTTCGGTTGGGGGGAAGGGGGTGGGGTGCTTCGGTTGGGGGTAGGCTGTTGGGAGTTGGTGAGAGGGGGAAGGAGGTGAAGTGGCATTGGGGTTGTGGGCTGGTAGGGGGGCTAGGGGGTGGAGGGGGGCGTGGAGGGGAAGCGGTTGTGGGGTGGGGTGGCATGGGGGTAGGGGGGAGGTGTGGAAGGGGGTAACGGTGCAGTTGGATGGCCTTCTAATTGTAGGGTGGGGTGGTGTGGGACGGTTGAGGGGGAAGAGGGGTAGGGATTGTGCGGGTTAAGGGGTGGGGAAATCGCCTGCCACTCCGTGGATGGACAGGGTGGTGTCAGTGGGCTTCTGCCATTTCTTAGTGTTAATATTTTTTTAATTTCAATTATCTGATTATACAAATTAAAAATTTAGGATATATTTTCGTTGTGGATTTAAGTTAATATGTTTTCGTTGTTTACTAATTTGTGTTTCTATTTTTCAGGAAAATGGCATCAAAGAAGATTTCTGTGAATATGTCTGGACCAAAGACACTTAAAGGTGCATCTTCAAAAAACATTGGTGAACGAACTCCACCTGAGCTCATGGCTACAAATCTTTCAAGTTCCTCAAATGATAAGAAGATGATTTTAGGCTGGAAGAATTCAAAAGAGGTGAAATTCCCATCAACAATATGGTATGTGAAAGAAAGAGAAAGCCAAAGTGTGAACATATATCTATATATTGATATACCGAATGAAAATGGAATTTTTGAGCTGATGGGAAGAGTCATAGATATGTGTTTGATACCAGACACTGAAGTTGTTTGCATACTTACAAAAGCTCCCAAGTCACATGAAACGATTAAATATCAACTAACATATTCATTGTATGACACGAGAGAGGTATCTACAAAGTTGTGTAAACAAATCATAAATGAGATGAAACAAAACATCGTAAGTATTGTCATTTATATTTGTATTTTGTGTTCTTGAAAGTGTCTTGCTATATTTTTTTAATTTTGTTTTTATTGACACTGATATTTTGTTTGGCAGAATTTTGTTGAAAGTTGTTCAATTAGGTTGGGAGGCATTCATTTCATAGAGCATGATATCATGAAAGCTGTCAGCATTTTTACTCAGTGTCAGAAGAACATATGGAAAACAAGCAAAATGTAGTAATTGACGATGCTACAAAACTACATCCAAAGGATCATAAAAAAAGGCCTCTAGTGGATAAATCTAGCAAGGGTAAACAAGTTACTTTTGAGGGCAATGAAGTTGAAACTCACAGTGAGGCATATGTTGTCGTTAATGAAGATGCCATTGGAACTAAGAAGAGCCATAAAAGACCAAAAGTAACAACGCCCAAAAATAAATCTATTGAGAATGTTATGACGAAGAAAAGTAAAGCTGAAGATTTTGAAGTAGTCATTACCAGCAGTCAAGAACCTAGTGAAACTTCAAAATAAAGCAGAGAAATCATTACACTAGGAGTTGATTTAGAGGATGGCATTATCAAAACAAAACAAAATGCCATTCGACAGAATTTGACAAAGAAAAACTTAATTGATGGTCGTCGCACATTTCAACTTAATGTTAGACAAACCTATAAGGCAAGTGAAGGACAATGTCAATATCAAGTCAGAAAGCCACACCATCTGCATGTTCACAACTTGAAGAGATTGATGAGGTATAATCCATATGCTCATGTGGTTAATTATGTGCTTCTTGTTGATCCAATTCAAGTTCCCAACAAAGAAGCATTTGATAAGTCAAAATGTTTTGAATACAATTATTATGTGCTTGGGGGGAAACATTCTGTAGAAGCTCAAAGACAACTGATGGAGGAATATCCCAATAACCCACATTTTGAAACAATGAAATGTATCATTTATGTTGGTTTATCAGATATAGAAGAAAAGTTAGTGGCATGGGATCATAATTCAGATAATGAATATAGGATGTCTATGACTTTCATCCAAAGGGTTAGATTTATTCATAGTGAATTTCAAGAAAAATGTGGTGGGGATAGGATAAATGTTACTACAGATTTACGAAGGGAATGTTGTATGGAAATAGGCTATCAAATTGAAGAGAAGCCCAATTCAAAAGGTGGAAAACGCAACTTTCCTAGTGATATATTCAGAGGTGTTGATAACATTTTCCAATTAGCATTTAGAATTGGAGATGTTTGGAACTTGATTGATGAAATTTTTAGCATGTGGGAAAACATTGGCATTAAAATCTAGAAGGTTAAAAAGTCTAAGCCATTGATATGTGGCGGCAGTAAATTAGGTCCTGACTTGAAGCAGCTTCCAGAAGATATGACTATCACACCTTGGAGAGCAATGCAAGGAGTGAAAGATGAAAAAATTGTCAAAACAATATTATCTCGTGTGAAGTCAGGGGAATTATCATTGGAGGAAATGTCCGAGGAATTTCAAAAGTAAGTTTGTTGAATTATTTTTATTTGTTTCTAGATTATAATTTTCTTTTAAATAAAACATGTTATTCTTGGTAGCATTTGTTATACATATCATTATATTGACTTTTTGTTACTTTATCTATGTAGTCACAAAGTTTACATGAAAATTCAAGAACAAATGGTTAGATTGTTGAATGAAGATAGTTGGGATGATGTTGTACGCAACTATCTAGATTCAAGTTCTACATCAACATTAAAAGCTTTTTATCTTGCGTTTAAAAAGGTATCTTGATTTACACATTCGTTTTTATTCATCTGTGTACTATTTTTGATTTATAACTTACACATATATTTGTTTCTTTTATAAAAGATGAAGAAGGATGATAATGGAGCGCCAACTAGCTTCAGAAATTTTATTGAAAAAATAAAGACCGAAAGACTGAGGAAGCAACGTGTTAAGAATGTTGAACTTGATCCAACTCTTACTCATTTCATTTGGAATGGGCTAGACACTGTTCAATTTCAAGTAATACAAGGTGACTGTGAAGACATTGCTAAACTCATACCTAAAAGGGAGTATGCCCTAGTTATTGCAGATATTCCCCATGGTTTAAATATTCCAAATATTGACTATGATAGTGACCCTTATACTTATCAAACTTTTAGTAAACTGGTTGCGGGATTTGTAGAAGTCACGTCATCACCATTATGGAGATTTGTGACATTTCATTTAGACACACAATTGGCAATGATATTTTCAAGCTTCAAAGGGAAAACAAATTCAAGGATGCAGCTTACATGGTAAGATGTTTAAAATGTATATTTGATTAATGTTGAAAAATTCATTTATGTACAAGTCGATTGAACTTTTACTATTTCATGTTACAGGCAAAAGTCAAATCTTCTTAACCGTGATGATCAAGTATTTATAAATAATTGTGAGTTCATTCATATTGATAGCTGGGAAAAAGATGATAGCTGTATGTCTATGATTTTTAATCGGGTGGACGAAAAGAGTCATAGCCAAATACTAAGTTATGATGCTGTTGTGAGAAAAATAACATATGAAGACAAAGAAGCAAAAGGAGAGATAGTTAACATTTATCAAAAACCACAATTATTGATTAACTATCTTATAGACATATGTTCAAATGAAGGAGATTGGGTTCTGGATTTATTTTTTGGATCAGGTAAGTTTTATTATATAGAGTTGAATTTCAATATGTTATTTTTTTAATTAATATGTCATTGTACTAATTTATTTCATTATTTCTTTTGTGCTTGATAACTAGGTACAACACTAGCATGCTGCCTTCAAAAAGGAAGAAATTGCATTGCAATTGAAAAAGATCCATTACAATGCAATTTCATTCAGCAAAGAATTAATGCTGTTCAATTTCCTCCAGATGCAATGCAAGAAATTGGGTTGAAGAAAGGGGACTTTAGTGAATCACGTGTGGCAAAAAAGGCAAAGGAACCTCAACCACCATTACATGGGATGTTTGGAAAGACATACATTGGGAGATTGGTAGACATGAAAGATCCATTAGAAGACGAAAATGAGCAAAAGGAAGCAGAAAATATTGAGGAAGAAAACAATGATGAAACTCTAGAGAACGAAGAGTTTGGATTATGTGACATTAATGATTAAATTTAAGTTATGCTTGGAAATCAAGCTCATTTTTTGTAACTATTAAGTAGTTATACTTGCAATGTTTTGACTTTGACATTTTATGAGAAGAATATACACTCAATTGAGGTTGTTATGCGTTCAATATTTGTAATATGTGATTTTCGCATTAATTTTTAGGCTAACCATTATTTTTTTGAAAAAAAAAGTGATTATTATTATTTTTTTGACATGAAATTCATAAAAAATCCTATTATTTAACTATTTTTAGTTAAAATTTTCGTATAAAAATTGTGATTTTCACATGTCAATTGTAGCAAAAAATTATCAAACGTGTAGGTTTTTAATTATATTTATGTTAAAATGGCTATTTTTATGTCAATTGTTAGAAAATATTGTTTTTTAGAAACAATTATTTCTTGTGGATTGAAAAATTAATTAACAATGTATAATTATGTAGAATATCGAAAATTCAAAATATTAACCTTCTTCTTTAAATATGCGAAACAATAAAAACCTCACTACAAAAAAATTAAAATTAAAATAAAAACAAGAAAATATGAAGAAAAAGACAACTTCAAAAATTATTAAGTTTACAAAATAATTATTTACATTTCATACATTAGAAAATTAAAAAAAGTAAAAAAAAAACCTTTTAAAAAAAGGGTCTGGTGCAGAATTACCACGTTTTTAAATCAACATAAAAAACACTACCATTATAAAATGCAATGTACATAAAAAAATTTATAGTGCCAAAAACTAAGCTTTAAAAAACCCGTGTGTTCTGCATAACCCCTTTTCGAAATCGGGTCACTTTTTTGCTATCTCTACAAAATGGGTAACAGTATGGGTTCCCATTTCAAAGTTTACATTGTTATATGAAGAACACCCAGAAGTGTTCTAATCCTTTCACCTTGCAACTTTAGCTTTAATTTTCCATGTTTAGTGATTCTAACCTTCCTTTCATCCCCTAAGAAGAGATCACCACCCTCATATTTATCATACTCGTAGAACCACTCCCTGTAGGGAGTGAAGTGAAAGGATGCACACGAGGCAATCAACCATGCCTCATGATATAAATGTGTACTTAAATAACAAGTCAAGTACACATCCACGCTTTCAACTGAGGTGGTTTTCACCTCTGGAGAAGGAACATAATCAAATCCCTTTTCTTTCTCAGAAACTTTAGATCTATAGTCCTTCTTTATTTTCCCTTCCTTTCTGCATTTCCATCACATCTTTACATGTTTTCCTAGAGATTTATATATCCCTCTATATTTCAATCTCCCACTCGGCAAATTATTTTTGTTTCTATTCTAGGACTGCCTTCATACAAACAAGGCATATCCATTATTACCCTCCATATTTTTACGTCTCTTCTCCTTTGAAAACAATGATGAGAATAGTTCATCAAACTTCAAGGTAGTTATATTTCTACCTATTGCAACAACTATACTATCCCACAAATATGGTAGAGAACACAAAAAACTGATGCACTTATCTTCATCTGAAATTTTAATATCAACAAATAAAAACTGGCTTACCAATGTGTTAAATGCATTCAAATGCTCTGTTAGCAAATCTCCATCCTTCATCCTCAAGTTATACAACTTTTTCCGTAGGAATGATTTGTTCACTAGAGACTTAGATTGGTACAAAGTCCACTACTTGTCCAACAAATCCTTCATTGTAGATTCCCCTGATACATTCAACAATACTGAATCTAAGAACACAACCGTATTGTGCCCTTTGATTTCTGATCCAACTTCCCCCAGTGTTCATCTCACATTGTCATTGGTTTCGTACTTGAATCTACCGCGATCCAATAATATTTATCCACTAGAACATCCTCCATCTTGATTTTCCACAACTCAAAAGTGTGACCATTAGAATTCTCAATCTCGATCTTTCCACAACTTATCATCTTATTTACCCACAATAATCGATCCCATAGATCTCCCACTAGACAGGGTCTACCACAGGCTCGAGAAAAACCCGTTAGCAACAAAGGCATCCCTTTCAAGTTGAAACAACTCTGATACCAAATGAAGGTTTTAACCCTGTATATAATTTATGCGCAAATGAAGTTTTGAAAACATAAAATATACAATGGTGAGAAACACAAAAAAAATACACAGATATTTCGCCTAGATCCCAAAATCAGGACAACCAGATTGATTTTTCATTATATTCCTTCTAATGTTACAATACATGTATATATACATGCCAAAGCATCCATAAACCTCAATACGTTAACCTTGGATTAGAACATAACCATAGTTCCCTTCACTGGATCTACAAAATACCATCAGCGAAAAACCATCATGCCTAAAAGCATGTTTGAAATCCATGCAGAAAACCATTGGTAGATCCATGCGTGGGGCTAGTTATGGATATAATATAACACACAACCAACATGGTAGTCACCAAACGATATGGGCAAAGTTTTGCATCATTGCGTTCCTCTGTCACTTGAGGGCTTATTCGAGCAATATTTTGAAAGGATCTCGTGCTCCCTTGTCTTTCTTTTTCTTCCACCATGGGAGGCCATTGGGGTTTGTGAGGGTGGTCTTGCAAGGGCTCAACCAGTTTGATCCCTAACTCCTTATCCCTCAACCTCGTTGGGGACATGTAAAGAAAAATAGAGAAATAGCATACTACTCTGATACCACTAATCTTAAGTTAAATAGGAATGCAACAAAAATAAGACTTCATTTCATTAATATTAAATAATTTAAATATGCTTACAAACAAAATAGAAATAAACTAGCTTGGGTGATAATAGCTTATCTCTGAGAAGAGATGGGGTGGCTATATGCCTTTGAACTATATGAAAATGTGGCTTGAAGGCCTATTTATTATTCCAAAATAATGGAAAACCCTAAAAATATAAAAATCTAACCATAGGAGATGAAGCACCAAAACTATGGGCCCCATTTGGGTAAATTTGTACATCAACTTCCTATGGCCATAACTTTGGCATACGATCTTTGTTTGATGTGCACAATGCCTTGTTAGAAAGATCTATTTGAAGGCTACAAATTTAAGCTAGAAACATGAGTGAAAGCCTCATTTTTTTCCCATTTTCCAAAAAAATAAACATTATTTAGGGCCTCAAAACAACTCTAGAAGTTCAAGACTGAAAAACTTCCAAAAAATAGTAAATTGTGCTACAATTAAGGAAACTAAAAGAATGAAAGAAACAATGGTGGGAGTCCAAGTGGAATAGGTGGATGGCTACCAATATCCACCTATATTAGTGTGTAAAGGGAATTATAGGAAGGGATGACACACTCATATAAATGGATCATAGTCTTATTCATGTCATCACCCATAAAAATGAGATTATACTCAATCCTTGATATATATCATGAATCTACACTTGAGATTATCTGGTTCCCTTATCCTGTAACCAACAATTGTGCAAGTTTCATAGCCAACGACTGCCATGTACAAGGTGCCTTCAATTAGAGAATTGGTTGGGCTCAAATATTGAGATTAAGGATGATTCATTCCCCCATGAGAAAGGTTGTTACGCACATTCCATTTTCACCCGCAATTTCTCAAATTTAGCAAAATTTATTACTGATACTGGGACAAATAGCATTAAGATTGAAATAACACATCAAAATTTTTGTCCAATAAAATGTTTTTTTTTTTAATTATAATGAAGAATAAGTTTAGCAATAGTATTTACATAAGTCAAATCTAAATTAATAGAAATCAAACTACAAATCAATTATAGAGACTTACGTTGGTAGGGGCCAATAACATGTAAGAAGATTCTTAACCACATATATTTACTTCCACTTTATCCTGTAGATTCTTAATATGTAAATAGTTTGTTTACAGTACCATGTTCCAATACCATTTCTTGCTAATACCACATGTCGAAAAGTTGATAACTCATGTTCATATGATATTTTATTTTAATTAATCAATTTAATGAAAAGGGCATAATGCTACAACTTATTTTAAGATACATCTAAATTTTGTATCTAAGGTCACTACTAAAAATATTCTAGAATATTATGTCTTTTTGTTTATTACATCCAGGTTATTAATGGCTCCCTCGTGTGGTTCGGTAGGGATTACCCTCTTGCAAGAATTACTTTGTTAATGGTGAGTCATGGTCTAATTCAGAGAGGTAAGTGAGTCCATGAACCCATTCCCAAATGATTTTCTAACATTCAATGTTACTCCACACAATGATGAGAGGATAGCCACTTGCATGTGGCCTATATTCACTTGTTTTATATATAACCCCATTATTTTCTAGATGCCGCTGGCTTACAAAGTCATGTAACTTGATGTAATTTGTAGTTATAATGCTAGGGGATGGTTGACACGCTAGGAACCCATTCCTTGTGTTTTTGGATTCATTAAACATTTATATCGAGGTTAATAGGAGAGCGTTGTTTTTTTTTACATTTTCCGTGTTCAGTTGGTAATTGTTTGTTCTACAAATACTTTGAGCTGCAGATAGGTTAAAAGAATCACACCCTCATCTTGTGATTCACTATATAACATTGAATCTATGTTTATTATGCCTTAAATGGGTAGTTCTTCTAGTATGGAATGCATGTAATACTGATGTTTTTTTCTATGTCTTTGACTTTGAATTCCTATATGGGGTTTGGCCCTCCAAAAAAGTTAATGAACTCTCCTTTTTTTTTCTGTTACTAAGATTTTTCTGCATAAAATGTACTTCTTGGATGATTGGTCATAAATTTTGTTTGTAGTCATCACTTTCTACTTTTTCATTAGGTATGGTATATCCCATAGGGTAGTTCACCCTTCTTCAAAATCTCAAACTTGAATTCATAATGGCCCATAAGGGGTGGTCTCAAAAGTTTGTTATGATTTCTAGGGTTTGCATTGATTAATTACATTTATACAGGTAACATTGCTAGTTTATATCTATGATTATCTATACTCATGTTTTTAACCCTCGTCAATTACTCTTGTTTCTCATAAATTGGAGAAAACACTAACTACGATCACAATCTATCCGATACTAAGTGTTGGATACAGTGGCCATGACCCAGGTCCAAAGTTAGTTGTGCTAAGCAACAAAGCCCTAAACTGCTGACCCTTTCGACAACAACCCATCTAGCGCAGGATGCAATCTCACCCAAAGAAGTATTCGGGGATGATAAAACCGGGTTTCTGCATCCAGAGGTCTCTGTGATGGGTTCTTGTGGCTTCTAGGGCTTAGTTTTGTCGTCATGGACCCTAACCCTTCCAGAAAAGTTAATAACAGTAAATCTCATCAACAACAATTATATCTTCGCGAAGGTCATTAACGAGTCATAACGTGCATAATTTATATTGATCAACCATTTTCACACATTAGATAAAAATTTATTCATATACTTTTAGAAATAGAGCAAACACACATAATTGCATAAATAAATATAGATAAACAGATACACAAAGTATGGATCAAAACTTTCTTTATTATATGTGATCTTAAAAGCACAAACTCTTCTTCCCTGTGCACTTAGCTGTAGGGGCCCACACACTCAGCTTGCAGACTTACCACGGTCTCCGCGTACTCAGCTATAGGACCTTCCCTTTCACTTAAGTACAGGAAATAGACCTTCTTTCCTTAGCTACTTTCCCAAACAATTATCTTCTACCTTATGATGATCTCTTAGACTCACTATGACTCTTCTATTTATAACCTTTCCTTTTACAATATGATGGTCCACGGACCATGGGTGGGTCTGAAAACCTTCTTAACAGCTAACGGCCTAAGGGACTAAAGTCCCTTTGAATTTTAACATCTTTGCACTCTGCTTCCACAAATTGCAGAGTATTTACATTAAAGAAAATACAAAATTAAACCCGAGGGACCCCATCCCAATAGACCCCCAACACAATTTGGTGACTTCTCCTCGAGTCACTCAATTGGCACTTCAATCTTCGCTTGGATTTTACGGAACTCCAAATTCAAAACTTGCAGATTAGTTGTGCCCTACATAGCATCTTGCTTCACTTCCTCGATTAATTTCTCTGTAGTAGGGCGTTCGACCGCGAGGCCCATAGTCCTTTGAGTCTGCTACATGCCCTTAAGATTGCTTTGCATGGAGTTGGCTGGCCTCCTCGGTCCAAGGCTACGTTCCTTCCCTAAAAATGGCCTCTTTTTGGTGCAGCTCTTCAATTTCACTTTGAAGCTGCTTCCCTTCCTGTAGTCTTACGAACCACTGTACTGGCGCCAATGCTTGTGCAGGCGATCTAATTTCATCAAACTACACTTGTTTTTCACTCAGGTTTTCATCAATCTTATGAAAAGTGGGGTCCTCTCGCAGTGAAGTCGATAAATCCATGGCATGCTCGAACAACTCTATGCATTCCTTAATCGCTACTTCTAGTGTGGCCATTCCTTCCTTTATAGTAGCTCTACATTGCTCTCGAACCTCTAGTGGAGTTGTCAGCTGTAGCTTCAATTGTATCTCTGAAATTTGTAGCTATAACTCAAATCATACTCAGTTGATTTCATTGTTGGACTCTTTGACCACCGTGGTTAGCTTCTGGATCTTTTCTATCAATGTTGCATCAACTACAATGTTAAGCTCAAGTAGCTCATCACACGCCTGTGTAATTGTTTCCTCTAAGTGATGGCTCTGCATAGAAATTTATTCCTTCTCCTTCAGTTCCCGCACATTTTCTTAGAATATCTAATGGTTGTTTGTTTTTACTTCATTAATCACTAGCAGTGTGTGCTACTCCCTGATCCTCAACTCATCTGATACTCCTTGGTGCAACTCATGTAGGTTTTGGTGATCCAGGTGGATGTTGGTGTCCACCCACCTATCCAATTTGGACCCCCACAACTGTCTCTTTCAGTTTTTCAGTTTCCTTAATTATAGCACTATTTACTATTTTTAGCAGTTTTTCGGGTCTTGAACTTCCAGAGTTGTTTTGAGGCCCTAAATGATGTTTCTTGGGAAACCTGGGAGCAACATGGGTCCATGGATCAATGTTTCTCTTCCCAAAGTTGTAGTGCTCGGATAGATCTTTCTAACAAGCTATTGTATGCATCAAATGAAGATCAAGTGCCAAAGTTACAACCACGGGAAATTGATGTACCAATTTACCCAAACGGGGCCCACAATTTGGCGTTTCATCTTCTCGGGTTAGGTTTTGGGATGTTAAGGGTTTTCCATTGTTTCTAAACAATAAATAGGCCTTCAAGCCTCATTGTAACACAGTTTAGAGGCATGTAGCCGCCACATCTCTTCTCGGAGATAAGCTACCATCACCTTAGCTGGTTTATTTCCAATTTTGTTTGTAAGAATATTTTAGTATTTTACATTAATGAAATGAAGTATTACTTCCATTGCATCTCTGTGTTTATGGTTACCTCTATAATTTTTTGCCTTCATGTTTAAATTCGGATCAGTGGTATCAGTGCAGTTTGCTTTTTTCTCTATTTTTCTTTGCATGTCCCCAACGAGGTCAGGGTATAAGGATTTAGGTCTTGAACTGGTCAAACCTTTGCAACACCAGCCTCACAGATCCCAATGGCCTCCCATGGTGGATGAAAAGAAAGACCAGGGGGTAGGAGATCCTATCAAAATCTTGCTCGAAGAAGCCCTCAAGTAGTAAAGGAAAACGATGATGGATAGCTTTGTGCAGATCCTTCAGCGACTACCCAAAGGTGACACATCGACTTCCAACATCTACTTTGGAAATGCCACACCGTTTAAGGTACAAGTTAGTTTTGAAATCCCCATCTTCAAGGGTCAAATAGATGCAACTGCTGGAGATAAATGGTTAAATATGCTAGATGGGTATTTTTCTGTTCATGAATTCTTGAGTTGGGAAAAGATTGTTTTCGCTCTTCTCAAAGCAGCCCCTCATGTCAAGGACTGCTAGCAAACCTACTACGAGTAGAAGAATGAAAGTACGGGATCACTATTTTCACCCGCACCCACTTGGGATTCATTCGAAGATGCTGACAAGGAGCAGTACTACCCTGTCAAAAACTATGAGGACAAATACATCAAATGGACCACACTGCGGCAGGGAAGGGACGAAGATGTGTCGGAGTTCACAAAAATTTTTCATACCTTTCGCACACAATTAGGTATCAAGGACTTTGAGCTGCATTTGGTACTCAAATACCGTAGTTTCCTACACATATACATCTAGGAAGAGATGGAGTTCCTAAAAATCTCCTTGCTCAATTGGGCATACCGATACGTTGTCAAAATCGAGCAGAAGTTCAAATAGAAGAAGCGAGACTTTGGATCTGCGATTCTGAAGACCAAAGGACAAATCCATTGTGGGGTCACCTAAGACAACCTAACAAAGCCTCAAGAAAAGAAAAACACCACGAAGTCGAAGAAGGACATAGGAAAGTGGTGTGAGTTCTATAAGAGTCCCACTCATAACAAAAGTGAGTGTCGGACCAAGCAATCGCTGGTGGCCGAGTTGAAGGCTTCAGAATCAGATGCATGTTCCAACCCTGAGTCAGAACCCGACAAGGGAAATGGCAAAGGGAAGAAGATCATTGATGCAGAGCCTAGTGTCACTGTTGCCACTGCCAAGATCTAGAAGAATGAGCCCGAAGACCCAGAGGAGGGGGAGCGTCTTTTCCACTCACAGATGTTGGTGAACGGTTTGCCACTGCAGTTCATTATTGATAGTGGCAGCCAAAAGAACCTCATTTCAGTAGAGGTCGTGAAGGGCCTACCGACTACACCACACCCGCAGCCATATAGTATCGGGTGGCTTCATGAAGGATGAGATCTCAAAGTTCGCCAGTAGTGCCGTCTTCCCTACAACATCAAGCCTTTCACAGACCAGGTATGGTGTGATGTTACACCTCTAGATGTTTGTGATGTATTATTAGGCCAACCATACTTGTGGAGGTGACATGTTGTGTATGAGTCAAGGCCTTGCACTGTCATTATTTCTTTGAAACATTAATTATACAGAATACCAGGGGTAGCCCCACCTACCGCCACTTCTTTGATCACTGCTAAGAAAGGCAGCAAGCTCATCTCACAGACTAGGAAATTTATTTTCTCTCTGGTTCGCTCCCAAAGTAAGGGGAAGGTCGTTGCCACATCCATGGCCCCCGCGAAGGGTTCCTCCACATAGCAGTAGCAACACAGGGATACAGTCATGACGGAACACAAGAATAGCTTCTCCTCACCCACAGGGGTACCACACAAGTTTCAGGTGGGCAACAAAGTCTGGTTGCATCTGCAGAAAAAATGACTTACAAGAGCCCATCAGAAGCTTCGACCACTCTGACATGGTCCTTACAACATTACCAAGGCTATGGGAAACAATGGTTTTGAGCACAAAATTCCTCCATTCCTTGGCTTGCACCGAGCGTTCAATGTGGACTGTCATTGACCATGCTTCCCAGCTTTACTCGACACATTAGAGATTGCAGAACAGCTCACCCAGGAACAAGTTCAACAGATGGAGGAACTCAACGCAACAGGGACCATTGCTTCCTAAGGGGGGAGGAATGATCCAGGTGGATGTTGGTGGCCACCCACCTATCCCATTTGGACCCCCACAACTATCTCTTTCAGGTTTTTAGTTTCCTTAATTGTAGCACAATTTACTATTTTTAGTAGTTTTTCGGGTCCTGAACTTCTGGAGCCGTTTTGAGGTCCTAAACGATGTATTTTGGGAAATTTGGGAGCAACATGCGTCCATGGACCGATGTTACTCTTCCCAAAGTTGTAGTGCTTAGGTAGATCTTTCTAATGAGCTATTTTATGCATGAAATGAAGATTGGGTGCCAAAGTTACGACCCTGGGAAATTGATGTACCGATTTACCCAAACAGGGCCCACAATTTGGCATTTCATCTTCTAGGGTTAGGTTTTCGGATGTTAAGGGTTTTCCATTGTTTCTCAACAATAAATAGGCCTTCAAGCCTCATTGTAACACAGTTCAGAGGCATGTAGCCACCACATCTCTTCTCATAGATAAGCTACCATCGTCGTAGCTGGTTTATTTCCAATTCTATTTGTAAGCATATTTCAGTATTTTACATTAATGAAATGAAGTATTATTTCCACTGCATCTCCGTGTTTATGGTTATCTCTGTAATTTTTTGCATTCCTATTTAAATCCAGATCATTTGGATAGGGAGTGTTGTGAGGTTAAGGCTTAATTCGTCCCTTCGCGATAGTTTCCCAGTCCATTGGCAAACATCACATGCCCTACAATATGCTTTTCAATCCTTATGTACATTTGGCCACCAAAGTCTGACGTGCAAGATCTTTTGTGCGGTCTCTCTGCTTGCATAGTGTCCTCCTACCACTCCTCAATGTGCTTCTGCGAGGATGCTTGGTCGTTCAAAACTTGGGACATATTGGTGTAGTATTTGATCGAAGCCCATTTTATATACATGTCCAGCGATCACAGAAAAATTAGCCATGTGAACCACCAACTCATTCTTTTGTTATGCATAATATCCCTCTAGGGTTGTGCTAGTTGTTAACAACTAGATTATATAAAAAAAGTGATCATTTGCAACACGAACAACAAAGAGTAGTGCATCAGGCAACCCTTCTTCTAATCTAGTAGGCTCATCACCTGTCTCAATTAGGGATAGATGATCATGACCAGCATTCAAGCATCTAGGCTTCACAATCACCTAAAAATCATACTCCTAAAAGAGAAACAACCATCAGCATATCTCGCCCCCCAACGCAGGTTTATTGACCAGGAATTTTAGAGTAGAATGGTCTATATACATCGTGAAGTGCACATGTAACAGATAGTGCCAAAATTTCGGAAGTGCATACACCATTTCTAGTACTTCGCACTTTATATTTGAGTAGTTCTTCTCCACCTTTAAGAATTTCTTACTCAAAAATGCTATAGGATGATTAATATTGCCTTCACCTAGCTGGATCAACACTGCACCTAGCGCAATATAAGAAATGTCCACATGAACATGAAACTCATTTTTCAAATCTGGGAACACCAGAATGGGCATGGTGACCATTTTGTCCTTCAAAATATCTAAATCGTTCTGACACTGTTCATCCTAACATAATGTCGTGTCCTTCTTCAACAGTTTCTCCATTGGCGCAGTATTTGTGCATATGCCTTGATCAACTTTCTATAATACCCCATATGGCCCAGTGTCGTGCACAACTGTTTTATGTTCTTCTGGGCCTCTAAATTGACAATAACAACTATCTTTGCAAGTTCTACCATCAATCCCTACTTGCAAACCAAACGACCCGACAATATTCCTTAAGGAACACAAAATATGTTTTTTTAGGTTCAGGGCGATCTGATGTCCATGACATGTGTCCAACATAAGACGTAGACTTACAACATGGTGGTTTGCCAACCCAAAAATAGTCTAGTCATCAAAGTAGACTTATAAGAACTTATGGATAAATTCCTTAAAGTTTGCAATTACTACCCTTGAGAAGATCACAGGGGCATTATTTTGTCCAAATGGCATTACCATGTATTGAAAACACCCCCATTCCATTGCGAAGGTGGTATGCTGTGATCCTCCAGCGCAACTTTGATCTGATGGCATCTCGATAATCCATTAATGAATAAGTAGAATTCCTACCCTCCAACATTTTCCAAGACTTGATCCATAAACATTGTTGGAAATGGGTCATGGATGCACACATCATTTAGCTTCTAGAGATCGATGCATATCTAGATTTCATCTTGTTGCTTCTTTTCCTAGATTACCATAGGAGTCACCCAGTCTGATTCCTCCACAGGCTCAATGATCCCAGCCTCAAGCATTTTTTCCAACTCTTTGCACACCTTTCCCTTGTATTTGGGATTCTAATGGTAGGGTCACTATTTTACTGTTAGGTCCCTATAATACTAGTGATTCCCCCATTACTATTGTCATTGTATCCCTTATTATTAGTGTTGTGCCCCTATTGTCCCCATATTGTTATTATTGTGCCCCATAGAATTCCTCTATTTTTATTTTTGTGCCTTTATATTATTATTGTTAGGTCGGCTTGGTTATATTTTGACCCCTTAGACTCTTATATATAGAAAGGAGGGTTTGTCATTTGAATAATTCAAGAATTGTTCATTTGTGTAATGTAAAGGAGGTTGGCTCCTTAAAGAGGCTGAATTCTAAGGCGTTGATCTATCTTTTATATCTTTTTGTGAGTTGGTTTCATAACATTTGGTATCAGAGAGAAAGTTATCATGATTTTCCCAAGGTGACCTGTTTGGAATGATTTTCCTTCTAAAGAGAATTAAATGAAAATTTATTGAAAATTAAAAGGAAGTTGAATTAAGGGGTATCGCAGGGAAACTAGGAAAGATAATCACCTCTAACGGAGTGACAAAGCTTCTTAAGAAAGAAGAATGAGGCATAATTTCACAATTATGTTCAATAGAGGTTCCCACATCGAAATCATCCATTTCTCCAGATCTCCAAAAAGTTTTGAACAATCATTCCAAGGTATTTGAGACTCCCAAAGGCCTCCCACCTATTCATGATCATGATCATGCTATTAATTTGATTCTAGGAAGTGTTCCTCCAAACATCAGGCATCATAGATATCCCTATATCCAAAAGAGTGAAATTGAACATATGGTTGTAGAAATGCTAGAGGCTAGTATAATTCAACCTAGTCAAAGTTCTTGCTATCCTCCAGTAGTATTGGTTCACAAGAAGGATGGATCATGGCGCATGTGTCAAGATTATAGGGAGCTCAACAAGCTCACTATTAAAGATAAATCTCCCATTCTTGTCATGGATGAATTATTGGATCAATTTCATGGATCAATTTGCTTCACCAAGTTGGATCTTGATTTAGGATATCATCAAAGTAGAATGAAGGTTGAAGACATTCCAAAAACAACAGTTAGAACTCATGAGGGTCATTATGAATTTTTGGTCATGCCTTTTGGCCTTACTAATGCACCTTCTACATTTCAACGTTTGATGAATTTTATTTTCAAACACTTCCTTAGAAAATTTGTGTTAGTATTTTTTGATGATATATTAATCTATAGCAAGTCTTGGAAGGATCATGTCCAACATATTGACATGGTGCTCAAACTATTGGAGGAGAAACAATTATATGCAAAAAACTCCATATGTTTCTTTGGAGTGCAAGAGGTGGAATATCTGGGTCATATTGTATCTCATGAAGGTGTTAAGGTAGACCCGAGCAAAATTAAAACCATTAAGGAATGGAAAATCCCCACATCCATAAAGGATTTACGAGGATTTCTCAGGTTGACAAGGTATTATCGCAAGTTTGTTAAGAATTATGGGAGAATAGCAAAACCTCTAAAAACATTATTGAAGAAAGATGCATTTTCATGGACTACAATAGTAACAAATGCCTTTAAACATCTTAAAGAGGCAATGTGCCAAGCACCAGTCTTATCTACATTGGACTTCACAAAAACCTTTATTATGGAATGTCATGCCTTAGGAAATGGAATTGGTGTTGTTTTAATGCAAGAAGAAAGAACCATTGCTTTCGAAAGTCATCCAATCAAAGGAAGGTATTTACACAAAACTATTTATGACAAGGGAATGTTGGAAATACTACATGCACTTAAGAAATGGTGACCCTACCTAATGGGAAGACACTTCAAGGTAAAAGAAGATCACGATAGTCTTAAATACTTCTTAGAACAGAGATTATCTTCAGAAGAGCAGCAAAAATGGGTCACAAAGATGTTAGGTTATGACTTTGAAATCATCTACTAAAAGGGGAAGCATAATGTTGTGGCAGATGCACTCTCAAGAAAGGATGAGGATGTGGAAGTATTTCTTTGCGCCATTTCTATTATCCAACTAGATTGGATAAACGAAGTAAGGGATGAATGGAAGAATGATGACGAAGTGTGGGAACTTGTTCAAAAGATACAAAAAGATCCTAGTACATCTAATACATTTATCCAGAAAAATGATTCGTTATGGTACAAGGATTGATTATACCTATGTAAGAATTCCCAACTCAAACAAAACATTCTTAGGGAATTGCACACCTCTCCCTTAGGAGGGCACTCAAGATTTCTAAAAACCTACCACAAGGTTAAGAAGGATTTTTTTTGGGATGGCCTTAAATCATATATTCAAAAGTTTGTGGTGGAATTTTTGGCTTGCCAACAAAATAAAGTTGAAACAATTAAGACCCCAAGACTATTACAACATTTATCCATTCCAATCCAATCTTGGGAGGAGGTTTCAATGGATTTTATCACAGGTTTACCCAAGTCCGAAGGAAAGAGTGTTATCATGGTGGTAGTTGACATACTTACCAAGTATGCACACTTTTGTGCATTATCTCATCCATTTAAAGGAAGTACAGTTTCTACTGCATTTATGGAAACAATTCAAAACCTACATGGAAACCCAAAGATTATTGTAAGGGAAAGAGATCCTGCTTGAGCTGGAAATTTTTGGAAAAAATTATTTTCTTGTCCAGGTACTTAGTTAGCTCATAGCTCATCTTATCATCCTCAATCTAATGGGCAAACTAAGATAGTAAACAAATGTTTGGAAGGATATCTTCGTTGCTTTGTATCTGATAAACAGACACAATGGGTCAAATGGTTGCCTCTCGCTGAATGGTGGTATAACACTACCTTCCATACTACAACAAAAATGACTCCATTTATGGCAGTTTATGGATATCATCCACCATCCATCAAATCATATTTAAGAGAAAATTCTAAGGCTCAAGCAGTGGAAGATCACATCAAGCATCAACAACAAGTTCTCCAACTCTTAAAGGATAACCTCAAGTTGGCGCAAGATAGAATGAAACATTAGGCAGTTCAACATTGCGGTGAAAGAAGTTTTGATGTAGGTGATTGGGTATTCCTACGGCTACAACCATATAAACAAATGTCCCTCAAGCAAGCTAAGAAGGATAATAAATTATCACCAAAGTATTATGGTCTATACAAGGTGTTGCAAAAGATAGGTACTATTGCACACAAGTTGGAGCTTCCTGCAGCTTCCTGAGTGCACTTACTTTTCCATGTTTCATGCTTAAAGAAGGTTATAGGTGACAAGCTTCCAGTTCAAACAATATTTCTAGAACTTGATGAGGAAGGAAAAACCATATTGGAACCTGAAGCAGTCAAAGAAACAAGAACTCGACAGCTACAAAATCAATCAATTTCAGAGTATCTCATCAAGTGGAAGAACTTACCCATTGAAGATTCCACATGGGAGGATGATAATTTTATACAGAAGCATCTAGAACTGCTTAAGCATTGAGGACAACACTTTTTTTAAGGAAAGGGACATGTTAAGTCCCTATAATACTAGTGATTCCTCCATTACTATTGTTGTTGTATCCCTTATTATTATTGTTGTGCCCCTATTGTCCCCATATTGTTATTATTGTGACCCATAGAATCCCCCTATTGTTATTTTTGTGCCTTTATATTATTATTCTTAGGTCGGCTTGGTTATATTGTGACTCCTTAAAATCCTATATATAGGGAGGAGTTTTTGTCATTTGAATAATTCAAGAATTGTTCATTTGTGTAATGTAAAGGAGGTTCCCCCCTCAAAGAGGCTGAATTATAAGTGTCGATCTATCTTTTCTATCTTTTTGTGAGCTAGTTTCATAACGTTTACATGCTTCACATCTAGCTTCAAAGTGATATTCATAACTACCACATCCCCTACTATCCCCTTCATATTCAAGAAATTAGTGGGAAACAAGTCATGTTATTTGCGCAGTAGCCCCACAACCTTATCAACTATATCCTCATCCCAATAGTCGCATAGTTTCACAAACTTTAGCTGCGCGCCCGATCAAATATTTACCTGTCTAGTCTTCAAAGGCTCTGCTATGTCAGGGATTGCTACTTTGGGTCCTTCAACATTGCCTTATCCCTCATACTTTGAAATGTTGATATTTTTGGGGCCATCTTCTCCTTGTTCTGTGGTCACGTTATAACATTCCAGTGCATGGTGTAGCTAGGTATTCTAGTATGGTTGAACCCACTCTACCAGTTCCTCATCATTCTAAAGATTGCAACCTTAATTTCTTGAAGTGCCTCATTAATAAATTCAAATCCATCCTCAAAGCTAAAGGTCCACAAGAAACTTTCCCTCAAGATAGCTTACTCGGTCTTCCCATGGTGCAGCTCAATTTCCAGGTATTATTTCATTAGAATGGTATTGAAAGTGTGACAAAAGATGTGCACCCATTCAGGTTGAGGTTCCTCTCCCTAAGCTTTATTCCATCGTGCCAAATGCTCACGTGAATCTTATTTTCCTATGTATTTATCTATGATATAGGTATTGGCATACCCAAAGCTCAGGTTCATCATTCACATGTATTATTTGCAATCAACGAAGTTATCCTGATGTGTACCCCACCAACGAACAGGCATAGCACCAGATCTAGTGCATGGAATCGATGCTCTTCTGGCACCTTCCTTTCAAACTTATGAAAAAACATCTTCACATCATCTAAACCATCATAGTGAGGTATATTTTGTACCTTCGTGGATATGCAGAAGAGAATTTTTTTCAAAATGTTGCAGTGCAACCAGGAGAATTTGTGTAATCTGTTCTGCCAATGCTCAAGCTCTTCGCCGAAGTATGAAGTGGAGGAGCTACCTCTATCCCAAGTGATTCATCCATCGGTTGTAGGATTAATCCAGTCCTTGTCATGCATAGTGATGTTATATATTTTGACTAGGTCGTCCTCTTCTTCATAATCATGGATTGGTTCCATGTATCGCTAACCTTTAGTTGGATGTACTGGAACAATTACTCGGAGCACCTTCCTCTCAAATTTCATTCTACGTTTCTTAAGATTAATGACCGCATCGATGTCAAAGGCCTAATCAATGCCTAATAGCGTAGGGTAGGTATTGCTATTGTCCACTATCTTGATCACTTCAAAGTCGTCCAGGGATTTCCCTCCTTCAATATCCATCATAACCCCATATAGGCGCCCCATAAGAATTATATTTTGTTGATTTTCCTTGTGTAGCTGGATAGGAGACCACTACAGAACATGTCTTCCCATTCTCTCCCAAGTCTGTTTTGGTATCACATTCGCATCAAATCCTAGATCAAGAATTACCTCATCCATTTCGTACTCTCCAATCTGAGTGATTAGCCTCATTTCATGACTTGTTCACTTCTTGCTTTTGCCCATCATTTGTATTGCGCACTATTATAGAGGAGTCTTAACCTTAATTCTAAAATTATCAATTGACTCTTGGAGCCCTTCTACCATCTTTCTATCCCATAACAACTTCATACAAGTCTTCAGAAAGGAAGGTAATAGCGAAGGATCTATGTCCTGCTCTTCATTGTTTCCGCCATACTTCTCCTGAGTTTCTAGGCTATATGCCTCAACGAAGCTCATTTTCGCTTCCATAAAGGTTTCCTTAGCCCAATTTAGATCAAATCCAACTTCTTATCGGCAGCCTTCCATACCCAACCTTAAGTTTCCAGTTGCTTTCCTATATCTTCTGTAGTGGGAATACCACTTCACGTTACTATATTAATGCTAGGCTCTTCTTTGTGAGGATTTTCCCTCATCATCTAAACATTATGCATAGGTGTTTGAGCCTTTTTCTCCTCCATCTTGGCTATGAGTAGCGGGAAATCTTGTGTAACATGATAAAACTATCACAATAATGACAGGAAGGATGCATTAGGTTCTGACAATCATGCGCAAAATGACCTACTTCTCCACAATTATAATAAATGACTAGTCTGCAACCCCTTCTAGCCCCTCCTCCTTGTCCCCTTCTTCAACCATGGAATCCTTCATGTGCTACACCCGCACTTTGATCTTGAGGCCAATTTTCTGCCTCCATTCTATATGTAGGAGTTTGCTGCATCATCAATTCATAGCTTCTGCAGTTGTGATCATCATGCCTAACTGATTTACAGAAAGTAAAAAATATATGTTGTGGAGTTTGCACAAACTTCTGGAGGAGATGACAATTGTCAGTTGCATGCTTCCCAACTATCTGACAAATAGTGCACCATAAGGCTACCCCTACACTCGATCCAATAATTTTTTCTGGTTTTAGAGGAACATAACCTCCCCTAATAAGGTAATTTTGATAAAATAGACATTGGTCCTTATCATGAACATGGCCTTTACACTTTAGGCACCAAAATTCTGTGCGTACCTCATGCCAAACTTATTTTCCCTTCTTAAGGCTCTGCAACTCCATCCGCAAGCTTGTCAGTTGCGACTAAATCTGTTGTACCCCTATATTTGTATCCTACACTAGTGAAGCTTCTAATCTCATGGTGATGTCCACTGCTTCTGGTTGCATTCCTATTTTTTGCTGTGACAATTGTAATCTCAGATGAGGTAGAAGCGAAGAAATGTACCCATCTGTATGCTGAGTATCCATAATGGTCATATTAGCTTGTTGAATTTGACATTTTAATCTTTGATCAAAGTCCCACTCTGAATCGTTTAACCTCTACTAATTGTCCTTAAGCTTTGTCACAGTCTGGGCCTGAGATTTGGGCTTCTTGAACACATTGTTCAATGCCTGCTAGGTTTCTAGCATAGTTACTTTGGGTTTATCTATGCAGAACTTGATATACCAATGTAGCGCTCTATCGTGCAACACTGTGACTAGCTGTGCTTTCTTCATGTTGTCATCGATGATTTTCTTTGCCTTCCATACAACATATGTGATGAACCAAAATTGTGTGGGGTCTTCAGTTACCAAACCCTTAAACACATGCATTTTCATTATGTTTTCCATGTTAAATGATGGAGGTGGGGGTGTATATGGAGGCGGAGGTGTAGGTGTGTGAGGCAAAGGTGGAGGTGGAGTGGATGGATGAGGTATCCTTGTGATGCCCTGACTTATTATCTGTAGCACGCTTTGTAGTGTTCTCAGAATATTACCTTCGTCATCGCTATTAGGAGATCCTAACAACGGACTATATTCAGAGCCTGATTCTTCATTCCTTCTGAATTCTCTCTAACTTCACATAGTCCCAAACATCAATATAAAGGCATAACCCAATTTTCACACAATATCATCTTAATCAAGGTCTTCAAAGATTTTAGGTACTTACCTCTTGGTCACTTAAAGAACCTACACTCTTATTCATTGTAGTTGGTGGACGTATCGATTGTTAAATCAATGATGAATCCCCACTAAAAAAGAGATTGAAAAATGGATCGATCGAAATCTGCATGCATTTGCAGCTTAGGAAAATAGAATTTTTCACTTGTCGAAGGAAGAGTGGTTGAATAGATACTTATTTAGATATGAACACGAAATATTCTTATGCTCTTTCCCATGTGAATTACACAAGTGGCGGTCCAAATTAGCAAATAGTCAGCGTACGTGGATTCTTGATGACCCTATTGTTTGGACCCCATTTTTTGGCTAAAGGGGCCCTGACCTAGGTTAAACGTTAGGTGTGCTAACCAAAAACACCTAAACTATTGTCCCTTTCGGAAACAACTTGCGTAGCGCAGGCTGCAGTCCCTCCCGAAGTAGTATTAGGGCATGACAGAACCAGGTTTCTTCATCCAGAGGTTTGTGTGATGTGTTGCTATGGCTTCTAAGGCTTAGTTTTGTTTTCGCAAACCCTATCCCTTCCAGAATAGTTAATAACATTAAATCTCATCAACAATAATTATATCTTCGCGAAGGTCATTAACTAGTCATAACATGTATAATCTATATTGATCTACCACTTTCGTGCATTGGATAAGCATTTATTCATATACTTTTAGATACAAAGGGAACAAACATAATTGCAGAAATAAATACAGATAAACAGATATGCAAAGTATGGATCAAAACTGTCTTTATTAGATGTGATCTTCAAAGTACAAACTCTTCTTCCCTACACACTCAGCTGTAGGGGCCCACACAATCAGCTTGCGAACTTACCAAGGCCTCCATGCACTCAGCTACAAGAGAATTCCCCTTCACCTAAGTACATCAAACAGACATTCCTGCCTTAGCTACTTTCCTAAAAAATTATCTTCTATCTTATGATGATCTCTTAGACTCGCTATGATTCTTGTATTTATAGCCTTTCCTTTTACAATACTGTGGTCCGAAGACCATAGGTGGGTCTCAAAACCTTCTTAACACCTCACAAACTAACGGATTAAAGGCCCTATGACTCTTATCATCTTCGCTCTCCACTTCCACAACTTACAAAGTCTTTACATTAAAGGAAATACAAAATTTAACCCCAAGGACCCCATCCCAACACTAAGTTTTTTCTTTAGTTAGTTTAATAGTTCTCATTTTGTTAGCTTCAAGATATTAATTGTATTTTTTTCCTTGCAACACTTTGGGTTTGGTAAGGATGTCCTGGAGAATTAGATCATTTATCAACCCCATACACTCAATAGTAACCCTTCTTGTCAATTCGTTTAAGTGGTAACGGTTTTATCCACCAATTATTTAATAAAACAAATAATATATGAAAGGGGGATTTAACATTTCTCCATGTTAATTTGAATCTATGATTTTATTTTGTAGGCAATAATATTATTATGTTATTCCTGTGTGAAGTATGAACATCATCTAGAAATAACTCTAGAATAATTTTTATAAACTAATGGTCAAACCTACACAATTTATATTCTATTTAAATACATAAATAACTAGAACGTTCTCTATCTAGATACATTAGAAACCATAGCACTCTCTGTCTAAATACATGAAGAAGTAGTAATATTCTTTGTTTGCATAAATGAAGAAATTTTAATGTTGTTAGAGGTGTTTCTATTCTCCCATAATTCTTAACAAACTTGCGATAATACCGTGTCAACCTGAGAAATCCTCGCATATACTTCATGGATGTAGGGATTTTCCATTCCTTAATGGCTTTAATTTTTCTAGGGTCTACCTTAACACCTTCATGAGATAAAATATGACCCAAATATTCCACCTCTTGTACTCCAAAGAAACATTTGGGGGTTTTTCATTATAATTGTTTCTCCTCCAATAGTTTGAGCACTTTATCAACATGTTGAACGTGATCCTTCCAAGACTTGTTGTAGATTAGTATATCATCAAAAGATACTAAAATTTTTTTTCTAAGGAAGGGTTTGAAAATGGAATTCATCAAAACCTTGAAATGTAGAAGGTGTATTGGTAAGGCCAAAAGGCATGACCAAATTCCTCATGATTTCTAAATTTTTTTTCATAATGTCTTCAATCTTCATTTTGATTTGATGATATCTTGAACAAAGGTCCAACTTGGTGAAGTAAATTTCTCCATGCAAGTCATCCAATAATTCATCAATGACATGAATGGGAAATTTATATTTAAGAGTGAACTTTTCGAGCTCCCTATAATTGGACACATGCACCATGATCCATCCTTCTTGTGCACCAATACTACTAGAGTAGAGAAAGAACTTTGACTAGGTTGAATTATGCCAGCCTCTAGCATTTCTTTAACCATACATTCAGTTTCACTCTTTGGGGCATAAGGATATCTGTAAGGTCTGATGTTTCAAGGAACACTTCTTGGAAGCAAATGAATAGCATGATCGTGACCACGAATAGGTGGGAGGCCTTTGGGAGTCTCAAATACCGTGGAATGATTGTCCAAGACTTTTTGGAGATATGGAGAAATAGATGATTTCAATGTGGGAACCTCTAGAGAACATAATTGTACAACTATGCCACATTGTCCTTTCTTTAGAAGCTTTGTCATGCCGTTAGAGCTGATTATATTTTTTGGTTTCCCTACGATACCCTTTAATTCAACTTCCTTTCCTTCTGAAAAAAAATTCAAGAAAAGTTCTTGAAAATTAAAAGTTACTGTACCCAAAGATTGTAGCCATTGGACTCCTAGTACAACATCAACACCACCCATTGGAATGGAAAGCATTGGACTATTGAATACATATTCTTCCATGGATAGCTTGATATTATGGCACTTTCGAGAGAAATTTATGGTTCCTCCATTTGAAATCATCACTTGACACTCTCATGTTGGATATAGGAAGTAATTCAATTCCTTCACTATCTTACAATGAATAAAATTATGAGTACTTATCGAATCAATCAACACTATTACCTTTTTCTTCTTGATATTTACTTCTATCTTAATAGTTTGAGGAGTGGTAATTCTAGCCAATCCATTACAAGATATGGTCAGATTAATTTCTTCTTTCTCTAGGGTTTGTTCCTGGTGTGTATACTCTTCTTTTGATGTTTCTTGTTCCTTTTCTTCTTCCTCTTCATAATCTATGTAAAATAGTTTCTTCTCAGCACACTTATGACCTTTAGTGTAATTTCTATCACAATTGTAACAAAGCCCTTTTGTTCTTCTTACTTCCAATTGTTGTGGTGTCAATATTATAAGTTGTGGAAGTCTAGGGGAAACAACACTTACGTCTTTATAGTTGTGATTGGTAGGCTTCCTTGTTTCCATAATTTTGCTTTCAATTTTTCTTTCCAACTTGAATGCCTTCTCCAATGAATCAGCTACCCAAAGGCTAACCTCATGTTGGATGCTATCCTTTAAAGTCCCTATGAACACATCAATCCTATGCTCCTGCGGAATATATTTTACCCTTATACTTAATTTTTGGAATTCCTCAATGTGCTCCACCATTGAACCCTTTTGTTTGAGATTTATCAATTGGCTAAAAAAGGTGTTTCTTTTTGTATCCTCATAATGTGCTATCATTTTTTCCATAAAACTTGCCCATGTGACAATTTATCTACGAGAGAAAAGCCATCAATACCATACAAATTGATTGGGTTCCAAATATAAAGTCACAATGTGTACCTTTTGTGTGTTTTTCACATTATGGAGATCAAAATATTGCTCCATCTGTAGTATCCATGTTACAGGATACTTTCCATCAAACTTCCTTATATCAATCTTTGGAACATGGTGGGTCTTCAATCCAACGTTA
The DNA here is from genome assembly GCA_031772625.1 of Pinus tabuliformis. NCBI lineage: Eukaryota > Viridiplantae > Streptophyta > Pinopsida > Pinales > Pinaceae > Pinus > Pinus tabuliformis. Next base: position 1,395,328,557 of record CM062818.1, on the reverse strand, counting down.
GAGTCTATGAAATCATGACTAACATTTCTTTTGTTCTCATTATGAGTTTCCTCTACTACCTTTTTGACATTAGGAAGCATTTCTTGTATCAACTTTGCCAAACCTCATTTCAAACCATCCACGTATTTTTTCAAATATTCAATGTTTGCTTCTAAACCATCCATATTAGCTTCGATGCCATCCATATTAGCTTCCATGCCATCCATCTTAGCTTCCACTCCATTCATATTAGCTTCCATGCCATTCATATTAGCTTTCATGCCATTCATCTTAGCTTCCATGCCTTTATTTAAACCACCCATCTTGGCTTCTATTACTTTTTGTGAGAGTGAAATTTGTCGCACTTGGTCTTGTAATTTTCATATATCATGTTGCATTTCTTCCACTTCTTCATGAGTCATGCTAGAGATTTTGAGTTTCTTGCTAGGTGTTTCCATTTTCTTTCTTCAGGGCATGGATTAATTATAATTATTCTTCACTATTCCTTTTGAATTCCTTCAAACTAATTTTTCAAACCAAACTTATGAAATTTTTTAAAAAGACTACACAGCTTTTTTTCACTTTGTAGGATCTCGATATTGAATCTGTTGTATCTGTGTAATTTTGGATGTCCAAGGTCTAAAATTTCATCTTGAGGTAGCCATTTGATTCCACTTTCCAACCCTGCAAGTATGATCAGGATTGTATTCTCCAAGAAAGAGGTGTTCCAAATCTCCCACCATGACCTGATTATAACTAGTTCAGTAGAGCGAACTTGTACGAAGTTTTACGTGTTACTATGCCAACCTTCGGACCTAGAAATCATACACATAAAACCACAGTATGTCTTATTTCTGTACATTTTTATGAAATTTCAATATGATGCTCAGAGAGAAAGTAATGAAAATTTTCCCCATGTCACCTATGTGATATATAATTTGAGAGCTTGCAAAAAACATAACTTCCTTGGATCATATATATGAAAATATAGCGAGACAAGATCTTAAATTTGTACCAGAGGTTCATCAAGATTTTAGTTCAAATGGGTTTTAATTTCAGCTTCTAAAACTTCGTAGAAAAATTTTATAGAGAAAATGCCATGATGACCTATTTGAAGTAGGGAAATCCTAGAATCCAAAGCTCTGGTACCAAATGCTATGCAGCCAACTCACAAAATATAAGAAAAGATATATCAATGACCTCAAAATCAACCTCTTCAAGGGGGAAACCTCCTTTACATTACACAAATGAATAATTCTTGGATGATACGACTGAAAAGACCTCCTTTCTATATATAGGAGTCTAAGGGGTCATAATATAATCAGAGCCAACATAACAATAATAATGTAAGAGAAAAACAATAACAATAAGGAGCTACAATGACAATAATAATAAGGGACTACACTAGTATTGTAGGGACCTAACATTCTCCACAACATAAATCAAGGAATTGGTAAACTAATTAAAATATCTTACATGTATTATTAATAGTACAAATCATGCCACTTAACACTACTATTGCTCATTAGAATGCCTTCTTTAGGTGCATTAAATTGGAATAATAGTTCTCAGTATTTTTTGTAAGTTCAAATTTCTGTTTATTACAGTAATAAAGTTATTTTTGAGATAATAAAGCATCAAAAATTTTATTTCATTATACATCTTAAATTGTTAAAATAAGAAAAATTACAAAAAAAAACGAAACAATAACTTATTTTAAATTATAATTATTGTTAATTAAAAAATAATTAATATATAAATTAAGCATATATACATTTTCAAAGATATAAAAAAATATTCTTAACAGCGGAGATTTATTTTGACTTATTCTCATTTTATAAATAGGCTTTATTACAAAACCATGGGTTAATACCGAAAAAATCATTATCACTTTTTATTTGTATATATTATTTCAAAATATTTCATAAAAGTTAAACCCTTGTTAATTTGTGTGTAATATTTTGAAACATTTCATAAAAGTTAAACCCTTATTATTTTTATAGTAATTATTAATAATTACAGTAAACTTATAAAACATCTATTCCAAAATAAACACATTTATCAACCTCTAATGGAAAAATTTTAACATAATCTGTTGTCTCCTCAAAACCGACGAGAGCCATAAAAAAAACTGGACACCATTATATACCCCATCAAACTTCAAATTTCCGTTAGTTTCTATTGCAAAAATAGGCAATTCTAGTTAGATTTACACTTTTGTTCCTTCTTGTCTATATTTAATCTGGTAGGTAAAGATTCTCCTATTCCTTTGAGCCTAGCGCATGCCACAATTTTAGTCACCAAACTCATCACATTGCCTGTTGCACTTTCCCATTGTGTTGGACCTTGAAGAACACCTCCTCATAGCGTATGGAATAATGTTAGTGAATAGTGGTGCCTTCCTCAAACATTTTGAAGCTCAACTGTTCTCTCCTTACAACCCGTTCCTTTTCAACTCCTTTCATAGGCCTTCACAAGCAGGTTCATCCATGCACATGGTAGAGATATGATAGATTATTTAATTTCTGATTTTTCCTTATCATGAGTGATCTTCATTGGTAGGTGTAGCTTCTCATCATGACAAGGTGATCCTCAAGGAAGGTGTTAAGGAGAAGAAGAAAGGAATCACTTGCTGAGAAGAAGCACAAATAAGAACAATGATGAATATATGAAGTAGATCCTAGACCATGATAGAATGGATACTTTGCATGATAACTAAAATTATTCTGATACTGATCCAACATCCTTTGGAGAGTGAAGATGAAAAATAGAGCATATCTTTCATGAAGATGGAGTGTTGATAAGATTTATCATCAAGAATTCAAAACAAAGCAACTAGAAGAGCAGTTGGGAATTGCCATATCATTATGAAGTCCATGCAATCATTGTCAAGTTGTGGCTTGTACAAGTTTCATTATAATTTCATATTTTTCAATGTGTCTTGCCACATCATCATGTGAGATGTAATGATATATTTTCAAGAAAATGACAAAATGTAAACTTATGGAAGTCCATGAGGCACATATGGAATATGAAAAGTCACATGTGGAGAAATGAGTAAAATAGAAGTTAAAGTCTCATTTATGAGTCCAAGAGACATGAGGGAAGTTCAAGAGTCATAAGGGACATTAAAATTCACAGCTCTTGTTATCATAAAACACTCTCATAACTAAAGAAAAAAGCTTTTTTGAGGCTTAGGCTTTGGAGAGCTAGTCTTGGCTTCTCTAACTTGTCATAGGAGAGAAAACTATTATGTGGAGAAACAAAAAGTGGTTTAATGTTCCATTACTAGAGCTGGTGGTTCACCATTGTAACTATGTACTTGGATATCCCACTTAATGATTGAATCTCATAGAGACAACACATTTCCATGTATGTATCGTGAGTATTTTAAGACTATTCTTTAGATTTTTACAGTATATGTTATGTTCATATGTACTAAACAAATTGAACAAAGTCATTGGCTTTGGTACTTATATTGTTGAATTTGTGTTGTATTTTCCTTAATGATCATTTTTTCTAAGCAAACTATTTCTCTAGATTACTAACAAATCTTTCCTTGCTCTCATGTGCCTCTTTTAGGATAGTACTATTAATTTCCTTCTAGAGACTCACTCATGTCTCCCCTCTTGTGAAGGCATCATTTTATACATTGGAATTGGTGTTTCACAATGTTAACTTGCTTGCTTTTTCAAACTTTATGTGTATAATCACTTATGTTATCCATTGACACCAAGGAAAAACTTAAAGCTATGATGGTCAAGTCGATACTGTAGATGGGGCTTCTAATCCAAATAGTGTGAGATCTGATTGGGACATCAAAGTATGTTGCGGGTATCCAACATCATCAACACTTTTGCATAACCTTGGCAATGATTAATTCCCTAATGTGAAGTGGGTCTCCTCAAATTAATGACTAAGATCATTCTGTGATCAATGGTCATCACCTCATCAAGTTACAAGCAAAGACCACATTCACTTGACCCCCCTCTAGTCTGATGGAATACAATTTATTGAGAGATGAGTGTTATAGACATTTTTGGGCACTGCAACCCCAATCATAAATGTCCATAAAACAATGGCTCTTAAGTCCCTAAAAGTGTTGTTCCAACCTCTAAAAGAACAAGGTCAACTGATTACATCTTCTCCCAGAAGTTCTCCATGAAAAACTACTCAGAACTGGTCAAAACTAGACCATCTCACCTGCTCCATGGTAAAAGTGCACTGCATCCCACCTAAATACACACGAGAGGTGCGATGCATCTTGAAAAAGCCCTTCTATGGGGTGCGATGGGCGAGAGTGGACAAATGGCAGGGTCAATCTGCAAGGTGGAGGATCATGGAATCTTCCAGAAACTTCTCCTGTGACACTTGCCTCTTTGCATTCGCCCAGGGATGAGTAAGAGATCATCAATCTCCAAGTGGAATCAAGAACTATCAGAGAGAGGACACTAATCAAATCTCAAAAGTTGACTCACCCCCCTTGCAAACATCTATATATGGATCCCTCATCCCAGAGATCCAGAGGCTAGAATTTTGTATCTTGTAAGGAAGTGCTGCTGGTTTCTTAGTGTAATATGATAGTGGTGGGTGATCTAAGCTTTTCATGATGTGAAGAAGGGCTTTCTTGCTGAGAGGATGATGCTGGGTTAGAAAAATTGGTTGTAATCCTCTTTTCTATTCTTGATTATTAATAAAGCTATTCAAGTTTTCCTCCACATCCTTGTATGATTGATGATATATGCATTTGTGTGGTCAATATATATCTGGTCCTATATTGTTTATGATAATAGATCTATGTTCTTGGATAGTGTTATGCTGCTTTGATTCTACAGGTGCTCTTTGAAGCTGGGTAGATGAGGAAGCGAGTGGTAAAGATCTATCAGAAGGGAGAGGAATCAAGCAAGGAACCAAGCACAAGATAGAGGTTGGTCTCCTTTATTCCCCTCTTATCTATTTCTCATAAAGGAAAATGAAAGTGGTTTTAGTTTGTTTGTTTCTAAGGTAGCTACCAGCCTTAGTGGGACTAGCAGCTCTGCATAGAAACTAGATTTCCCGATAACAAAATGGCGACTCCGCTGGGGAGCGAATAGATTGTTTGTTTGTCTACATTTGTTTGCTTTATAAACTTACAGACGGAGCTTGAAGTCAAGCAAGCTAGCCTTCGAACTGCATTTGCTATTCAAGTGCAAAGTAGATCAATGCTGCTTCAGGCTATCTCCAGTATTTTTTTATGAACTAAATAATCGATTTACAAGCTCTCTAATTGCCCTTGTGGTGGCTCTAGTAACCTCCTTAGATCTACCCCTGTGATTGATTTACTGATTACCACTTGCTTGGCCTAAATCCCTGAGCTGAGCTGCAAACTGTGACCCGGAACCTAGTTAAAGTCTTGTCCCTGGTCCATCACACTATCTCTTCTTTGGATTATGGGTGCATCACACTTCCCGAGTGTAGTAGGTGCACTGCATCTCTTTTTCCCTGTGTTACAAGTGTGCTGATCAGACAAAGCCTTTTCTGCTCTTAGATTTTGGTTTCTGTGTTCACTCTTTTCAGCTCTATTCAGGAGTTTTTCTGTCTGTAGTCAGTACACCTCTGTTGAAACCCCCTTCCTTGCCATTATTCCGCCTCCATTGTGCAAAGAACTGTAAATGATTTTATGTATTTTGAGCCATTTTCAGTTCTCTTTTACAAAGAAGTAGCGTAATTGAACTGTCGTTTCTTGATTTGAAAGTGTCGCAAGTGTCGTTTTCAGTCATAGAAGAGAATCTGATTGTTCTTGATAGTTAATTATACTGTTACTCTTGTATTTGATTTGAATTAGTAGTTTTTCAAGTGTCAAAAGCAAGTTTTCAATTCCAAATCGCAAAGTGTCGTCATTATCTTCATTTTGTCTTGAAAAGAAACTTGTTAGTAATGTCGGTTTGAAAAATAATTCAGATTTGTGCTTAGCTTTCTTTTTATCATTCACACATTAAGAAGGCTGAAAACAAATACATGCATGTGCATTTGCATTTAGCCTATTTGTTGGTTTGATTTAGGACAGTGCATATAGTGCGTGCTCTCTGCTCTATATTGAAAGAACATCATCTCTCTTTCCTTAGTAGCTAGGATTTTCATTGCAGAAAGAAGATTAAACGATTGTTTATCATCTTAGATTGCATTTTAGGAATTGTACATCTACATCACGCGGTGAACCTGAAAGGCAAATTTCTTAAGCAAGATCAACTGTAAAATAAATTTAATGAATCTAAAAATGCTTTGGAACCTAACGCACAACATTTAGAAGTCTAGGCTAGAGACGTATTCCAGTGTCGTAAAGCCTGGTAACTGTTGTTTTCATTGATGGTTGGGTGATTCCTCCACTTTGAGACGATAAGTGCCAGTACGGACTTGTGCTCCCACATACCGTCGAGTATATATTGGAAGACCACAATAGGCTTTATCCTTTATCCATAGGAAGCCATGTCTGCTGCCCTATCGATCATAATGCATTCAACACAACATTTGGGAAGATTGACTGTCGTACAGTAAAAAGTATTTTGCAGTTTTGTGATTGGTTTGGTAATCCCTCTATCTAGATTTCCAGAGCAATCTCTTTCAATCCTTTTCAGACTCCTTAAAGGAAAAGGTCCATCTAAGCACTTGTCACTTCAGGCTCATTAAAAATCGAAGGCGACTAGAGTCATCTTTTGTTTTTTCTCGACTCTTAAAAATTGAAAAAGCAAGTTGTGTCAAAGCATCTAAAATTTATTTTAATCAGAATAAATATCACCTTTCCTACGTTGGTCTTAGGCTGAGAAAAATGGAGTCCACCAACCAAGGAGTTCCCCTTGGTGGAAATCCTAATCCTTTCTCCTCTTGGGGAGATGTTGGCACACCCCATATGGCCACCTTGTTGCTTCCAGGATTGACAATCAGCTTGCTCGTATGGCTCTTCTCAACTTCTGTCGTTTAAAACACCGTGATTCCTAAACAATCAAGTTAGCAACTAAACGATACTAGAGTTACCCCCCAACCCTCTACTTCGTCCAATTCTTCCTCTCCTCCTTCCTCTTCGCTTGATGAAGCTAGTAAAGCCAAAAATCAAGTAACTGAGAAGAAGAAGGAGAAGAAGAAGAAAGAGAAGAAGAAGAAGGAGCCAAAGGTGAAATGGGTGACCAGGCATCGTCTAGCGAAAATCCACACACTGCACCATCCACGCCTAAATCGCCATGTGTCATTTGCAAAGGAGACCACTATCATCGAGATTGTCCTTGCATCCATCAGATCTTAAGGGACTCGTCTCCTCGTTTGCACAATTCGGTGTCATCAACCTCTGATGATCATGTTGAAAGTACACCGTCAAGTAGTGAAAGTGAAGCCCCTGGACAAAAAGGAAGATGTAAATTTCCTTGTAAACTATGTGAAGGCAATCACGCCGTCCACCGTTGTCCCTTCTTAGACGAGGCTAAAAGAGTTTTGGACGACCGTCTGGTTTCACCGTTACGGCTTCCTCCTGGATATAAGAAGCTCTTGCCGAGTCCGTCACTAGATGAAAATCCAGCTGACATGCCCTTGTGGTTGGCCGAAGCGTCTATCATTGAAGATAAACCATCTGAATCCACACCAGACGAAAATCAAAAGGTTGAGGTGGCAGTTGACTCGGTCTTGCCTTCAGAGGATCCATCTTTAGATGATACAGTCACCGAAGAGAACAAGAACGACATCGTTCAAATTCTCTTCATAAGCACAGACTCCGATGAACATGGGGGCAGTCTACCTATTCCTTTACCGTAGGAAGGAAGTTCGTCAGAGTCATATCCGTCCGTCTATTCGGTCCCACCTCCAAGCAACCTGGTTGTTTCCTTCGATTGGAATCTACTAGGCAGACCCTGTTTACCGGCTAGTGTACCATTTCAAATCATTGCTCATATATATGGAATGGTCATGGATGGTACCATCATAGATGAAGGGGCTTCTGTGAGTATCCTTTCCTCAACTGCTTGGAAAGCGCTTGGTTCTCCATCGCTTTTGCCTGAGATGAGAAATCTAACAGGCTTTGACAAAGGAACCAGTCGACCGTTAGGGATCCTTCCTAATGTTCCGATAACATTGAGAAGGAAAACTGTTCACATGAACGTAATGGTAGTCCAAGGACCCCTGGATTATAATCTACTCCTTGGATGTGACTATATTTATTACATGGGAGCCATTGTCTCCTCACTCTTTATAGTAATGTATTTTCCGCATGAAGGAAGAGTGGTCAAGCTCGTAGACCAGCTTTCATTCCCCGGTTCACACATAGCAAATATTCATACACCAACCCTGAATGGTCTTTTCACGCAAGGAATGTCTCATCAATCCCTAGTCCGTCCTCCTGATGAGCACGAGTGATTCGAAGGATATGACTGAAACCCAGGGGGCATGCACCTTGGCCTGTTTCGATAGGGAAACCTTGGGTATAGGGTAGGTTTCCGCAAAGGATATATGACTGGTTGACATACTCATTCGTTTAGGAAAATGCGGTTAAACCAGAATAAGATACCTCCGTTAGAAGGTAGGCCTTTCCCGATAGAACAAATATTTTGTCTGCAAATTGAAAGGTAACCTAGAAAAGGTAGGCCTTTCCCAATAAAACAAATGTTTTGTCTGCAAATTGAGGGGTAACCTGGAAACTCTGCTTCACTATACCTAGGGGCATGCAAACCTTTTTGCATGCAAGTGAAGAGTGGCCATTTATTTTTTAAATTTATAGGTCCTCTAACCCTTTAAACTCGTAGGATTGGTCGTTTCCTAACTTGCATAAAGAAAGGATGCAGGGCAAAGCTTTAGAAAAATTCCATTTTTTAAATGAGACATCCTTATTATACGACTGGATCGAGCAGTTTTAACACATAATTCAAGCTCGTTAAAAAAATAAACATAAGCAATGAGAAAATGTTCCCCCAGAGTTTAAGCTCATTAAAAAATGAACCAATTTCCATTAAATAACCATCGTGAATGTATTATCATCAGCCTTTGAAGCCTTGATCGTGTTCTCATCATCACCTCCACTCTGTATTGGCGGATCATTCACCCCCATTTGATTGTTTACCCTTTTTGAGGAACAGCTGCGAAGAGTGATCCTGTTAGCCATCCTTGTGACACTGCCGTGATTGGAAAATTCCAAACCTTACCTAGAATCAACTGCTACCCGAATTTATCACTCGTTCCTCAAAAAACGAGTCTCCTTTAAGCTCTTTTCAACTGACTCGTAAAATATGAAAAGATTGCCGAGCAATTGGACTCTCCGGCTCGTTAAAGGGACCAAAAGTGCTATCCATCCTTTAGATTTTAATCTTTTTTGACTTGAGGGATCATTACACAAAAATATTGAGCGCTTGTTTTGTTCGGCTCGTTAAAAGTACCGAAAATTCATCCCTTTTGTATTATTTTATACTTTTTCGGACTCAAGGGATTATATGACAAAAAAGGATTATAGGAGTTTTCTTTACATCCCTTTTTCAGACTCTCTAAAATTGAAAAGGATCGAGTTATCCTTGTCGTTAAACTCGTTAAAACCAAATAGCGACAAACTTGTCCATACAGACAAGAATGAGTTTCACTATCGCTAGGCTCGTTAAAACATAGCGATGGGTTTGCCCGAAGGGAAAATTATAGAACAAGCATATGTTATCCCCCTCAAGCTTGACAAAAATAAAGAGGTACTAGTCAGCAATGACTGCGGAAAAATTGGGAAGAAAACTTGAAAAAACTTTATTGGGAGCAAGTCGCTCTTGAACATGACACTTTCACTCCGCATCCGAGCCCGGTTGGGTTGTCCCGTTCACTGGTCATATCACCATGGGTCCATCACACCATCCATATTTGGGGTTAACGCTACCAATCCATCATGTCAGTGTCGCCGATATGTTCAAGAGAAGTCGCTCAGAGAATTCACCTGTGTCCCACCCACTGCAATACATTTATGCTCCATTCGTTCATGACCGCCACCTTGAACCTTATATCACCATATCATTTTCACCTCCATTAAAATCATTTGCTCTGTTCTGTGTCATTGATGTGGGACTCACTAAGGCCCTCCTATGACGGATCGCTTCTTGTCGACATCAGCTCATTATCCAAGAAGTCGATCTAGGAACAACCCTTTCAGTACTTTGAAACTTGCATACCTCAATGGCAAGTTTCTCACTTTCGGCAACAGGTTTACATCAATGGCCTTCGACCGAAAGATTTTGCGTGGTGTTCGACGCCAAGTCCCTTATTCACACCATGTGAATTGTACTGTAGTACCTTGACGGTCATCATCATTATCAGTGATTCCTCTCGCGCCTGTTAACAGCTCACATCATTGGCTGGTAATCAGGCGATGTCTTTCCATGTTCGACTCCAGAACATCTCTCACATGGATCGACTTGTACTTTGAGTGAAGATCGAATGAGATTGAAGACCCCGGATCTAGTTTCATCCATCCGGGCTGCGATATATATTCAGGAAAATAAAGACATCAAATGTACATCATTACTGCACAGATAATCATCCAACCTAAGGGATGATGGCTCTACCAGAATCATCAGTCTACACTCAGACGATTGTCTGTCTTATGTACATGAAAATGAATTTATAAAGCTGAGAATGGGAATGCCCGCCTCAGCTAGATCATGAAAATATTATGAAGATAATGTATTGTATTGTATCTTATTACAGGTCACCTTCCAACTCGAAAAAACTTCAGATCCTCATGATAAAGCATTTCACCCGACATCAACAGATTAACGACCTCATGCTTTAGGGGGCAACTGTTATAGACATTTTTGGGCACTGCAACCCCAATCATAAATGTCCATAAGCCAAGGGCTCTTAAGTCCCTAAAAGTGTTGTTCCAACCTCTAAAAGAACAAGGTCAACCGATTACATCTTCTCCCAGAAGTTCTCCATGAAAACCTACTCAGAACTGGTCAAAACTGGACCATCTCACCTGCTCCATGGTCAAATTACACTGCATCCCACCTAAATACACACGGGAGGTGTGATGCATCTTGAAAAGCCCTTATATGGGGTGCGATGGGTGAGAGTAGACAAATGGAAGGGTCAATCTGCAAGGTGGAGGATCATGGAATCTTCCAGAAACTTCTCCTGTGACACTTGCCTCTCTGCATTCGCCCCGGGATGAGTAAGAGATCATCAATCTCCAAGTGGAATCAAGAACTATCAGAGAGAGGACACTAATGAAATTTCAAAAGCTGACTCACCCCCATTACAAACATCTATATATGGATCCCTCATCCCAGAGATCCAGAGGCTGGAATTTTGTATCTTGTAAGGAAGTGCTACTGGTTTCTTGGTGTAATATCATAGTGTTGGGTGATCTAAGCTTTTCATGAGGTGAAGAAGGGCTTTCTTACTGAGAGGATGATGCTGGGTTAGAACAATTGGTTGTAATCCTCTTTGCTATTATTGATTATTAATAAAGCTATTCAAGTTTTCCTCCACATTCTTGTATGATTGATGATATATGCATTTGTGTGGTCAATATATATCTGGTCCTATATTGTTTATGATAATAGATCTATGTTCTTGGATAGTATTATGCTGCTTTGATTCTACAAGTGCTCTTTGAAGTTGGATAGACGAGGAAGCGAGTGGCAAAGATCTATCAGAAGGGAGAGGAATTAAGCAAGGAACTAAGCGCAAGACAGAGGTTGGTCTCCTTTATTCCCCTCTTATCTATTTCTCATAAAGGAAAACGAAAGTGGTTTTAGTTTGTTTGTTTCTAAGGTAGCTACCAGCCTTAGTGGGACTAGCAGCTCTGCATAGACACTAGATTTCTTGATAGCAATGAGGCCACAGATGTGATTGGTCATAAATCGAAGCCCTAGATGACCCTACATCGAGTGGTCAATGGAGTGTGATTGGTCTAAGTTCCCAATGATCGTGACGGGTTTACTGGGGATCAATGGAAAGCAATTAAATATCAAATCCATAGTTGATATGAAATTGCAAGCCCCCACCTTGGCATGATTCCAGCTTATCTTATTGTTCCAACCCTCCCTTTTTTTGGAAACACCTTCCCCTATTATTTTCCACCAGCTATACTCCCTCATTCTCATAGTGGATCTCCAATGTGCTATTTTAGTGATTCCTCATACCTCCCACCAATTAGTGACATATTCTAGTTTGATAGATCTTTATTGTATGACTATGTTGATTATGCTACATCCCCCCTATGTGGACCATTACAACCAAAATTAACTCTCATCTCTTACAAATTAGGGTTATCCCATTGTCAACAAAAACACAAACACAACATGAATAAACACAAAATTGAAAAAGAATAGTATGCTAAGAATAAACACAAGTATGTTAAAAAACACACATAATTTTTTGACTCAAAATTAAACCTAATTATATACTATGGCCACTTTGGGTCAAAATGCCTACCTTAGCTTCATATATTTCGTACAAAACATCGCACTTGACATACTCATAGGCTACCTATAATGACAATGAAAAATAACCATAAAAAATGACGAGCGTTTCCATCCAACCATTCTAGTGGCTTCTAAATATTTGAAAATTACACATAGTTAGAGGAAATCATGCCCTCTTGTAGATGCTTCAATAATGCTCCTTATGGAAATAAAATTTGATTTTGAGGGGCAGGGGGGTTTATGCCAGGGAAAATTTTAGGGGATAATACTCACAGATGGGCTAATTTTCCATGTTTTTTTCCAAAAAAGAATCCTTAATTTCCATTTTTTATAAAAAAGGTTCGCTCAAATTTTATAGCATAAAATTATTTCACCTTAAAAATCACCAAAATTTTATATAGAGATTGTATAAAATTATTAGAAATTTGAATATTTTATAAAAATATTGTCAAACATTTTATATATTTCATACAATGGACTACGAGATTCGCCAAGGTTTCTGAACTTCAAGATAAATTTCTAGTCTTAAAATTTTCCCTGGTTTATGCCCCTGCATCAGATACTATGAAGTATGGTTTGGTTAGGGATCCTTTCTTATGAAATATTGTAATAACTTTTGTAATTCTTTCCAAGTAAAATGAAAAATAAAAAATGTTAAAACTTTT